>OU612098.1:7605000-7972500 GCA_914767995.1 Thecocarcelia acutangulata | reverse complement strand
CCCGATAGAACTTGAAATTGTAAAAAATAACACAAAAAATTAAATTGTAATCAAAATTTTTTTTTATTCGAAAGATCAATACGTGACATTAACATTTGAAAATGATTTCGGGCATATGGGCACCGCGGCTGTTCTTGACGAAGCGCATTCTGGACGTCCAATTTTGGGCCACTTTTTCGAGCACTGCTGGCCGTATGTCACGAACAACACGATCAATGCTGGCCTCCAAGGCGTCAATTGTTGCTGGTTTATCAGCATAAACCAGTGACTTCACGTAGCCCCACAGGAAATAATCGAGAGGTGTCAAATCGCACGACCTTGGAGGCCAATTGACAGGTCCATTTCTCGAAATCAACTTATCGCCAAATTTTGATTTCAGTAAGTCGATGGTTGCGTTCGCCGTATGGCACGTAGCGCCATCCTGTTGAAACCACATCTCCTCCGGATCAATGTCATCCATATTTTCAAACAAAAAATCATTGATCATGGTGCGGTAACGATCTCCATTGACCGTAACGCGAGCTCCGGCCTCATTTTTGAAGAAATAAGGTCCGATGATGCCACCAGCATGAAAACCGCACCAAACAGTGCATTTTTCTGGATGTAATGGAGTCTGTAGGGTCTCTTGTGGATTGGTCTCACTCCATATGCGGCAATTTTGCTTATTAACAAACCCGTTAAGCCAAAAATGCGCCTCATCGCTGAACACAATTTTGCGATAAAACAACGGGTCTGATTTTCAAAGTAAATTTGGATAATTTCGTAGCGTTGTTCAAGCGTGAGTCTATTCATGATGATTTGTCAGAGTATACTGAAACAAATAAAAAAAATGTTTCATCAAAATTTAATTTTTTGTGTTACTTTTTACAATTTAAAGTTCTATCTAGCTTAAAAAAACACCCTATATGTGCATACGTATATACATATGTACGTATTCAAGACACACAGACTTTTCAAGCCATTTTATGTTCTGATTTCACAAACATTGACTGCTGCAGTTAATTACAAAACTGTCAAATGCACGTATGAAAATAATATTTTTCATATTTTGAATACGCTAGCAAACACACACACACACATTCAAACAAATATACGAATATTTCCCAATTGGCCATGGATACAAGACAATAGAACACTTTGGAGGACAAACGAATCGTTGAACCGTACTAACGACAATATATCCCATCTAATCGTCGACGATGTGGATGCAAAATAAAGTTTGTCGTCGATGGTTTAAAGCGCAGTTGTTTTTCGGAAGCCTCAGTCGTCAAGCAGCTCTGGGCTGGAGAACAGCTCTCGTGTCATCGTAATTATTTCTTAAGTGCGGTCGGGCTTGTCGTTGTTTTTTGGCCTTCGAGAGTTTTGCGTCTCACTCTCATTGCTTAACTGTCTGCCTCAGCTAACTGTATTAGTTTACAGTTTTTTTTTAGGTATTTTGTTGTTAAACTCACGGCAGCTTACTATGCGAGGGCATAGGTCAGCAAATTGCAACTGTATAGTTACATAAATAAAAAATTTTCGGAAGCATATTGTTATACGTTTATATGACAAAAGAGGTTTGCCAACTGGGTTAACAGCTGTGTAAATGTATTTAACTGAAATAGGTGATTCAGGAAAATTCCATTGCTTACATTTATAAGTGTACAACTTCGCTTCCGCCGTTTTTTTTTCGAAATTCGCGGCTTTATTGTAAAAAACTGATTATAAATTTATGATTCAAAGTATTGTCCATTGCAGGCCTTTACTTTCGTGCATCTTTCAGGCAGCGTATGCATCACGCGATGATAAAAATTGTCATCTTTTCAAGCGATCCATGCATGTATCCAATTTTTTACTTCTTCATAAAACCGGAAGTTCTGGTCTGCCAGGCCGTGCGCCATTGATTGAAACAAATGATAGGCCGTAGGACTTCCCAATTCAATGTCTCCTAGTACGTCTTGACAAGTTTCGGAGCATGGGGTTGATAATTGTCATGCTGTAAAATCATATTCTAATGTCTCTCGTTGTAGTGCTGCCGTCTGACTTTCAATGATCGGCTCAAACGCCTTAATTGCGTACGATAACGATTGCTCGTGATTGTTTCAGTTTTAATAACTCATAATACACCACGCCGAGCTGGTCCCACCAAATACTAAGCATGACCTTGGAACCGTGAATATCGGGGTTGGCCGTGATCATGGTTCCCACGCTTTTCTGCGCTTGGAATTATTGCGATGCAGAAATCTCTTCCATCTTTGCTTGCAAGCAGCTGTTCACAAGTAAACAAACACCGTTCAACATCTCTCAGCTTCAAATTGTACGGCACCTAATTTTCTTATTTCTGAACCATTCCCATGACTTTCATATGGTTCGAAAAGGCTTGTTGCGGCACTACCAATGATCTTCTTAATTCTGGTTTTGTTTGACACGAGTCTTGATTAAGTAAACCCTGCAATTCTACATCTGCGTAAACCGTCTTTCTACCACCGCCAGCCATGCTGGTCTTCGACGTCAAAATCACCGTTCTTGAAGCGTTGAAACCTCTCTCGGCACATTCTTTCACTAATAGCGGCCTCACCATTGGTATTTGAGAGCAGTTGATGAGCCTTAGCTGTAGATTTCTTCATATTAAATCAGAAAATTTAAATATTCAGCCATCTGTCGCAAAACGGTGGAAGCAAAGTTGTTCGCCTAATATTTACGTACTCGTAGTTCTTTAAATACCGCATAATTTTGTTGAATTTGTTATAAAATGACATATGATTCGGACAAGCTTTTTATACACTACCTTAATTAGCAGACAAACTAAAGTACTTATTTCAGCAAATATTTAATATGACATTGTTGTGACAAAAATATAATTGTTTGTGGGACGATCTTATTGAAATTTATCTTCTCGGTATGATTATTTCTTAACATATACAAGTTTTAGTCGCATATAGATTATATTCACCCAGTGTTTAGATTACCGTGGGAAAAGGCCAGACTAGCAGGTGCCCATGGAAATTGTTTGCATACCTGTATATACTTACAAATGTATATATAAGTATTAATGGTGAGTAGTCTAACCTTTTATTATCAAATATTTGCTAGACGTTATTTTTCTGATAAAAGTTTAAATCCGCTTTTAGTCCAGAAAGATTTTTTTTTTAATTATAACAGTAATAGCCGTGACTAATAACTCTTGATCAAAGAAGACAGAAAAATAATCGAATTCACTGAGTTGCGGGACAATTAGCTGTTTCATAGCCGCTACACTATACTCATCAGCAACCACTAGGATTCGAACTCGGTTTCATGTAAACATAATGTATTTTTAATATCGGTCATATAATTAATTTTTTCATCTATATTTGCCGCATATTGATCACATATAAAATTTTTTTTGAAATCCCAAATGTAATACAGTAATTCAAGATTAAAAGCACTCGTAGCAACTGTGTCGATTCCAATATTTTTAATGTAAGACACCTTCCAACATGTTGCAGATAGTGTACAGGATAGTCCAAGTCCATTCGGAGAATTTCGACCACATTGAACATGTTCTACGAATATGAAAAAGATGTTCGGCACAACTGGGGTTATCGCGGAGAACCGTTCAGAGGATTTTGGCCACATTACACTTGTTCCCGATGAATACTTTTGGAGTATTTATTTTATGCTTTTGATGTAGGACACTGATCATACGCGAGATAGAGAGAAAAGCGGATTATTTTGGTTTTCTTCAATCCACTTTATTTACAATGATGATGATACTTAAGAAAAATTAAGGTAAAAACGATGTGCATCGAGGCTTGTGTTTCAAAAGTGATAATAAAAAAAAAAGTTTTTTAAAGTAACGGCAACCTTAGCTACGATGCAGCGACACCAATTCGCCGTGGTTTTAAACTACATTTTTTATTTTATTTTTAATTAGGGTTAGGGTTACCAGGTTCATAAATTTGTTCAACTCTAGATTGAACACCCGGTATACCTATAATTTTTCATAGCCAAGCCAAACATATTACCCTGTGTAAGAAAATAGTAATAATTATCAATTAAATAAGAAAGTTATTAGACATTCAAACCATAAGGATGGCTCTGCGCCATCCTGTATAAGGGTCATCCCCTTATTTTTTTTTATTGGTCCAAAATAAAGAAAAGCGTAATACACTTATCCATGAAGTACTGCATTATATTTGTAGACAATCAGCCGTATTCATAAAAAAAACACTAATCAGCATTTTAACAACTTTTTAGTTAAAACAGAATTTTCAGCAAAAAAACACATTTTATAAAAACGTATTCATAAACAGCATTTTAGCTAAAAATCATTTTATTGAAATTTTTTATTTGTGATTGGCAACGCCATCATATGCAATTCTCATCTGAATCATAGTGCTGCTATAAAAACGGTTTTTTGTTCACATAGTAGCCATGTAAAGAAATGTCTTGTATTGTTTTTTTTATAAAAATCGACTTTAAAACAAATAAATAAATGTTAACTCCATTTTGTCTTTCAATACTGAGTCGGAAGAGTTTTACTGTGATTCCTTTTGCTTACGCGTAGGTTTTTACACATCACTGATGTACATGGCGTTTTATTAAAATATATTATTTTAAATAAATAAAATGTTAGTAATAAATAAAATAAGAAGACTAGAAAAAAAGTAAAGCGTAATTGCTTATCTGGCATCCAGAATAAAATAGATTACTTCTTTCCCTAAAAGTTTTCTGTTGCCAGGTATTCAAAGCTTGGGTCATATTTTCTATTAAAAACACATATCTATTGTTATCAATATCATGGGCTTTCTGATAAATATGCAATAAAAATTTTCGCAACATATAAATAAACAATAACTAAAAAACACAAATATCACCTTAAAATTGTCTTAAAATTGGGTGCAATCAGTTTTAAAAATGGTTGACTTAAAAAACTGCTAAAAAGAACATTTTAACGTAAAATTCTTTTATGAATACAGTTTTATCGAATTTTCCCTAAAAAAGGTTTGAACGGCTGTTTAACTTTTTTATGAAAACGGCCGAATTAGAATAGTTTACGAGGGCGGTTCGGAAACTTCAATGAAAGAGAATAGTTAAGCTACGTACACACGATTGTCAGATCTTACAATATTGCCAATAAAATTGTCTGAAAATGTATTACAATCGTGTGAGCTACCAATTTTTAGCTTACAACGTTGTCAGAAAAACCATTGTCAATCAATTGTAAGACACCAATGTTGTCAGACATCTGACAATCGTGAGAACACTCTTCGTCGGCATTGCCAGATAATTGGATGGTAATGTAAGCTCAGTTTTAATTGTCAGATGTATAAAATCAATTCACCTGACAATGGCATCATTGTCAGAAAAAAGTTTGATGGGCAACACTGCCAAACAGATGCATAAGTGGTAATGCCTTACAACATGTCTGGCAATTTTTTTCATCTAACAATCTGACAACCGTGTGAACTGACAATTTTTGTTGTCAGATGAATTATTTGTCAGACCATAGTCTGACAATGAAATTGTAAGATTTAAGATATTTGTGTACATAGCTTTAGTTTTTCAAAAATATTTTTATTTTTCAATATAATCTCCTGAAACTTCAATACACTTAGTCCAACACTTTTTTAGCAATTCTATCCCTTGATTAAAATAGTTTTCGTCAAGGTCTTCAAAATAGTGGTTTACAACTGTAATTGCATCTTCATTTGAGGTAAAACGTTTGCCAGCAAGGAATTTTTTTAGATTTGGAATTAGAAAAAAGTCACTGGAAGCTATATCAGGAGAATAAGGTCAAGTAACTCTTTAGTTAACTACTTCAATTCGATGATTTTAGCCATTGTTAAAACACTCTTGTGCGCTGGTGGGCTGTCTTGATTAAAAATAATTTTTTTGTGTTGTCAGCCAGGACCTTTTTCTCGAATTTGTACATTTAATTGGTCCAAAAGGTTGCAATAGTACTCTGAATTTATTGTTTTACCCTTTTGCAGATAGTAAATCACTAAAATACCTTTGAAGTCCCAAAAAACCATTGCCATAACCTTACCAGCCGATTGAATTGTTTTTGCCTTCTTTGGGGCACTTCCTCCAGCTTCAGTCCATTGTTTGGATTGTTCTTTTGTCTCTGGAGTATAGTGGTGGTTGCATGTCTCATCAACAGTTATGAAACGAAGCTTAAAATCCATTTTATTTCGCTTAAAACGATCCAAACAAGCTTGAGAAATGTTCATTTTTATGCGTTTTTGGTCGTCTGCTAACAAATGCGGCACCCATCTTGTAGAAAGCTTTTTCATCTGTAGTTCTTCATGCAAAATTAAATGGACTCGATCATTTGAGATGCCCACGATAGGTAAACAGGCCGCTGGATTTCCAGCAAGTACCCGGAAACTCCAGCTAACTTGGGTCCTGTAGGTCGTTCCCTTTGTGATGACCACGATATTAGCTATTTCACGCACTTTTATTCGTCGATCATTTAATACCATATCATGCACTTTGGCTACAATTTCTGTTGTTGTTGCTGTTTTTGGACGTCCACTACGTGGTTCATCTTCGATGCTTGCACGACCACGTTTAAATTCAGCAACCCAATTGTTTACTGTTGCATATGAAGGAGCACTTTCACCTAACACATTCACCATATCATTATGAATTTCTTGTCCCGATAAACCTTTTTTATATAAATATTTAATGACACCACGCTTTTCTAATTTTTCCATTGTAAAAAAAATCCCGGATGCGTCTTTTGTGAACACATGTTTCTATATGAAGGAGTTACCAGAGCGAAACAAAATTTAACATGTGTTCATAGCAGATAGATGGAAGTTTCCAAAGCACTTAACTTTTTTCGGTTTATACCGGGCACTCGTATTTTGATAACTTCGTGCCCGCTTTGTAATCACATTCAAAATAATCTGTTGTTTACAGAAAGATGTCAATGAGAAAAACAGTTTTATTTTATCTGCCAGTACCATTATGCGTCACATGACGCATATCAAAAAGAGTTTCTATGGTTGTAAACAGCGGTCTCACTCAATTGATTAAAAATATGGAAACCATGCACACATACGAGTATATATATGTATGTTTGTATGTAAGTATATACATACATAAATATATTAATATACCTACAACAACTTGAAAGTGTCTTCATTTATTTTTGGATATTTTTAAATTTGGGTTTTAATCGGTTTTTCTTAAATATTTCAACAATGTTCAAAAGTTGCTTTTGCCGCTATAATTTTCGCTGCATAAAAATAAAGTTGAATAAGTAGAGAGAGAAGAAGAAGAAAAAAAATATTAATAAAATATGTCAGCAACAGAAGCAGAATTTTAAAATGGTGTGTACTCGTACAATGCAACAGGAACATACAACCAATACAATACCATTTACAACAACTGCAATAGCACTAATACCACTAAAAGATATGAACTTACAACACACATTTATATTACTCGTACACATGCCATTTTACACACAAACTACAATAGTTTGGTTACCTTTGAATTTTGAGTAACAGTGTATTGCAGAAGTTTTTGAACAAAATAATGCAAAAATAATGAAAAGAAAGTGGCAAAGAAAATGGTTCTTAAAATAGTTAAATTTTAAATACCATTATTGAATGTGAACCACACCTAAACGTCAAGCTTTTTGCTGCATTTCATTTGACATTTCTCAATTTCACACTCAATTTGAAGCATGGAAAGATACACATTCGAGCAACGCGGTAAACTTATGCAGGCTTCTTATGAAAATGGGCGTTCAAATCAAAATGCATATTTTGAATTTCATGATTTTTTCGCTCAATTCAATCGTCTAAATGGTCGTACAATATGAAAAATTTGAGCAAACTGGGTTTATAGGAGATGTGAAAACACCAGTTCATTTTCGTACAGCTCGTTCTGCTGAAAATATTGCTGCTGTTCGCGATAGTGTGGCGGAAGAGCCGTCCACCTCAACTCGTCACCGCGCCCAACAATTGCACCTCTCAGGTTCGTTGCATAAAGACTTGCATTTACATGCTTACAAGGTACAATTGACTCAGGAACTAAAGCCTCTTGACCATTCCAAGCGTCGTCAATGATCAGAATGCTGGCCAGAACAGGCAACAGTGGATGATAAATATTTGATATTTAATTATTTGATCTTGTTTATGTCAGGACAATGATAACAAATTGTTATCGAAATATTGAAAATAAATAATGTTGAATTTTTTATAAAAAATAAAAAAAACGATCATTAGCTGCAAAAATAAGAAATATTTGTGGATGATAAATTTTCGAAGAAAATCGTCTTCAGTGATGAGGCACATTTTCACCTCTGTGTATTCGCCAATAAGCAGCATTGCCTATTTTGGGCAAATCATAATCCAAGAATTGCCGCATTTGGGCGAATGATATTCCAAGAGTGATTGTCGAAAAACCAATGCACCCATAAAGAGTTTCTGTTTGGTGCGGTTTTTGGGCTGGCGACATCATTGGGCCGTATTTTTTTCAAAATGAGGTTGGTCAGGCAGTTACTGTGTATGATGTTCGCTATCGTCAGATGATAACGAACTTTTTATGGCCTGAATTGGAAGATATGGATGTGGGCCATATGTGGTTTCAACAGCACGGTGCTGCTTACCACAAAGCTAACGAAACAATGGCATTTTTTTAATTACAAAGAGAGCGACTTTAGGACCCAAGTGAGCTGGATAACCTAGGCTATTCCAGAGGTTGTGCTAATTGCGTCTAATTTGACATCAAAGCTTTAATTCATCTTTTTGTCTGCAAACTGTCTAGACAGTCTGTTTATTTATATGCACACACGTATACATACTCATACATATATATTTGTAAAATTGAATATAAACAAGATTTTAAGTTGTTCTACGTGCTATTATTTGCACTCATACATGCAACACTGCTGCCAACGGAGCTACAACAAAATATTAAAATAATTGAAATTGAATTGTGTTTAAATTACAACATGATTGTAAACAACATTTTTATAAAACACACCGTCTTGCAAACAAAACAACACAAAACTACAATTATACACACACACACATACATACATACATATGTATGTGCATACAGTCAAACATTTGCTTGAAATTTATTTATATTGAAATCTTTCGTATGCAAAATTCATGGTTGTTTAAAGCAACCCTGCCGTCAAATGAGTAGCTAACTACAAAAAAACCAACTTTAAGTTAGCTTGTATAGACTAACTTAAAGCTAACTACTACGCAATGCCAAATTTACATTAATCAAAGTGTATACAAACACTGCAGAGTTTCTTTTAAATGACGTTTGGAAGTATTGAGAGAACTAAGTCGATTGGCACAGAAACGGCTCCAAACCCCATAAAAAGATTTAATTTATTTGGGGTCATTACGAGTATTACAACTTATGGAGTAGAAATTGATAATCGGTTAGCGTCACCTTATAGTATAATTAAAAAATAAATACATAAAATTTTTCGATTATGTTGGACTTATAATTTTGCATTTGTAACAATCGCCCTTAGTATCGTTTTTATATATGTATTAACATATGAATGTATACAGCAATTAACATATGAAGAGTATTTTGTTTTTATTAGTACCTTTTGTATTCTTTTAATAAAATTATTTTTATTAATATCGCTAAATATCGGCTTCATTCAGACTAAATCAACTAACGGCCACTGACGCCGTCCAATTTTAATGGCCGTCGATTTTAGTCAACGTCTTAGATATTTGATTAGTAAACAAACCCGAGCGTCATCTTTTCGACTAAAAAGTTTTTGTTAAAATTATATTGCTTCCGTAAAATAATCAAAAAAATACACGATTTGTGATATTCGAAAGGTATAAAGTGTTTTTAAAAGTAAAATTAATTTAATATTATTGTGTGTGGTTGGATGTTTATTCTCTACAGATAAATACAATGAAATCAATGTTGAAGGGCCGTGGAAAACATAAGTATGCACCAAGTCTAAAAATATGTACGAATTTACAAATCTTTTAAACAGATGCCTGTCGATCTCTCGGCCCTCAGGATATAGAAACTGAGTTACGCAACGCCTTAAAAATAATAAAGAAACGTTATATTTACGTTCAGTGCATTAAAAATAAAAACATAAAATCACAAAATTAAAATATTTTAAATGTATATATTGTAAAATGTATTATATGCAAAAAACTGGTTTTTATCTCTTTAGAAATCAACAAATCTGCAAAATATGTGTTTAAAGTGAATTTTTTAAGTTATTAATTCATGGCCTTATTCATAAAAAATATTGTATGTTTACTAAACTGTTACTTGACAAATATCTATAGGAAATTTGTCAAATAAGTGTTTAATAAACATACAATATTTTTTATGAATACGGCTGTTAATATTTATATAAATAAATTTTTGTTTTCTATTAAAATATAAATTTTTAAAAACTGTTTTATTAGGAATAATTAATATGACTTTACTGACTGAAATGTAGATAACTTATAGTCAGTTTAAAAAAACCATATAATTCCATATAAAGGTAATCCAAGTGTCAACCACCACTGCTTGAGAAATAGTTAGCTTTAAGTTAATTTAAAGTTAACTGAATGTACGACAGGGAACATTCAACATGCCCACATACATACATACACATAGATATCTACGTGCATGTACATATGTATGTATGTATGTCCAAACATATTTTTAAAAACACACTGATAATTTCCAGCCGAAATTGCAACGCATATTAATAATTTTTCGTGAAATTTTTAACTAATTGTATTTTTTTCCTGTAACTGCGTACATTTTTATTTTTTGCGTTGCCAACATAAAGAATAATGACACACAAACATACATACATACATACATGTATACATTTGAAACATATGGCATGGCTGTGAGGTTTACATGTAGTCTTTCAATTGAAGTTGAAGAGATGATGATGAAATGAATATTCATGTGGCACCGGATGCGGAAATCAGTCAAACGCGCGTGCTTCATGTAAGGTAATTACGTTTTAATCTTTAATTGATTATTTATTTAACAGTCGCCAAACAAAGAGCAACCAAAAAGCAAATAAAAAAAAAGAATATGAACATACATTTCGCCCAATAAAACATAAACAGTCACAACTTAAAATTTTTCAAAACCCGTTTTTATTACATAAATGAGGTAACAGAACTCATCTCAAACGACCACAAAAATGTTGTTGGCATCACTGTCTTCCTTAACTAGAAAAACAGCGCTATAGCGCATTTACACCAACTCAAAATCTAATAGATTTTAATTAAAATCTACAACGAAATCTATATCGTTTACACCTGGCAAGATTTCATTTTCACAAAAATAATTTATGCATCAGTGCTTGACAAAAGAATTTTATCAGAGACTAAATACGCCGCATTAAAATGTATATTTTTGTTGCAGCGTAGTATTTTTAAGTACTTTTTGGACAAAATCCGAGTTGCATCGCTTGGTCGAGTAGATTTCTGGGGGCTTATTCTGTCATTCGTGATCGAAATTACTATCGAGTAGAAAATAATTTCGATATCGTGTAAATTTCTAATGATGTGGCTCGTTACGTAACGAGTCGAGTTATCACTTCAGTGTTGCAAAATACTGACAAAATGTGTTTTATAACACTGCCGAAAATTGTCAACAAAAATCATATGTTTTGACAAAACAAGTTAAAATTTACGAACAGCAAACTCAACAAAAATAACAACGCCAAAGAAATGGGCCCAATATTATTATATTATGCATCATCGTCTGACTCGGCCGAAATGGTTACATTTAATACAATAAGGAAAAATATTAGGGGAAGTGCAGATCTTTTAAATTTGCCAAACAACGAGTAAGTGCAGTCAATATTTTGTTCAAATACATCCGTACCATAAAGAATGTTTATTTCACAGTTTCAAGAGATGATTTAGACTCACAAAGGAAGCGTTTAACTATTTGTTGGGCCAATTAAATTATGAATCACAACTTTCCACTGCAGTTCCACCAAAAATTCAATTGGCAGCCACATTTGCGCTTTTGGCTTCAGGAGGAGTCCAACACTCCGTTGGAAATGTTTTTTTAATGGGGATTAGCCAAAGTGCTGTGTGCAAAATTACAAAGTGAGTCATTGATGAAATGTGTGATCAATTTATAAATAAGTATGTACCGCCATAAAATTGGCCAAAATTTATTTTTCTGTAAAATTAAATTTCGTTACTGCTTACCTGAAATAAAAAATTATTTATGCATTTGATTTTATATTCAAAACAAATTTTGAACTTACATTTCTTTTGTATTTTTCTGTTTGGCTGGTTTTCGATAGTACTTTTGCTTACGAGTAAAAAGTTGCACGGTTGCATTCGAATGGTTACCCGCTATCGAATGCCATCATTAGAAACTTCGAAACCTTTTACTCGATATCGAATGAGATAATCCCAAAAGTGTAAAAACTCGCACATTCGGGTAAAAATTCGCTCGTAAGCGAATGACAGAATTAGCCTCCAGGCAATTTCATCGAAATCTACTCATAAAGTAGATTTCATTTTGTATCGGATATCTTCTCAAAATCTACTAGATTTGGCTTGAAATATCGAATGAGCAAATTTCGCTTTGGTGTAAGTAGACTATTAGGACTGCTTTTATGTTATTTTATTAATTTTAGTATTATTATTTTTTATTTTTAGTATTAAGATTTAATTAGTTCATTTTGAAAAGTCAATAAATAAAAAACGCTTAAAAAATGTTATTTGTGCCCAAGAGTATCAAAAGTTTTTTCCAGTTTAGTCACGTACATGGTTAGGTTAGGTTGCCATTTTCATGAAACCACCGCACTTGGGTATTTTTTGGTCCCGTTTTATTGCCTGAGGGAGATATGCAGCCAGTGTGACTTACACATCCCAACGGCGGTTGCAAAGTTGTGCACCTAATAATACTTTTAGTTGTTAACCAAAAGCTCTTAAATAATAAATATGCTCTTAAGAATTTTCAAATATTAAAAAAAACACAAACTCAAAGCAATTAACAATAAACTATTGATAGAAACAGCATTTGTTTTGAAATTGTAAATGGCTGGCAATTTGCTTCAATTTTAAGAAATACAAAAAATGAATTGTTTCGCAGCTGAAAAATAAAAAGGAAACCCTCCGCAAAAATAAACGTCTTGCATACCAAATTGGCGCGCGGAGCTATGAAATGTATTAAATTCTGCTGGCATTAAAGGTTTAGTCATTCATTGCCAATACATGTTGCAAGGTAAAATTCCATAATTTCCAACTATTTTGTGTTTTCTGTTTATAGGAAAAAAAAAACACATTAACAACGTTTTTACTAAAATAAACAGATGAGCACGCGCGAGTATTGTAACTCGTTATCGGTGGCAAAAAGAAAAACTATTTTGTTATCAATTATGGTGTTCTTGCATTATCCTTTTCATATGTAAGTATATTTAAACGAAAGGAGGAGGAAGTATGGGAAAACTGCATTAAAGTTTTGTTTTCTAAAGGTGATGACAATATCAAAAAATAAACAAAAAAAAAAGTGCTAAAAGTTGTAGAAAAACTTTCGCAACTTTCTGTTTTAGTTTAAAAATTGCTTTATTAAACAGTTAAAGGCGATATTTTATTCGACATATAAAGTGTTCTTCAGTATTACACAAAATATATAGCAAAAATAAAAGCGAAAACAATTTTTTCTGAAAAAATAGTTTGTATGTGCATAACATGAGACACCCTGTATACATGTATACATGCTTCGATATCAAATTTTACATTTTTCATTCACTATTGCTTAAGGTTCTTCTTAAATTAACAATGTAACCAAATAACTAGGCGTATAACGCTTTACGAGTTTTTTTCTTTTTTTGATTTCCCAAAATCGGCTTCAGAAATCGCCAAAATACCCTCACTCCCCCGAAAACAATATGGCACTAAATTGAGCTTTTTTTTCTTTTTTTAGCTTTGACCAGTACTCAGGGGATGACCCCTACATATGCAGTGCATTGTACCAGAACTAGGAAAATAGGTTGTGAGGAGGGGGAAAGAGGGAGTAGTATTTGTGAACATTTGACTTGAATTTTCCAACGTTACAACAGACAGGAAACACGTCTGCAGGCAACTTATTCCACAGACGAAGCGTCCGGCTGAAAAACGAATTCTCTCTGTAATGCGAAGTGTGATTCCCCGGGAAATCGACCACAAATGGATGAGCTTTAGACGATGAGCGCGTGCTACGTAAAAATGTGCTTCTTCAGAGACATGAAAAATGTGATCATTCCACCGAACATCACACTGTACTTTCATTCCAAGAACATCAAGAGCACCCGATTCCTCAATATTTATACTATCCATGAGTACAGATGAAGCAGCATTAGCGGTCGTTTGTTTGTGCGCTAATAAACAGCACTGGGTCTTACGAGCTTTGAAGTTGACCATGTTTTTGCGACCCCATTCGGAGATTAATAGAAGATCACTGTTCAGTGAATCATTCATATTTAGCCTCTTGGCAGCGATCTCTGATAGGCTGGGTCTATAACTAAAAAAGTACGAATGGCAAATGCTGCTGTCATCTGCAAAAGATTGGATTGGATTGGAAGTTTGATGGCGAAGGTCATTGAGGAAGATAAGAAATAGGGTAGGAGAAAGAACGGAGCTTTGCGGTACCCCTGAATTAAGCTTGAACTCGTTTGATTGTACCCCATCTATAACAACTCTTATAGTGCGGTCCCTGAGAAAGCTCGATATAAACCGAGAGAAGTCATCACCGACACCAAAAGCAGTAAGTTTTGCCAGTAGTGCAGCATGCCACACTCTGTCAAATGCTTTGGAGATATCTAGAGCCACCACTTTACTTACGCCGAAATGATGGTTCTACCCATACTTCAGCAGAAGCAATGCGGTAACTTTAATTCTGGCACTAAAGCGAATGACCGTTTATAGTTCAGATGCAAGTTCCACGGCAAAAACGCGTATAGCATATAAAAACCCGATTCCAACCGGTTGGCGAAATGGTTCCAAATTTTTTTGGGAATTCCCAAAAACGGCTTCGTAAATCCCCAAAATCCCCCACTTCCCCGGAAACAACACTACAACTCCAATTGTCGCACTAAAGCAGCAACACTGTATATACAGTTTTATAAACCTGCATATGAAATAATCACTCATATGACATGGGTTTCTAATGCAAACAAACAAGTAGAACTTGTTATGTGTTAAAAAAAAAAATGATCGATCATTGCAACTTTTCGGTAATTGCAACAGGCCAGATTTCATTTCAGCTCACATTGCTATGCATGTTTTCTATTAACTTTTTCTAGCTTCCATTATTAAGTATGTTCCACGAGATCTTGGAGTATTTGGGACTAATGGGAGTAATAATCAAATTAGTCTTTAAAACAGGGGTGCCCAAATGTTCTATATGGAAGAGCAAACTCCAATGCATTTAAGTAATAACTACTTTTATTTAATATTTTTTGTTGCAAAACACAAAACATTTACAAAAACAAAATCTACACTGATAATCGCTGTCGTCAATGTTTACCAGCAAAGCATGGGAAAGTGTTGTTGCTTTGCTCTTGTGTGTGTACAGCGAAGAACGACAAAAAATATATATGTAGGTATAAGTAAGTAGTATACGAGTAGGTCAAATGTGGAACGCTTTTGGACTAGCTCGGACTGTTTCGTTATTGAGCAGTTTTCCGTTTTTATTTTGAATATTCGATTACTTATTTATGCTCCATTTATTAAATAAAATTTTCGATCAACTTACAGATTAAGCATTGCTAGCGATGTTACATCAGCTGCAATGGCACAAAAAATGTAATAACAACAAATATTAAGAAACTCCTTTTCCATAAAAACAAAATGTTCTCAAATTTGCAACAAAACAAAAACTATGAATAATAATAAAAACTGTAACACTTGCAAACTATTTGTGGGGTGCACTTGCACACGGATACCGAAAAATGTTTGTACAGATGTATATGTGTGTGTGCTGTGTATGTGAATATGTGTTTTGCTTTGCCTTCATTTATTCTTTCGTATATTCGTTTCATTCATTGACATACAAAAAATTTCTGGTGCACTTTATTTTCTGCTCCCAATTGTTTCGGGAATGCTTTAAAGCGATTTAATCTCTTTGGAAGGCATTCAACAGATGTGAATCTTAAATATGTTTGTATGTGCATATATACATATGTGTAGCAGTGCTGCATCCAGCCACTTGCAAACATGTAAAGAACAATGATTATAAAAATATACATACATACATACTTATGTATGTATGTAGTATATTCGCTTCCTTGTAATCAAATTTGGGGCCAGTTTTACACATTAGAACAAAAATTTGGTTTTTGGAAATATTCAAATGAGACATAATTAGGTCAATGAATATGCCATACATATGTATATACCCAGCTGTTTGTTAGACGATTATGTTCAATATCAATACAATCCCCAAAAGAATCTTCTGTTGATTATCTGACGAGTAACAATAACAAAAACATCTACATCAGTGTTGGCAGCTCGGGGAGTTTCGCACCGTTTTTGGTGCTTTTTAAAAATTTTTTGTGCGAAAAATTCTTTAGCCGGCACGAAGTGCGCTTTTTTCAATTTTCGATGCAAGAATTGAAGAAAAAAGTTTTTGTACAGCGGTTTGAATACCATTTTATTCAAGTTACAAAATATTTCAATTTCATGTAAATCATTAATGAGTGAACTTTTTTAGTTATATACATATGTACAAGATTAACTAGTTGTGAGTTCGAGTCCAACTTCAGTCAAGAAGAAGGATTATTTTTAATTATAACAATAATTGCTGTGAAACAATAAGACCAAAGAAGAACAGAAAAAATAATTGAATACCATTAGCTGGGGGACACAACTAGCTGTTTCGTACTCGCTACATTACTCATCAGCACCCACTGGGATTCGAACTCGGGATCATGTCATGTCATGACAGCTAGTTGTCCCCCAGCTAATGGTATTCAATTATTTTTTCTGTTCTCCTTTGGACTTATTGTTTCACAGCAATTATTGTTATAATTAAAAATAATCCTTCTTCTTGACTGAAGTTGGACTCGAACTCACAACTAGTTAATCTCGTATATATTTCAATTTCATTTTACAAAGCAGAATAATTATTTATTAATTTTTAAATAAATTTGCAGAGTATATCTGCCCAGCAATTCATTGCGGCTCTGTGACTAACTGTACCGACCTATGCCTTTGCATAGGAAATTGCCGCGTGGCTAACAACGAAATAGCTCCAAAAAACCAATGAGAAGGAGACTAAACAACAACGACAAGCCTGGCCGCACTTAAGAAATAATTACATAGAGTCTATCAGGGTTGCCAGAATTTAATGAGGTAAAATCTGCAAAACTCGAGAATTTCTCATGAAAAAATCTGCAAAATCTGCAAAATCTGCACTTTATTTTCCAAATCTTCAAAAAATCTTCAAACGCTTATTAATATGCCCTTTTTATTAATAAATCATTTTAAAAATATTAACAACATATTGAAAGAAATTATGCATTTCAGAATATTAAAATGCAAATAGATTTAATAGGAAAACAAACATATATGCACGTTCTAAAAATTATTTAATGCCTAAACACGTATACCGATGTACAAGAATATTCGGACTTCTGTGTCGTTAAAATTTACCTAGCTGTAGATCTACATTTGCTGATGAATGTGAATGAATGAATGAATGTTAGAATCTGAAAATTGTCAGAATTAGCTGGTTTTATTTTAGATACAGCTCTGTGCTGGAGAACGGTACTCGCGTTATCGTAATAATTTCTTAAGTGCCGTCAGGCTTGTCGACGTTGTTTGGCCTTCTAGAGTTTTCGTCTCGCTCTCACTGGTTGCTAGCCTCAACTAATTAATTGTATTAGTTTGCAGTTATTTTCATTTGACTGACATCCATATTAGCAAAAGGATGAAAAAAGGCAAACGACTTAAAAATCGTCGTAAACTTTAAAAGAATATTATAAAAAAAAGACTATAAATTATCATATTACTTTCTAGAAGCTTGCCAAAGTTGCTTTAACAAAGTAACTTTTTGAACTTCGCGTCCAAAAACAATCAATTGCAGGTAGCTTTCAACCCTTAAAATTTTTTTAAAATTTCGCTTAATTTTATTACATAACATTCAAAAATCTGTGCAAGATGTTATTCCATTTTATAACATAAACAAATGGTAATAGAAATATAAGGGAAAAAGCAAAAAAAAAAGTTTTTAAATCTGCGTTTTTAGTCCAAAAATCTTCATATCTTCATTTAGTGTTTTTAGAAAGGAAAAATCTGCAAAATGAAGATAAATCTGCATTTCTGGCAACAATGGAGTCTATACGTGATATAATATCAAATATTTTTCTATCAGCAAATGTCAAATTTGATAGCAGAGAGAATTATATCACGTGTAGCCTGAAAAAGTAGTATTATTGCAATATTATATCAGATATCACAATATTGTTTTGATAATATATATTTAGAAAACCATATCATGATATGAACTGTCAAAAAACGTAAACAAAACGACATTTTGAAGAATTCCCGAAAAAAGTTTAATAAAATCATTAAAATATTTATAAAAAAAAAACGCTTACTGTTCTTTATGTTGTTGGAATATATAAATTTGTTTAAGAAAAATACCCAATAAAGGCCCAATCAGACTATTATACAAGTATAAATACTTTCATTAGATTTTGTGAGATATAAGTCTAAACACATTTCTTGCGACTGTCAAAAAGTCTAACGTAAATTCGATTTTGCATTCACACCATCACACTTGATATAAACCAACATAGATGTGCCATCATAAAACTTTTCACGGCGGCAGGTGCGCTATTCGTCGTAGGCGATAGACGTGCCGGCGCGTGAAATTCTTCAACAATTAAAATAATAATTATGTATAGCACATCCAAATTCAATAGCACAAACATATTTTATGTTCGAAATATAGCATGAGCAAAATACATTTATAAATGACAGCTAAATTCCAAATTTTATAACGACAAAAAATACTATCAGTGACGGCACCCCATCGGCTACGAAATAGCCGACTACTCAATTTTTAATTAGCTGGTTTGCTAAAAAACACAACCCTGATCCAATGTAAAGTATTATCGTTTTGAAAAGTTTCAAAAAACAATAAAGTCGTATGGGATGTCAAATTTTTATCGTATTATTTTTCGTATGTATGACGGATTACATTCAGACTATCAGACTTGCACGTATTATTTAAATTTTTGACAAGTATTAATACAAAGTATAATAGTCTGAACTGGGCTTAAGAGGGAGACTAAACAACAACGACAAGCCTGACCGCACTTAAAGCGCCCCATACACGTTTCAACTCAGTTGGCAACTGAGTCGGTTGTTGTCCAAATCAAAGCGTGTATGGTTTTGTCAGTTGATTAGTTTGGCAGTTGCCGAGTTGGTTGAACAAAAATTAAAATGTTTTGATTTTTTCAAGTTGACTAGCAAGTCTTTCAATTCGATTGTGTTGTGTGTGTTCAAAACTCTTGATCAGGTCTTAAAATTTATATTTACGGTGTTTTTGCAAAGAGAACGTTATATATTTTTAAAATTGTCTATAATTTCATTGAATTTAATAGTTGTATGAAAATCTTTCAATTCAGTTTATGAACTGTGTGAACAATAATCAATTTAGTTGAAACACTCAATTCTCAATTAAATTGAAACGTGTATGGGCCGCTTAAGAAATAATTACGACGACATGATAGCTGTTCTCTAGCCCAGAGCTGCTTTACTACAGTTTTAGCGCTTTTCATTACCCTAAAAGCTGCATTTTTTCGCCTCAGCGTTTTTTTTTTTAATCCGCTAAAATGGAGTCAATATCACCTTCAAAATTATTAAAATTCACTACAGACTTTAAAAGATATGCTAAAATTAAGCGTATACTTTTAGCATATCTTTAAAAGTCAGTAGTGAGTTTTTATAAATTTTGAAGGTGATATTGACTTTGTCTTGAATGAATATTGTTATTTGGCATATTTATGCTATTGGATCTCCGCCGTAAATTAAAGATCCGAACTCTGGTGGTTATGCGAAGAACATTCTTTATTCGTTTTTTTCATCGAGAGAGAGAGTCAGTAGTATCTTGTACAACATATGGAAGTGTGCTTATTGTAATATTAAACATATCCACCCCTGTTTACCACCTATTGCAACAGTGATGGGTATGTCACTACAATGTAAAACTATGCCGAGAAATCAATATTAAAAGTTCTGAAAAAAATTAATTCAAAACAAAATATTTGTGTTGCCGTACAGAAGCTAACAAGATCAATAATGACATACTTATATTTTTTAGAGAGTTTATTGATTTTGAAAACGAAATTCAAAAAATTAACAATTGTTTTTATGTTTACGGGTATATATAGCATAATAAATTCATATAAAATAAGTGCGTAGAACGGAATAAATATTACAATATTCTATCTGATATAAGTGAAAATACTTATAAGAATTCGAAATATTAAATCCAAATAGTTTTATGACTAGAAGATAAACATGATTTGAAAAATAGCAACTTTAGGTTGATCATGTTTTAATACTTCATATTCTAAAATATTGCTTAAGGCCCTGATTCACTATCCTACACGATCGTATGATTCATTCACAGGAAACTGTTTCAAAAGTCTGGCCGACTTGAAAAAATCGTTTCAAAATGGCGTTGTAGGCCACACTATTATACAAGTATGATTGAAATAATTTATATACACAATAAAACAATTAAAAACTTTTATTAACATAATAATTTTACATTACTTAAATTTTTTCCTCGAGACACCAACAATATTTTCATATTTTTCACAATATATACAACACTGATTGCACAAAAACCATAATGTTTTGAAAAGTTTCATAAAATTGCACGATTTGTCAAAAACTCTGTCGCACGGTTGAATTTTTAGTACTTTTTTAGCACACATGCTTTATTTTGTAGATCGCACGTTCGTGTATGATAGTGTAATATGGCCTTTAAGTGGTTCTACCTTGGATTTTACACTCTTCAGAATTGAAAAAGAAAATTTCAATTTTAGTATTATTTTTAAAATTTAATTTAAATTTAAACATTTTTGTATCTCTTATTTTGCATGTTTGTTTATGTTATCCTTTTTTGTGAATATGTATTGTTTAGCGGTTTTTAGCGCTTTTTGGGTAGGTTCACGGAGCGTTTTTATAAATAGTTGGCAACCTTGTGCTTTACAACTGAAAGCAGAATAAGCACACGCAGTAATAATGCAGAAAATACACCAAATAATATCGACAAAGTAAGACAGTCTTGCTGTTATATATTATACATATTCTCTAAAGAAAAAGGAACATATCATGTTATAAAATTTTCTGTTTAAAGAGTGTTGTGTAATTAAAAGATCAAGCCAAGTTTGTCAAATATCCCAATAATGTTGGGGATTTCATATTTATGATGAAATGGGATTTAGTTACTGTTTTGTTAACTGAAAAATTTACACTTTGTTAATAAAATTATTAAATTTTTTCAAAATATTCTTCCTTAAATGTTAAGTGTGGTATATGTTTACTTTTTATTTGTCATAATTCTAGCAAATTTTAATATATTTCAATTAATTCATTCACTCTGACCAATATACATATCTTTACTGTTCTCTTACGAAAACACAATTGAAATTTATACTGTGACAGAACTACAGAGTAATTAATTAATATTTTATTTAATAAACTTTTAATATTTTTAGCCCAGAATCTATTTTGTATACTTATTTCAAGAATCTGTCAGAAATTTGTGATTTGTGTACCTATAAAGTTTAATGTTTGTGTTAACTTCACGTCGTCTATTTCAACAGTGCAGTTGTTGTTGGTTTCAGATAAAGTTTATCACTTATTTCATAGTCGAATTAATGTATATTTTATTCGACAGCCAACTTTTCTTGAAAAGAATTTATTTAGTTTTTCGTTGAACTCATTTTCTGATATATAATTTGAACTAACGACAATACTATCGACTACTCAATTGAAAAACTCGCCAAAAATGTATTTATATGGCAGCGCTTTAATATATATGCCCTGCTTTATCACTTAATAAAGACTATATTATCATAGTTTTTGTTTTGACTTATTGCAAAAGAAATTTGACATCCGCACAGCAAATGTCAAAGAGTAACACGAACGGTGCATTTGGGTAAATATAAATTGGAAAATGCCTGATTTATCAAAAGCTGAAAAGGAATTCTTGCTTCGAAAACATGAACAGACACTTAAATTGCGAGCTGAATACATAAAAAATATTACCAACCCTCATCGTCATGCCACTGGTGAAGGAGGCACTGTGGTAAGTTGTAACAAGCAGAAGTGTTATGTCATCTGTTTGTTGAATAAATATTTAAAGAAAAGTAAAACGATGTACATGCAATGTATACAATTACTTTTTATTTGTTTATATACATGATTAATTTTTAGTTTGATGCCGGTTTGGCCCGCTTCCAAGCAATGAGAGTATCTAATTTTGAACATTTCAAGCCTACTGGCCATTCATTTCGTGTTGGTATGGGTTTTGTCGTGCTTCCTATTATACTCTACGCCTGGGCCTTAAAAACAGAACGTGACGGACGTGAAAAACAATACCGTAATGGTGAGGTAGCCTATAAAGATCGCCGTTTTAAATTTATCTAAAAAAAAAATTTAGCTGCCATGGTATCAGATTACAATTATACATGAAATAAAAGATATTAATAAATGCATTGGAATACAGTTTATTTAAATAATATCTACGAAAAATATAAAAATTTATTATTTCTCTTCCATTTGTTTGTCTCTGGCAATAACAAAGTCTTCAAATTTCACCATATATGTCGTCCCATTATGCCAATGGGCGGTTACTTTACAGGGCTATAAGACGCAATATTAAATCAGTGATATGAAAATTAGTTTTCAAATCGTGTGGATATGAATAAATTAACTTACAAAACCACAATTTGACAGTACGGCCTCAACTATACCGGCTGTAAAATTTGCACAATTTAAGGTTCCTTTATCTTTGGGCACACTGATGAACGTATTTAGCAAGGGCTGCTTCTCTATAATATAATATGTGCAGCCATCGTCCACCTTCTCCAATTTTTCAGCCTCCTTGCCAAAAAGATTCTTCCAAACAGTAGTCTTAACAAATAATAACATTTGAGTTAATTTGGTTTCTCTTTTAGAACTACGTTCGCGCATAAAATACAAATCAATAACGCGATTGCCAACGTCTTGTCCCATTTCATGAAGTCTGTGGAAAGTAAAACAATTGATAAATTATAGAAAAGCTTATTATTTTGGTTTATATACGAGTTTACATACAAATGTAGTTTATATATTACCTGTTTTGTAATTCTGGTACTGTATGTACTTTGCTTTGGCTGTATTGCACTATTTCACTAAACAAAAGAGCCATTATACTTTGCGACACCTCAGATTTGCCCTTCGACAAAGGTCTATCCAATATATTTGTACGTGGTCTCATCGTAGATATTTTTAAAGCCTCTAACTTTTCCATTCCTAGAAGGATTTTTGCGTTTTATACTCCAGAATAGAATTGATTGTTGTGTATGTTTATTATTTATGAGAATTTCTGACAGCAGATTTTCCGTAGCAACTCACATGGAATTGATGACATGTAATGAATGCAGGGTTTGGCAATTCAAAATTTACTCTTATTTACATATATATATTCACATTTAAAAACAAAGCAATTTTTTATTGTTTTAAATGAACGAAAGAACAGGTCGACATCTGTAAACTGGCCTTGAATTACAAAATTTTTTATTGGTCACAGTGAATTCTTAAAATGCATAAATTTACTCTTATTTTAACAATTTTTGTATTAAAAATTTTGCAAGCCATATTTTACCAATATTATTTTTTAAAGGCTTAAGTATTTTTTATATGTATTTTTTTTTGGAATTTCGTTGTACCAAGGAAGTAAGAATACAAAAGTACAACGAACAAAGGGAAAATGTTTTAAGTCTGGCCTACTATACAAAATCGCTTCAAAATGGCGTTGTAGTCTATACTATAATACAAGTATGATGGCAATAATTTATAGATATAGAAAAAAAAACTAAAAACTATTATTAACAAAATAATTTTACATTATTTTAATTTGCTTCTCGAGGCGCCAACAATATTTTCATATTATTCAAAATATATACCACACTGATCAAACAGAAAACATCATCAGCCATGTTCTGAGAACGCGCGTTCTGAAACCGCAATGCGTTTTGAAAAACGCTTAATTGATTTTTAGGTGTTCTGAAGAACGTGCGTTTTACTGGCGTCTAGGAGTTTTTTCCGAAAAAATGCAACATGTGCTTTACATACGTATATACATATGTATCTAGTAGTAACATAGTGCATACAACTGATATTAACTCTGATATAATATGAGAGAGAACGTCAGCAGATTAACGAGAAAAAGCAAATTATATTTTCTGTCATATCTAGCATGGCCCCAAGTATTTTTGCAAATATCATATTTCAAAATTTTTAAGCAACCATGCAGTAAACATCGTTGTATGTTGTATTTTTCTTAAACAAATTTATATATTCCAACAACAAAAAGAACAATAAAAGTTTTTTTTAATAAATATTTTAATGATTTTATGATTTTTTTATTAAACTTTTTTCGGGAATTCTTCAAAAATTGAATATTATGTCGTTTTGTCTACGTTTTTTGACAGTTCATATCATGATATGGGTTTCTAAATATATATTATCAAAACAGTATTGTGATATCTGATATAATATTGCAATAATACTAATTTTGAAGGCTACACGTGATATAATTCTCTATGCTATCAAATTTGGCGTGTGCTGATAGAAAAATATTTGATATTATATCACGTATAGACTCTATGTAATATAAAACGAAAACATATTTGATAATAAATAGAAAAATTGTTCAATTTAGTTTTCTTAAAGAAAATTTTTAAAATTCTTTAAATTTTTTATTGAAATAAAAAGAAAACATATTAAATTTTAATTGTGAATAATTTTATTGCCTTTTGCAAGTTCAGTTTTAGCAAATTCAATCAGTTTACTTCAATATATACATGCGAGTTGAAGTCGCCAATTTTAAGCGATATGCGTTTTCCAGAACACCTATTTGGCGATTTCAAATCGTAAAACCATATTTCTTGCGTTATACGTTTCTCAGAACACCTATTTGGCGTTTTCAAATCGAAGACGCTAAATTTAAGCGATTTGCGTTTCTCAGGACATGCATGCATGTTATGAAAATTTTCATAAAATTATTCAAGTCGCACGATTTGACAAAAACTCTGTCTCACAGTTGCATTTTTAGTACTTTTTCAGCATACATTTTATTTTAGAACAATTGTTATCGTGTGAACCGTTCGTGATTTAAGATCACCATGATTTCAAAACAGCCATCAATCAAAAACAATTTCTGTTGTGTAAAAACGTATATGTTTGAAAATGTATTCAAACATGGCACCAAATGCCAACGCCAGGCCAAGGCGCATTAACGTCTACAAGGAGGCAACGCTATGTCAGATAACTATATTGCTACTGGCAATATAATAAGCCATTTACGTCAAATTTATTGTTTATATTTTTAAAAGTGAATTTGCTGGTTCATTCTGAACTAAAAATTTAAAAAATAGTTTGTGAACATAAAAATAGATCAAATAAATATAATTTATAATTGTGAGAATGTACTTTCATAGCTTAAAATTGTGAAAAAAGGTACAAATATTACCACATGACTGTTTCTGTTGTAATTTGGCTTTAGTGTTGCCACCTTAATGATTATACTAAGTATATTAAGAACGTGAAAATAAAATTTGTTATATATCGACCTATATGAATATACATATGTATGTATACACATACAAACTTTCATACGGATGTATGTTTGTATATTTTTAAATTTGTCTAACAAAAATTTAACAAATATTTATCTACACACTTATATAAAAACATATTTACTAAAAATTACTTAATCACTACAATTGTTCCTTACAAAGAAATTAGTATCGTGCAAGCGATACACAGGTATAAAAAGAGGTATAAATGTTTAAAAAAAATGGTTTAGAATAAAATGGACAAAATAAAGCTTATAAGCCGGCCGTTCCCTTAAGTAAAGACTCGTATTGTTCACGCGTGAGTGGCCTGTAGATACCATCTTTGTGGAGAAAATATAGGGGATCCTTGACTTTATCCATATTAAAACCCTCTAACATTAAATCACGTTTTTTCATTTTAAATGTAGCTGTACGAGGTATTTGCTCCATAGCACGGACAAACAAAGGTTGAGCATAAGGTGGTAGACTACCGCGTATGCCCACAGAAAGGCGCTGCATGTCGATTTTACGATCAGGGTCTTCAATAGCAGCCATGCCAGCTTTGCCTTCCACATAGGGAATCTGCAAAAAGAAATTAATTGTTTTAAATATTTGCTTTGTTTTAAAACATTTCCACATGTACCTCCACACCATACACTACGCAATCTTGTAAACCTATCACGTTAGTTATAATTGCCTCTACTTCCTGTGTCGATACATTTTCTCCCCGCCAGCGGAATGTATCACCAGTTCTATCTTTGAAATAATAATAGCCCAAGATATCTCCCACCACCATGTCGCCGGAATTAAAGAAGACATCACCTTTTTTAAAGACATTTCGTAAAAGCTTTTTTTCCGATGCTCCTTTATCCGCATAGCCGTGAAAGGCTGTTACTGCTTTACTGGAATCAACTTTACCAATTATTAGGCCCGTTTCGCCGGGCTCACAGCGTATACAAAAGCCTTTGGAATTACGTAAAGGCTCGCCAGATTCTTCATCTACCCGTATGACTTGTACTGGGTAAAAGGCTCTAGCTACAGTTGGTATGAAGCCAATGGCGCCAACCTTATTGGCAATATTCGCTGGAAAATGAAACATTTACCATATTTAAATCTATTAATTCAATTCTACAATACTAACCCAAATTAGAATTTCCTTCCGTAGATCCGTATAACTCTGCTATGGATAATATATTGAAACGTGTCGTAAACTGCGACCAAATTTGCGGTCTTAAACCATTGCCATACATCAGACGTAAATTATGAGCAGTATCCTCGGGGCGGGCAGGCGTATTTAGTAAATAACGGCAAAGCTCACCAATATATTGAGCACAGGTAGCATTGTATTTTATGCAATCTTTCCAAAAATTTGTGGCAGAAAATTTTTTACGTAGTGCCACTGTGCAGCCATATATTACTGCGTTGCCTACGCCTACAATACCGCCAGCAGTATGATAGAGTGGCAAGGCATTATAGATTACATCATTTCGACGAATGCCGCACATGTGATGGGTACCGCTGGCCATGAACATGTACCTAAATTTTGTAAACATATTATATGTGAGCTGTTCAACTGTATCGTTAGCAAGAATTCTTAATGAGATGAATACATATGTGATTCCTACTTAAAAACTCGTATGTAGGAAAATAGGGATTGATTTTGGACTCCAAAACGGATTTTTATCATTAAGAATGCTTGCCTGCTTTCGATATTCAGTTATTTTCAGTATAGGTAGTATGCAAAAACATTCTGACAACCAATTCTAAGACTTGTCTGCTTTTCAAAAGCCTTGCAAGGTCCCATTTTATCTTGTTTGCATATGTCGGCGTTATATATAAAGTTTATAGGTAAGGTTTTACTGGCTGACAACTTCATGAAATCAATGTTCTTGGGTCTTTGCTTGGTCCTGCTATATTGCCTGAAGGAAATATGCAGCCTGTGAGACCTAGATATCCCCCGACCGTTCAGATCCAATCCAATACAAAAACAGCATTCCGATATGTTTGTCAACTCGTGCAGTATCGGCCAGTTCCGACACAAAGCTCTCATAGAAGAAATTACCGAACACCGACAAAGGAAATGCTGAACACGCTCCTCTTCTTCCTCCTCATCCTTACAACTTCTACAGAAATCTTTAAGTGGAAGATTTAATCTCGTCTTCATGTGATTAATGTTTTGTCCAAACTAATACCAAAATACGCGAACTTCGCTGGGGAAGACTCCTTAGGACTATAGTTTCCATGCAATCATATACAGTCCATTTTAGCGTCACTATTTGAATGTTAACCACACCCCCTACGAGGTGTTGCTGCATCTCATTCTTGTAGCTTGTAAGTCATCCTGTCAATGTCCTCTTGCTATAAACGAACCACGGCCTTTATCTGCTATAATGTTTCCGGGCACTACATCATATCTTGGTACACAGCAAAACATTCATGAACCTAACTGGATGTTGTGTATATTCCCAAGCATATTTAATGCAGTATATCTAATAGTACCTCAACCAGTTAGCTTCTCTCATTATAGCTATGATTTCAAACTTCCTCACGCCACACTCATTACATAGCCTCTTTTCATACTTAGCTATAGGCATGCCACGACCAACTCCCAAGAACAACTTGAGAGTTAATCACATGAAGAGGAGTAAAAATCTCGAGCACCTTCTGTTAGCGGTGTTTTTGCACCGCTTCCAAGACCATGCTCCATAACATTATATAAAACCTCTTATCGCACTTGCCAAAGTAATCAACATTCCCAGGAGGTCCACTATCCTTCGCATTATTATAGTATCACTTTCCATGCCCTTTTTCGAGGGGCTTTTAGCCTGATCGCCGAACACATCGCTAACTCCTTCACCATAAGATCAACCAGCATCCAATGCATCATGGTAAATATCTTCGTTGGCGTGGTGGTAGCAATATCAGTCACCATCAAATCAGGCGTATGCTGTATCTTTTCTACAACTGCAATAGATGGTCCTCTTCCACCATACAAGCTCCTCTTACGTTAATATGAGCTTTATTAGCATGCCAAACAACCAGCAGTAGTTGCAGAGACTTCCCAATACGCTTCCGATACAAATAGTCAACAGCCGTCTTGTCCACTCGTGACTGGACATTCTTCTGTCATAACAGTGTGAAATCAAGATATATTCCTAGATATTTGGTACTGTCCACCAGTCTTAGTTGAACCTCAAGATTGGGTAGTCGAAAAGAAGAGTACTGTATCTCTGGGTGACAAGTATAAGATCCGTTTTCTGTCGACAGTGTCGATACTGCCACAGTAATATCAGCATATATTACGGTTTTAAATAACGTGAAGTCCACAAGTATCGAGTTCGGGACAAGATTCCACAGAAAAGAAGGGAATTTCCTTGCGGAATTCACCTGTTTGCCACCTTACAGGTGGTGGACAGTCCATATTAAATGTTACAATCCTCTAAGTTAGTAAATTTCATATGAGACTTATAACCGACTGAAGAATATTTAGTCTTTCCAAGGCCATAGTTAAGACTTACGATATTATTTTTACACCACGAGCGAGTGTAATGCAGGATTTACCCATGGCATAGGCAAGTTGGGATACAGATAAAGGACACAGGTTTGTAGATATCCTAAGATGTATATTGACTAACCATCCGCTACAATATCTCGAGCAAAAATGATGACAGACTAACTGGCATGCAATCTTTTGTGTGTGAGATCTTTTAACCCTTTAGGAATGAAGCCCACTAAACACCTACGCGGTATTACCTGGGGCAAGTCGTAAAAATTCGAATTATAAGTTCCGCATTGTTTTGCAAATCAGCTGGTATAATAGCATCCAGAGTCGGTGATTTATTTTTTTCATTTTTTTGTTTTTATAGACATTGGTTGACAGAAATTAATTACTGCATTTGTAAAACTATAACATAAACTGACCTTAAATTTGTTATAACGGCTGCTTTTGGCATGCCCGTAGTGCCGGAGGTATAAACATAGAGCAGCTTATCTCTGGGTTGGCATTCATTTATGTAATCTGTTAGATCTTCACTTGTTTGCTTTTCTAAATCACCGGTCAGATCTTGAGCTCCTTTTGGTAAAAAAACTCCACGCTTTATTTTGTTTTACATTAATTAAGATCCGCTTACCTTTGATTATTTCCAAATTAGCATTTATTCTTTGTTCCTCATCACTAAACTGGTATACGGGTAGGTCTTTAACGTCCGGCTGCTGTGCAATATCTTCGTATGCTTTCGATAATTCTGAACCTAAAATTACACCTTTGGCTTGTGCCACTTTGAGGGAATGCAATAAAGTCTCCCTTCTTAAATTGGTATTTATCAAGGCCGTTACAACACCAATTTTTGAGAGACCCAACCATATGGCTACATATTCTGGACGTGTAGCCATCATTAGGGCCACACAATCACCTTTCCGATAACCTTGATTTTTGAAATACGTGCCCACCTTATTCGAAACAGTCTCAACGTCTTGAAATGTCAACTTGCGATCATCGATTAGAAAACAAGGCTTTGCCGGATGCTGACGATATCTTTGCTGAAATATGCGAGCAATGGACCAGTTCTTCTTTTCGAAACATAGTAAATGAACGCTTAATATGAGAAAACGAAAACCAGCTCTGCAAAAAAACAATATTTTTTAATTTTTTTTTTTCTATATGGCGTTTTCTTACTAACACTATATCTCTTGCGGCAGTATTGAAAACTACATATACGTATGTGATATTTCTGAGCATTAAGGCTAAAATGGCCCCCAATGCCATACACAACTTTGTATTATCCTTCACCAATAGAAAAGCCATAAAGCCGGCCAGGCCCGTAAAAATTCTGGCGGCATTTTTCTGCTTGTAATTTAGCTCAACTAAGATATCCATTTTGGTTTCATTTATCTGCAAATAGATGAATTGTAATATAATTTAGATGAACTGGCAAATCTAAAAAATTAAAAAAGTGGCTGAAATTTATTACACAAGTTTATAAAAATGAATATTTCTGCTAATTTTAAGATATGGAAAGGCAATTGTTGGGCGCAGCGTTGCCAGAGTGAAGATTTTACCTTAATTTTGAAGATTTTTCAAGTAAAATTAGATTTAGGGCATGTTTCCACATAGCAGGCAAGTGTTCAGACAAACAAGTACCACACAGACAAGTACGTAAAAATATGAGTATTTTTAAACCACTTGTCTAGCTTACTTAGTACTTTACATTTTATTAAACTGCAGGATTGCCGTAGTGTATATTTTTGTACTGTGTTTACTTTTTTCCATATAAAAACACAATAATTTCATTACTCAGTGGCAACTCTTGAACAAAAACAAAAACAGCTGGTTTTGTTTATAAATTCATTGATTCTTATACATATATGCATACTTACAATTTTTTATCGTTCAAGTCCATATCTGCATATATAATTTATGTAATTTTACTTACTTTTAGCAAAAAAAAATTGTTTTTTATGAAAATTACTGAACGTTTATAAGTTTATTATTTTATAACGTACACAAGCACTTTTTTGTGCTTGTCTGTTTTTGACAGTAGTCACAATTGCAATTGCAATACAGAAATCACCAAAAATTGATAGCCTTACGTTGTTAACAAGGCGAATTTATTCAGGTGAATGCAAGCGGAAAGGCGAATTCAGTACTATGTATTTTGTTATTGTAAAACATATCGTGAATGTCAAAATCTAAATTCGTCTAAGATTGTTCAGCTGGCTTATATAAACATGAAATATAAACTTTTATAATTGTTTGTAATTAAAATCACAGATTATATTAGTTTTTCACTTTTAAATTCACACAAATTTCTTGAAATTGCACTAAACTATACAAAAAAATCTTCAGATTAAAATGGCGCGAAAAAGTTTGCAAACAAAAGAAAAAAATTTGACAGTTTCATTGGAAAAAATGCGAGAAGCAAGAAATAATCACCAGTGCTTTTAAGTTCACCTAGTAATGAATTCGCCTTGACTTATAGTCTATTGACACCCAAGTGATATCTGCTCATTTGAGATTTCAAGCCAAATTTACTAAATTTTGAGATTATTTCTACTTTATAAGTAGATTTTGACGATTTCGTTTCATGGAGAAGAAGAAATGTTTATCAAAACATATAATTTTCCTGAGCATGCTAATAGGTTGTTGGCGGAATATTGAGGATAAGTACTATAAAAAATTAGTTTATTTACTTTATTAGCTACTAATATTAAGTTATGACGTTCTTGCTTAAAAAAAAGAGATATTTTCGAGATTCGCACCTTTTCTATTGAACAGTCTCGTATACTTATTATCTTCCATGAGCAGAGAATACCACTCTTTTTGCGAAAAAGTCCACTTGAAAGTACATTTTCACTATATTATATGAAACCAAGCAATTCAAAGTTCAAATAAAGTCATTTGTATTATATTTTAGCTACAAATTAATTATTAACTAATGCATAATTAAAGACCTGTAAATCGATTAATGAAAACGTTTCTTGTGTTTTCTTTCTTCCCCTTTTTTTCTGCCGCAAAGAATGAAATAAAATTTCATATTGAATGAATATTTATTTTAATTACATTGTTATGAATATGTAAATAAAAGTTTGTAACATTGCAACAAATGTATTTGAACTTACATATACACACATACATACATATGTAATACATTTTAAGTAATTTTATTTATTGCAAGTAATAATACGCAGGAACATTTTGTGAGACATGTGCCCATGTACGAGTTAATTTACATTTTTTAATTTCTTGTAAACTGAACTGATTTGATACAATTTTTACAGTGAGGCTCAATATATTCTCGCAATTTTATAACTCGTTTTTAAGTTTGAGTGATTGATTGATTTCATAATTTTCTCACTTCAATTTTGCTTGGCAGAGAAACGAAATTTAAAGTATTTTTAAACTTGCTTTAAGTCGAATAATATAAGATATTTTGAATAGACAGCTTGTAAATTTTATATATTTGATAAGTGCGGCTTGAAATGAAAACAGCACAAGAAAGGTTGTGATTTATTACTGTTTGTGTACAAACTGATGGTATTTCGGGTTCTTTCGTAAAGCCTTAAGCTCTGAACACTTAGACGGCAGCAGACTTCACGACTACAAATGAAGTTAAGCTCTAAACACTTAGACGACAGCAGACTCGGCTACAAATGAAGTTAGCTTCAAATGCTGCCGTCTCGTCAGCAACATAATTATTTTCAAGACAGCAGCAGCACTATGTGTATTTAAGCAATGCAAATTTTAGAGATGCCACATATAAATTTTACATGAATAAAATGAAAATTGCTGACTGAAAACGTAAAGTTGTAAAAACTCATCAATTTATTTGTTTATTTTATTTATATGATGTTTATTTCTATTAAATATTTCAAACAAATTTTAGTTTTTATTGCTGCCAATTTATATTTATAGTGGCAGCACTGCATTTACTTTTTGCTGCTTAGGAAAATAGAAATTAATCTAAGTTGGCAGCAGCAACAAATGCTGTTGTGAAGTCGTGCTGCTGTGATGTCGTTAAAATAATCGTGTGCATTTAAACACATGTATTTTCTTTTTGACAGATTGCTGCTTGCTGTCTGCTGTCATCTATGTGTTTAAAGCTTTAATATGTTTCAGCTGGTAAATGTTGTTGTGCAGCTTGTCGGTGAACGGGGGGATGAAAGGTTGGTAGAAGTCATTAAAATTTGTTTCATTATTACTAGAACAACACGACAATATTTGTATTGCCTCTTATAACTGGGTCATATGGGTCGCCTTGTGTAGATAAGATGGCGTTTAACTGTTTCAATTGCTCCTCACTGTTAACCGGGAAAATCTCCATTATATTTGTGGCAACTACATTTTTAGCAGCCTTGCCGATTCTATGTACCGGTTTTTTAATTTATCGCGCAGCGACAACTTTGGATAAAACGAATTCTTAAAATGGTGCGCAAACTCAGTATTAGGCGCTGTTGATGCATCATTATTAGGCTCTATACATTCTGTAAAACACTGATTTTCAATAGAAATTGATGCTTCCTCACAATTTCGATTTCTATACAAATTTTTTTTGCCTTTTCACCAATCTTCTGCTATTTCTTTTGCTCATAATATGTACGAAACTATGTATGCACTCACTTAAACGAAAATTTTAAAATATTTAACTAGTTTTGCATTTTTTACTTACCTTTTTTTATATCACGTTTTATTATTCTATTTTTATTACAATTAACTCTTTATCTTGCGGCCACAAATCAATTTTAAAACCAAATTAAATTATTGAAAAAAAATGTTTTCTATAAAAAAACAAAAAAAAAATTATTGACTGTCACCAAAAACACACCATATATGTTGACAAAAATGTTGACGTGGATACACTTAACCCCATACTTCCTACAGGGAAGTACACATGTTCTTAAAAAAACAAAAAATTGTTCGGACTAAAAATTGTTCTCGTCTGTCATTGCACAATGAATGATTTTATTAAGGTACAGTTAATGCTGTTAACCCTCTGTAGTATGTTGCCATTAAAACGACACCAAAACGTTTTTCATATGTTAGGTATTTTATAGTGCGATTGTACTTTTTTCCGAAATTCGAGGCTTTATTGTAAATAACTGTTTATACATTTATGATTTAAAGCAGATGTGCCCAGGCCTATGTGCTTGATGCTCAATTGTTTTTGTAAAAGTGCTTACCTATAGTGTTACCATAGATGTATTTTTTTGTAATAATGTGTTGCGAGTATTGTCAAATTTTTTTTTTTTTTAGTCATCACGGTCCATATTTGCCTTACATAGGACTATGTTGTAACTACTCCTTTTTATTTAAAACGGATCATGTACTCCAATAATTTCTGCAGGGGTAAGTCATTGAAGCTGTATCAAACATTTGAGCTATATTTTGTTTCAGATATAACTGTCATAGATCTTTCTATTACAATAAAAAATATTAAATCAGTTTTCTGAAAACTGTTTTGTTTTATTAACAAATAGCATATTGCATTATGGTTTGACCACCCTATACAATTCCAAAATATTTATTTCTATGTGACATATAGAGACCAACCATTAAGTTAAATCAACCTTGACCGCTGAATTTTTCATGAATAGTAAGACGGAGCCAATAACTAAAAGTATTCAGACGGCTACGAACAACTGATAAAATTGAGTGTTTGAGTGAATATCAAATATCCATTCCCACAGTGTTGGGCAAATAAAATCAAACATGCGCATGTTTGGGGAAAAAAACCAACTTTTAAATTCAAGTGGGTATTAAAAGTAAAATCGTGTTCGCTAAAGGCAAGAGTTTTCACTTTACGAGTGTGCGTAAATGCTCACTATGACATATTGTTCGAATAAAAAAAATCCAACCAACCGTTCAAAGCGAGCGGAAAATGTTGAGAAAACATACAGCTAATACTTACGTAAGTTTTTGTTAAATCTTTTATTAGATGAAAATAGAAACTTATTTTCGACCAAAAATTATTTTTACCAAACCATTAAAGGAAGCTATAGATATCAAAATATAACATAAGTCTTATATTACTTTTACATAAATTAATATGCGAAAGCACTCACTCTACGTTGACTGCGAATACAGGAGTATGTATGTATGTACATACATATGTGTATAGGAACAAACAGAACCACATAACCTATTTTTTTAGTACAAAAGTTCCCGGTTCGTTACAACCTCTGACTTTGAATATTGGCTAAGTAAAACTTATACAATTTCGTATTGTTATTGTTAAACCTTCATGAACACTACTCCCTCTTTCCTCTTCGTCATAATCTATTTTTCTAGTTCCAGTACAATGCGCTGCATATGTAGGAGTCATCCCCTGAGTACTGGTCCAAGATAAAAAAAAAAATGAGAAGCAATGAGTGAAACTTTCGTAAATAAAATATTATTTTAAACAAATTGCTAAAAATTAATACCATGTAAATTATACATATTTTCAAAAAAAAAAAAGTATTGAATAAATATAGTTTAAAAACACTAAAGAACACGCATAACAAAAATCGAATAATTATCCATATAACCTGATAGTGATCCGCATAATGCGTTACGAGTTTTTGTCAGGAATCCCTGAAAACAATATGGCAACTTCAATTTCAGCACTAAATTGAATTGCCGTTAATAGTTCAAATACATGTTCCACGGTCAAAAAGCGCACCGAATATGAAACACTGGTTCCGATTCTGTTAGCGAAACAATTCCGATTTCTTTTTGGGAATTTCCAGAGTAGGCTTCAGGAAAGGTCAAAATCCACCTGCTTCCTCAGAAGCAACATGTAATTCCAATTTTCGCACTAAAACGAATGACCGTTTATAGTTCAGATGCTTGTTTCACGGCAAAAATGCAGATCGAAAATGCAAAACAGATTCCAAACCGGAATTTTTTGGGAATTCCCAAAACCGGCCTCGTGCATCTCCAAAATCTCCCCATTTTCCCTGCTAATGAAATATCGTTTCTGCTTTAAAATTGCATTCGCGTTGATATAGTGCGTTTTTTATGGCAACAATTTTTTATTAATGTAAACATGTACGCACATCAAAAGAAACAAATGTCAAAGGAGACTTGCAGCTAACTTCAGTCGTCGTGAAAATTGTTTGCAAAATAGCAAGAAGAAACAAAATAGCAAAAAGAAACAAATGTCAAAGGAGACTTGCAGCTAACTTCAGTCGTCGTGAAAATTGTTTGCAAAATAGCAAAAAGAAACAAAATAGCAAAAAGAAACAAATGTCAAAGGAGACTTGCAGCTAACTTCAGTCGTCGTGAAAATTGTTTGCAAAAAAGCACGCGTAGCCTTAACAAAAAATAATGGTAATACAAATGTGTAACAATGCTTCAAAAACACAGATTGAAATGAATCACCCATTATATACCTTGAAGTTATTCTTAACATTGTAACCGTGGGTGTTGGTTGTTTTGTGCGCCAATGTTAGCTGTTAAAGTGGTGTGCAGCATATTAATGACTAAGACGGTATTCTAAAGCCGTGTAGGGTTCTACGTTCACAAAACATGCGCCAAATAATAAAAAAAAAAACAACAGATAAAAATAATCAAAAGTATTAATTTAAATACATTTATACAAACGTTTGTGTGAGTGTATGTCTACGTGTGTCATGCCAAATAGTGAATAAATGAACATGAGTTACAAATTTTCCTGATGATTGCAGAAAAAGTATATGTATGTACGAGTATTAAAGTGTTTTCTGTTTGTTTCAATGTGAAGGTTGCCGCTTCGCGTTTCTCTTATCTAATTCATATTACACACCAAATATTGAATCGGAAAGAAGAAATTAACCGAAGGGCCTAGTAACAGTGTTATGCTGTGTCTTTAAGACATGGCCAATTGGGCACCTACAATAAATACTCCAAGTGTTGCCAATGGAAATTTCAAAATACACCTCTGATATGATGAGATTACAGAGTTTCCTGAAATGGTTTAGAACAAGTGTGCCCAGCCCTATGCGCTTGATACTCAATTGTTTTTGTAAATGCGCTTAGCTATAGGGCTATGCTCTTTAATACACAAATACATGCAATGAAAAATACACAAACAACTTCGTCTTATACAGGGCTGTTCTGCAAATCACTTTTTGTGAAAGTGATTTGAAAGCACAAAAAAGGTGTTCTGCACACAAAATATTTTTGATTTTTGTGATTTTAAATCGGTTAGCTAACTTGCAATCAATTTAAATTTCATAATTTATTACATTAATAAATAACTGAATTTGTTTTCTATTGATTATTTAAGTAAAATCATTTATTTTATACGAAATAATTCATTAAATTAAGAAAAAACCAGATACGCTCATTTTGTTGCGAAATTTGTTGTATTATTTAGTGATTTGCTTTATTGCTGTATTTTATTTTACCTTTTATATTTATTAGAAGGAATTAACCTTATTTTGCAAATAATACTGCGAATAAAAAATTCAACCTTAAAATATCAGTAAATTGAACCAAAAAACAGCTGTTTTTTGTACTTTAGAAAAGTGTAAATCACATCGAAAATCACAAAAAATTGTGATTTGCAGAACAGGCCCAAATCACATTTGTGCTTTTGAAACGGCATGTGCTTTGAAATCATGTGATTTTTAGAACAGGTATGATAATATAAGACATAGATTTTTTTATCGTTCTTCACAGCACACACACAAAAGCAAAGCTGGTAAACATTGACGACATCGATTATCAGTATGAATTTTTTTTTTTTGTAAATGTTTTACTTTTTACAACAAAAAAATATTAAATAAAAATAGTTTTTCCTTAAATGTATCGGTGTTTACTCTTCCATATAGATCTTGTGGGCACCACTGGTTTAGAAAAGGTAGATATACCGACCCCGCTTGTCAGGGTTTGCATTTGGATTTCCCTCTTACTGAATACATTTTGCCTTTACATGGTAGGATTTTCTTTATTCTACACACATTTTTGACATACATATCGAAATATTTCTATTACCATGTAATTTGAGTAATTAAGAATTTTTAATAACCCGTTAATACTATTATTTCGGATTGTAGCGCTTATAGTGAAAAAAGTGTAAAAATTTTCAGTTCTGCCTAGTTAAATGAAAAGAGTGATTATAATAGCGCATATTATTTTCCGAAGCTTCGTAAAAATTATATTAAATATTTATTAGTTAGCTTTAGCCCAAACTTTCATCTCCTATTTGATCTCCTTGCGGGTAGGCATCCTTTACCTAGCGTCTCCACATAGCGATATTTATGGCGGCAATTGTCAAATTGGACTGCGTCCATAAAATTTGCGATATGAAGACCGCAAATTGCCTTAGGTAGCAATCTATTGCGCAATGATTGCTCTTCTAATTGCTTGAGCAATTATTGCCAAGCAATGAGCTGTCAGTTGTTGTAATTGGTATACCAAGGTGCATTAATGTATACACGGTGGCAGCACTACGGCATGTGACAATTTTTTGCTACTGGCAATATAGGAAGCTATTTACGTCAAATATATTGTTTACATTTTTGAAAGTGAATTTAGTGTTTTATTCTGAATTAAACATATATAAATTATTTTGTGAACATAAAAATAATTCAAATAAATATAATTTATAATTATGAAAAGGTACATTCATAGTTTATAATTGTGAAAATAGCTACAAATATTTTTGATAAACATAGCTTACCACATGCCTGTTTTTGTTGTATTGTTGTAATTTTGCTCTAGTGCTGCCACCGTGTATACGTTAATGCACCTTGTGGTATACAAATATAACAAACACAGTGCTGTGCATACAACAAACACAGTGTTGTTCATATAACTTCTCACGTTGAATTTTGTTAGTATTTGTGATGTAGCAGTAATACGTTTACTCCACCTAGAGCAATAAGCAATCACTGTACTGTTATTCTGCCGACGTTTTTGCTTGAGCTTAGCAATAAAAATTGCTATGTGTAGACGCATGCCTACGTCATAATATCTGCCTACATGTCAAATTTCAGCCAGATCCGTCAACTTTGAGTTATATATATTTAAGGCTATGTTACACTATCATACACGATCGTGCGATCTACAAAATAAAACATATGTGCTGAAAAAGTACTAAAAATTCAACTGTGCAACAGACTTTTTGACAAATCATGCGATTTGAAAAATTTTATGAAACTTTTCAAAACATTATGGTTTCTGTGCGATCAGTGTGATATATGTATATATATATTGTGAAAAATATTAGAATATTGTTGGTGCCTCACGAAAAAAATTTAAGTAATGTAAAATTATTATGTTAAGAGTTTTTAATTGTTTTATTATGTATAAAAATTATTTAAATCATACTTGTATAATAGTGTGGCCTACAACGCCATTTTTAAACGATTTTTTCAAGTCGGCCAGACTTTTGAAACAGTTTCCTGTGAATGAATCGCACGATCGTGTAGGATAGTGAATCAAGGCCTTTAGATTTAAAATAAGTACACATACAAAAAATTATTTATAGGTATAATATCATACATATGGATATTAGGAATACCTCTTACAAATTTCGTCAAAAAGTGTTGCCAAAAAGAGATGCTTTGCCGCCCCTGAAAACTTTATAGATTTTGAGTTGTGTTTGTTTTTGATTTAATGCGCGATATTTATAAGAATTTTATATATTCTAGGTAGCTTTATTTTGGACAGTATTTATTATATATTTGTATACATATATGCATACACATCTATGTATACAAATATATGTATATATACATATGTGTATATATGTATGTAAGTCGTGAAATTGTTTTTTTAAACTTTAATAACATCAATATGCCGGTATAAAGTCCATATTTTAAACTCGTTTTTTTAAGTAATTATATTGTATCACAATGCACGCGACAAATACATATATACATATGTACATGCAAATGTTTGTTAATATCGTTGGTCTCACATATAAAGGCACTAAATCACATTTTTGCCGAATTTTAATGAAAATGAAATGAAAATATTTTACACAAGTACGGACTTACAAGCAGTTGTACAGAAAAACTTACATTATGATAATTACAGTTTCTGTTATGTTTTTCTTTTATCCCTTTATGTTGCAATTATGTTAGTTAGGGCTTTTATATATGAGACGCCAATGCTACCCAGTTGGTTATGTCTTAAAGACATCTTAAAAGATGGGTATAAGGCAATAGAAAATCGTTGACGACAAATGAAGCAAATCGTTGACGAAACTTTCAAACAAATGGTCACGAAATTACACAAGACGACACAAGCCACAGTTTCAGTCACCGCACCGTCGACGATTATATACACTACAGTTTCCTCTACCATTTCGTCGACGAATACATAAGTGACATTATCTACACTACGATTGTGTAGGCGATATAATCGTTGACGATTGTTACGACGATACCTTCATTAAACTGTCGTCAATGATAGTAGTGATTTAATGAAAATTATTAATTAATTTTTTTCAGCTTCGGAAAATTTTTATAAAATTATTAATAGTGACATTATACAATTTTTAGAGAACAATAACAAATTGTCAGCAAAATATTTAATATAGCATAAAAATCTTTTACATTTTTTAAATAATATAAAAAAGTGAACAAATAATTACAAAAGAATAATCAATATTATTATTGATCACAGCAGATTTGTATTAAAAAAATCCTTCTTAAGAAAAAAAATTAAGAAAGGAAAGAACTTGAACTATAAACCGTTGTACAAATGTACAAACCAAAAATTTATTTAAAAATTGTAAAGTTCAACAAAAATTCAATAAATAAATATTTACATCTCTGGGTACGGAGAATTATATGTTAATAACTAAAAAGAAATACCGCTAGCTCTGAGACAGCAAATGCTGTACAAACAATTAACAAAATGCATATGAGATTCAATCTGAGATGAATATAGATAGAGAATAATTAAATGATCGGTGGCTGAGTGGTTAACCCAGCACGATCAGCAGATCATGAAACGTCATGACCCGAGTTCAAATCCCAGTGGGTGCTGATGAGTAGTGTAGCGACTACGAAACAGCTAGTTGTCCCCCAGCTAAAGATTTGATTATTATTTTTCTTGTCTTCTTCAATCAAAAATTATTGAACACAGCAGATTTGTATTGTAAAAAATCGTTCTTCAGAAAAAATTTAAGAAAGGAAAAAAACCTGAACTATAACATGTTAAACGAATGTACAAACCAACAAATTTAATTAAAAATTATAAAGTTCAACAAAAATTCAATAAATTAATAATCAGTATTTTTTAAATAACATAAAAATCTTTTACATTTTTTAAATAATATAAAAAAATGAAAAAAATAATTAGAAAATAATAATCAACATTTTTGATAATGATATATTATTCTTGATATATTATTTTTCTTGTCTTCTTCAATCAAAAATTATTGAACACAGCAGATTTGTATTGTAAAAAACCGTTCTTCAGAAAAACATTTAAGAAAGGAAAAAACCTGAACTATAAGGTGTTAAACAAATGTACAAACCAAAAATTTAATTAAAAATTATAAAGTTCAACAAAAATTCAATAAATTAATAATCAATATTTTTTAAATAACATAAAAATCTGTTACATTTTTAAAATAATATAAAAAAATGAAAAAATAATTAGAAAATAATAATCACCATTTTTGATAACGATTATTTTAAAAAAATTTATGTTATACCATGTTCAGACGGTAATATGAACACTTCGTTCGCTCTCTGAACCACTATTGCGAAACTAGGTGTTCAGACGGTTGTTTTTTGCTTCACACTGATGTTTACATATTTTGTGCAAACGTTTCACTAATTCTTTTTTCAATTTTTATTTAAATCTTTATGTATCAAATTTTTACATTTTCGATGTGTTTATTTTGATTTTACACGCATTAATTATCTGTTTTTACTTTGTTTGGATTTTTTTTTGCAGCTAGTTCAGATAAACTAGCGATAATTTATTATCAAATTTGGAGATGACAGTAGGTTTTGCTTGGTTCGCAACAAGATTCAAAATGAACCAAGTTGGTTCGCTCATAAAATTTTGTATGGCGAATCATGTTGGTTCAATCAAGATTGGGCCGCGAACCACGAATGAGACCGCGAACCTCGAAAATAAGCCTTCGTGTGAACATGCTATTAAATTCAGTGAGAAATTAACTAACTGTTTCAATATTTTTTTATATATACGTATATAAGTACATAGCTATAATACATATTTTTTATTTCACACAAAAAATGTACAGAAAAACTGTCGATATGTCTCGTACTACTGTTCGTATGTAACTGACTAAAAATGTACATTTTAAACATTTTGTTAATTTTTTTTTTGCGGAAATGTTTTATTTGAACGATTTGAAGTCTAGATTGAAGACATTGTCGTCCATCGTGTCGCCTATTTAAACACAAATATACACTCTTTTTCAGCTTGTTTTTAGAGTACCGTTACTTTTTTGAAATGCCTACATGAACAATTTGTAGATATTATCGCTCATCTATCTCCTAAAGATGCGCAGCGGCCAGATTGAAGATATTGTTATCATTACAAAATCTAAAAAGAGAGGACAAATCGTGCATACATCTTCGAAGACAATATCACCTAGCAAGATTTGGCCAACTGGGTAAGTAAGTGGGTGCATGTGTATGTATACATATGCACAGAAAATGTTCGTGTAAAAGAGAAAAACTTAGATAAAAACCAAAAAACGACCACTTGTTGTTGCCTTCAACATTTTAGTAAAGAATATATTTTTGTATTTACTTTATTTTTTGCATAGCTACATACGTAATGGAGCTCCTCATTATATAACAGTGCTTTTAAGGTATGGATTGTAAGTCATACATCAAGTCTGTTTCGCGCGGTTACAGTAATAGCAATCCCCCGATAGATCTGCAGCTTTAAGCACGAAGAAAAGCATGGATATCAAGCAGCAACTACGACAGGAAATGGCACATAGTTGGCAGTCTAGATGGGGTACTAACACTAGGATCAGATGAACGGAGCGTCTACTTCTCAATATTGGGAAATGGTTGAGCAGACGGCATCGGAATGTGAACTATTACCTAACTCAAATGCTGTCAGGTTACTGCTATTACTGGAGCTACTTACACAAATAGGCAAATGTAACACCCTATATTGTTTACATGAAGAAGAAGTCCTGGGCGACGCTGAACCCACTTTATTTAAGTGTATTCGATGGGCGGAAACTCGCTGGAGTTTCCGCCATCATGATAGTGAGCGAGGCCAACTTTTTAGCGGTATCGCGATTCTGTGAAAAAGTTCTGCAAACGCAAAAGCCACATCTGGAGGCCGCAGACCAAGATCATAATCAGGATCCCAGACGAAGGATAGTGCTGATTAAACCATTGGGAATCCACCCCGGAGCAATGCTAAGGCGGTCCCGGGGTGAAAATTTTTTATCACAGGAATAAGAGGGGGGTTTTTTTTGTAGTAAATTGGCAACTTCACTTTTTGATTATTCAAAACGATTTTGTAGATTTTTTTATGTTTTCTGGTGTTACCAGCTCATTCGGTCGTCCACTGCGTTCTGCATCATCGGTGTCTCTACGACCATGTTTGAAATCAGCAAACCAACGTTTTATTATTATTTCTGATAGAGCGTAGTCCCCATAACACTTTTCAAGCCATTGTTTCGTTTGAACGGTATTTGTTCCCCTCAAGAAGCAGTGTAAAACTAAAACACCAAATTGTTATCCATTGCTTTGAAAATAACAAAAGTACCGTCTTTCTTAGCACAAGAACTCACAAACTAATGAATAGCATATCATGAAATTAATAAGCTAAGATTTTCCACTGCTTCTTTGGAATTGAAAAAAAAAATTACTTCATGAATGAGTATATCTTAGGTTGAGGAGTATCTGAGACCAGCACTCAAGTTTCTAATATAAAGTATGAATTATCCAAATATGTATGAAAAAATTTTTTTTTATATGTATAATTAAGCATGTATACAAACAAAATGTTGTCAAATTGTCACTTTATTGTTGATTTACAGCCAGTTTACCAATCTCTACAGCCTGCTTGCGTTCGCAATCTAAGCGAAAGAAAATTGATTTGGGTTCGTCTAAATTTTTTTCGATGCGAACGATGTGTCAAAACTCAATCAAAATACATAAGAATATGCGAACGAATAGTAGTGAGATAGACAAACCCAAAATGATTCGAATGTGAGTTACTGGCTTTCTTTCGCATTCATTTTCTTTCGAAATTGGTAAACTGGCTGTTAAAGAAGAGTAAACTCAACAATAAAAGTTCTTATTTTATGAATGCTTAATAAAGCGTTATTAATAATTTATGAATACAACTTTAGCGAATTTCGCTTAAAACGTTTAATATAATTGATATAATTTTTTGTGAATACGGCTGTTACTTTGTTTTTCACTTTATTTGCTAGCTAGGGATTCCCAAAATGGCAATTAAATGATACTAAACATTTAATTGCCATTTTGTACAAGCTTTGTGGTTGCAATAAGATCGAAGTTCACATTACCACGCGTTCACAGTATACATATGTATTAACCTATTATAACTTATCTAAAAGAATCAAACGGTTTAAAGCACTCTTTTAACTTCTGCTTTAAACTTTACCCCACCAATGGAAGGAATTTGCCGGATGAAACTTATTTTGTTTTACAAAATTACTTGAATGGGAAACTGGTAGAAAATATTTGAAACCCCTACCCAAACATTGTATCAATCTTTACACTATGATAGCGCCAAGGTTTATCAGTTTTGTTCTGTTATTGTGACACTTTTGCTTTACTTCACCATTATTTTCTTTGTTTCTTATTATTTTCACAATAAATTTTCCTTGCAATAATATTCTTTTATACTTATTACTTAAATTTATTTCACGTATGTACGTATACCTTCTTTAAGCAATACCTTTAATTTACTTTATTGTTGTTTATCAATTGTTATAAATTTGTTTCAATAATAGATATGTAAATAACTACGCTTGAATGTTTATTATTTGTTATGATTTTCTCATATGTATGTGTTTTTATCTGGTTTTTTATGTTTTGATTCACTACAACAATTCTCCATGGACAGCTCGCCAGCCGTTTCAAACGACTCTCACGTGTAGACTGACTGATGTTCTTCTAGCCAATGCTTAACGATAGATACAATAGCTTTAAAAGCCTTTTATTGTAAGCATATTCTTTTATTATTTTGCTGTTGTTGTTACTTGGATTGGTGTTAGTGTTTTTAGTGATAACATTTAGTAAGCAACTACTTTGTTATTGCAGCATTTGTTTGGTGTCGTTATTCTCAAACAAAAAGAGCGAAATTAAACTGAACTATTTTTGGGGGAAAAAAATACAAAAAGAGAAATAATAACAAGAAAAATAACGTTACCCACTAAATTGATTGATTTAATCAGAGAAGACAATATTGGGTGTGAAGACAATATTGCCAGATATGTAAAATTGACTGCATGTTCATGGAGGAGGTTTCATATCACTGAGCTGTTGTTAAATCAATTTAAAATTATATACTAGAAAAATTTAACTTTTGAAACAGGCAATTTCTTTTTGTTTAATGTGTTGTAAGCAGTGTTGTTGTAATTTTGTATGATTAGGCGTATTGTAGGGAATTTTTCAATTATCACAAATGGTTAGCATTATTATTTATTGTTATATGGTTAATATAAATTAACAGCCAGTTCGCCGATGTCGAAAGGATAAGTTCATTCGCACTCTAGGCGAAAGAAAATTGATTTCTAATAATTTTTTCTAACTTTATTCTATGCGAACGATGTGTCAAAATTCAATTAAAATACATAAGTTCATGCGAACGAACAATAGTGACATATACAAACCCAAATTTATTCGAATGTGAGTGACTAGCTTTCTTTGGCATACATTTTCATACGATATCGTCGAACAAGCTGTAAATATTTTAACAATAAGCATTTCCAAATTACACCAAAATATTAAAATTTTATTAAGACTGAGGGGAGGGGGTTTTTTTCTATAAGTACCAACGCACGTACAAAAAGAGAAAAAACTAAACCTAAACTAAAACAAAGTTTCAAATTCCATATGCATTCTAAGATCTCATTTACAAGCGTTTTAATTAATTGCATAAATTTTAGATGTGCGCTCTCTAACCTACTTAAAAAGCTTTAATCACAAAGATCTCCTAATTAAGCATATTAAATGATTGGATATCTATATATCGTTGGTCTTTTGTAAAAAGGCTCTAACTCACATTTTCCCAAACGTAAGTCTGTTAACGATTTTAACCAATTTCACATTTATACACCTCATCACAAAGATTTAATGAAATAAACAACACGCTTCTACATGTATGTAATTATACAATTGATGTCGCATATTGAAGAAACTAGTTTCTGCTGTGTTTTTTTTTTCCAACTCATGCAAAGCTGCATTTATGTTAACGTTGTGAAATTCTTACTTATTCCACCACAAAACGAATATACCAGTTTGAATTAGAATGCAGACCAAGTCACTTAACCGAATTTATTTATAAAAAAATTATAAATAACTTCTTTTCTATATTTCCTAGCCGTCTATATGTCGACATTTCATAGGCAAATGTTTTAATAATACCTCTCGAAACACAAAAACAAGCTTTTTCTTTTAAAATTCTTAATAATTTATTTAGATTGTTGGGATATAAAGTTGAATGTTTGAGAATATCTTTCAAAAAATTCCAAAGTCTACTGATGACTAGGGTAGCTCCTATGAAATGTCGACATATAGATAGCTAATATAGTGAATAAAACTCAATTGTTTATATGTTTTTTACTAATTTACTTCTTGGTAAACCATATTAAAATAACTTATTTGCGCAAAATTTAAATGAAAAATTGCGTAGGCAAAAATATATGGAAATAGTTTTTTGATTGTAGGGACAATAACGATGTATATGCGCTATGGTAGGGATTTCACAAAAAATCTCCTGGCAGCACTGGTTATAAGTATTTTTCATGTTTGTGAGATAAGTAAAATCAAAGTATAATTTCAACTCTATAACGTTTACTAAAAGAACATGCAATATTCTTGACCTGCAATTGTTTGGATTTGTGATTGTTGCACCACCTTGAATAAATTCTGAAAGTTCTGGTAATGCAAATTTAAAAATACAACCCTGACATGATGAGAATACAGAGTTTTCTGAAATGGTTCAGAAACTTAAGATTTACTAACCGTTTGTCAATTTTTGCTTTTGAATTTCTCTTTTACTGAATACAATTTGTTTTTACACGACAAGATTTCTTTTATTCTTGACGCATTTTAGATAGATCTAAATATATGTATTACAATGTAAAAATGCCTTACTTATTAGTTTTTAGTTTCAGTTGCCGTTCTTTTCCATAGCAAATGTTTAACAATTACTTTTTCTGTGAAAAGGATCAGATGCTTTCCTGTCTGTTATAGCTTAGGAAAATTCAAGTCACATGTTCACAAATACACTCGTAGGGGTCATCCCCTACATATGCAGTGCATATGCTTGATCTTTATATGCATATTTAATTTATTTATTTTTGTTTAATTTATTAAGAAAAATTTTTTGTAAAATAGAAACAGGAAGAAAAATATACATTTGTTTTTCTATTTTTCTTTTCAGTTGCCTGACAGTTTTCAACACAAAGCAACAACAAAAATCTCTGCTGTTTTCTTATTGTGAGCTTCTTGTAGTTCTCCTGTTACCTATATATTATTGTACCATGGAACGTACAAACTAATTTTGCCTTAAGTTACTCAGTATATACCAATGTAAAAAAATTGAGGCAACAACATTGAAATAAAAAATGTTTGCCTGGAAAATTTCTCGAATTCGATTATATTTTATTTTCCCCACCTTTAAGAAACTGGAATTCAAATCCGTTAATCTGACAACACTTCCTTTATAAACAAGTTGTTGATCTGGCTGCACTTCTAGTGGGTTTAAGTTTGAAATAAAAGATTTGGCGGGTGTGAAGCTTTACTAAATTTCTTAGTAATTTCCAGCACCACACGAAGATGAGTGAAATTAAGTAAAGCTATGTACAGACGGTTGTCAGATGTTACAATATTGTAAGATCTGGCAACATGCTGACAATGTAGTGACAATGAAAAATTGTCCCGCAGAAGTAAATTGTGTGTTCAGACGATCGTAAGAAAATCTTACAATTTCATTGTCAGACTATGGTCTGACAAATAATTCATCTGACAACAAAAATTGTCAGTTCACACGGTTGTCAGATTGTTAGATGAAAAAAATTGCCAGACATTTTGTAAGGCATTGCCACTTATGTATATCAACAGCTATCTGCTTGGCAGTGTTGCCCATCAAACTTTTTTCTGACAATGATGCCATTGTCAGGTGCATTAATTTTATACATCTGACAATTACAACTGAGCTTACAATACCAGTCAATTATCCGACGAAGAGTGTTCTCACGATTGTCAGATGCCTGACAACATTATCGTCTTACAATTGATTGACAATGGTTTTTTTGACAACGTTGTAAGCTAAAAATTGGCAGTTCACACGATTGTAATACATTTTCAGACAATTTTACTGGCAATATTGTAAGATCTTACAACCGTGTGTACGTAGCTTAAGTATATAACGGTTTATGCGAAAAAAAATTAAGATTTCCCAGACATGAACGGGTTTTGTTGAATTATTAGATGTCAAAGTCAGGTATGTAGGCTTGAAACATTAAAAAAAACGGGGGAAAAATATTTGAAGTATGTGTTTATTTAATATAGGTTTATTTAGGTGTGTTTGCCTGCCTCACTCCATGCATAATCGTCTAAAGAACTAATTTCAATATTGATTAATATTACTCACACAAGGACAAATTCAATAAAATTCATAAATTCAAAAGCAGATCTGCCATTTTCGACTGTGATGCTAAATTAGTTCTGTCAATCAAAGTGAAAAAAATACCTTTATTGTGTTTGAAATTGAGTTTGTAAATATGTGTGAGATATTATGAATACGAGTATTTTTTTCCCCCCTCTTTTTTTCATTTACATTATGTGACAAAATAAAAGCTTTTGCATTACCTTTTTGAAGGGAAGCCTAAACAGTTGTTCATTGTTTTGGGTTCTGGAAATGACATGCATGCAAATTGTATGAAATATTTTCAATTCAATGTAGAGATGTTTAATTACCTGTAGGATGTAAAAGTTTATTAAAATTCGTTTGTTTTGCACTTTAGTAGGTATTTCGTTTATTATTATTATTTTTTTTTTTTTTTGCAAAAATAAATTAATATATGGTGATTGCTAAACTACAAGAAAATAAATTGTACTAATAGGTGAGGCAAGAAAATAATTTTTACTAATAGGTGTGTGCCACGTGAATAATGAAACAGTCCGAATTAGTTCAAAAGCGTTCTACATAATAATGGCGTGTTCAGGCTTGTGAAACATCATTCGATTATTGAACAATATTGTTTTGCTGTCCATACGTACACACTTTAGCTTACTCAATTAACATTTGATAGGCGTGCAGTGATGTTAACTTTTATTTTCAAAGTACCTTAAAAAAATTACCGTTTTTTTGAGCAAAATTACCGTACTAACTAACAACGAAGTGGATATTTTAAACATGTATTATACTAAATGAGCCAATTTTACAATAGTAGTGATTAAATTATATACATATATAGGAGTATACATACATACATTTATGTATCTCAATTTAGTTCTGGTTTTCTCAATAAAAACCCCAACTTGCAATAATTTATCAAGTAAACAAAAACTAAAAATGTACAAATTTTACCATGTAAATGTAAAATGTATTCAGTGGGAGTGAAAGCCGAATTCAAAATTTTACAACTGGTCGGAAAATCTTAATTTTAAAAAGCATTTCAGAAAACTTTTCAGTTACAGCACAGTATCGCCTAATTTGCCTTTTTTTATGTTTAGTAAAACAAATTCAAAAATTCTTTTATATAAATAAAAGAGCTCTATAAGTAACCCAAATTTAATAATTATTTACGTCATTTTTCTACGCAGATGAGTACGATTAAAATCGAAACTGATCTTAGAAGATGTAATTTTAATTCATTTATGGCTAGTGTTCAGTAAATTTGGCGATTCTTACGAAGTTGTAGCAAGATTTTTGTATTTTTAATAAATCATAGTTGCTCTATTTTACAAGTATTAAAAATGAAACCCAATAAAAAAAACTTTATTGAACATTACCGTATAGATAATAAAATTACCGTGCTAGTGTTTGAGGGATAAAATTAGCGTATAATACGGTAATTACCGTACAGTTAACATCACTGTAGCTGTGCCACGTTTCTGTATTACTTGCGTCGAGAAATTTCTCATAAGAAACAAAGGAATTGACAGAAAAACTATGCGAATTGAAACAAAAAATGAAGTTTCTCACACAAATGTTTTTGTATCTTTGAGAAGCGAGAACTATCTGTCAAAATAGTATTTTTGACGTAATTCATTGGAAGTTTGTGAGTAAACTTGTTTCTGTATTATTTATTATTCTGCTGTCAAAACTTTTTATTTATTCACTACTAAACATGTGTTTCTTAACCTAGTGTCTACAACTGCTATTAACTCTGACATAATATTTGAGAAAACGTCGGCAGAATATGAGAGCGAGTTTCTCTATGTCCATCTTCATATCTAACAAGGAGTAAACGTATTGTAGTTAATCTTATAAGAATTCATAAATCAATGAAAGCCGAGAAGAAAACACATCCTTGCAATGAATAAAATCTTATACGAATTTCGTATATGCGCACATTTTGTACAAAATTAATTGCTTATAGTATATATAATAATATTTATTTAATTCGTAAAAAAAAGTTATTTTCAATTTAAAAGGGTCTTTTTAAAGATATTTTGCAAAACTAAAAATCGGTAAAATTCCAATAGCGTCTTTTTGTAAACAAACGCATACACATCCGCTTTTTTGACAGCTCTTGCCATAAGATTTCTCATAAGAACGGTCTCATAAAAATTATTATAAGACTGCGATAACACTGATTTTAAGTCTACACGTAACAGAATTCTCTCTGCGATTGAATTTGACGTTCTCATCTCAGATATTATCGCAGTTGTGGACACTAAGTAAAGTTTTCTTTCGTATGATAATTTTTTCCTATATGCTTATTCTTATTTGTTTACTTTTTGCATTTTGACAGCTGCTTTATGGAAATATTCCAATAAAGACGTAACTAGTGTCGCCTCTATTCGATTTAATATACAGAAACGCCGTTTTTCTTGATAGTCGAGAACGGTGGAATTTTATGTTTCATAGTTTTCGATGCGAGAAGCTTCTCACTAATATTACAGGAATAAGGCACTGGATACAAAAATATATATTTTTGCCATGAAAATGTAGGTTTGGAAATTAAGAAAAATTTTGAAAACTCCTCTTTTAATTAGAGATTGCTACCATATAACAGAAACATATAGATGTTGTACCTAGAGATTGATACTATATAATAGAAACATATAGTTATTGTACCTATTTTGATAGACTTTTAATGCCAAAAAAAAAAAAACAACAATTGAGTTTTATTCGCTATATTAGCTTCTAACATTGATACCAATCAAAAAATTATAAACAGCTTGTTTTCTATGTTTCCCCGCTGTCTATATATCGACATTTGATAGGAGGGTAGCTCCTCCGAAACTCGCATACCTATATTACCATTTTCATCACAAGTAAACTCATTTTCCTTTTGAATTTGAGAAGTTTCTTGAGGTGATGAGGGTAAAGAATCGGTAAGCATGTTTGTTTCTTGGACCGTGAAATTATGTCAATTTTAGTAGTTTTTCTGTTTACTCTTTTTCTCCAATTTTTTTTCTCTTTTGTGAGCCACTTAAATATGTTCTTTTCGACCTTGTGAAATGAGATATTGAACAATGTATTAATTATAAAGAATAATTGAATACTGTTATTAAAGCCCAGTTCAGACTATTATACTTTGTATTAATACTTGTCAAAAATTCAAATAATACGTGCAAGTCTGATAGTCTGAATGTAATCCGTCATACATACGAAAAATAATACGATAAAAATTTGACATCCCATACGACTTTATTGTTTTTTGAAACTTTTCAAAACGATAATACTTTACATTGGATCAGGGTTGTGTTTTTTAGCAAACCAGCTAATTAAAAATTGAGTAGTCGGCTATTTCGTAGCCGATGGGGTGCCGTCACTGATAGTATTTTTTGTCGTTATAAAAAAGCTCGAAATTTGGAATTTAGCTGTCATTTATAAATGTATTTTGCTCATGCTATATTTAGAACATAAAATATGTTTGTGCTATTGAATTTGGATGTGTTATACATAATTATTATTTTAACTGTTGGAAGATTTGACGCGCCGGCACGTCTATCACCTACGACGAATAGCGCACCTGCCGCCGTGAAAAGTTTTATGATGGCACATCTATGCTGGTTTATATCAAGTGTGATGGTGTGAATGCAAAATCTAATTTACGTTAGAATTTTTGACAGTCGCAAGAAATGTGTTTAGACTTTCATCTCACAAAATCGAATGAAACTATTTATACTTGTATAATAGTCTGATTGGGCCTTAACTAATACTCTTCAATAGCACCTGTTCAACAAAACAAAGTCAGCTTAAAAAAAATTATTTGTAGTTTGACAGGGAATCCCGAAATTATAGATGTCATTAACATCAGCAAGGGTGATGATAACTTTAGCTATTTCCAGTTAAATTTAGCGATTTTAAAATTTTTTTGCCAGGAAAAGAACAAATAGCGTAATTTGAACAAAATTTCATTAGTTGATGCATTTGCTTATCTTTTTAATAACTCTGCTTAAAAACTAATGGAGAATACACTAAAAAAAATGTCATTAGCTTTCAATAGGGGCACGTGCCCCGCGTACCCTTATGGAAGAGACGGTAATGGATGGGTGAGTTAGTTAAGTGCTGATGTTCTTAATGGGATTCGGCTTACCAACTCATTAAGTCTTGGCTTACATTGACTGTCTGAGAAATTGCATACAGCAGGGATTAGAAGGTCCGAACTCTTAAGCAACGAGTTTGTCCATATGGCTACAAGCTAATGTGAGCCTAGAAAATCACACTGGGGCGCTGGTGAATCGTCAATAATTCACCCCGTGGAGTTTGCCCATCATTAGATTAGGCCAACAAGGCACACAGAAAAAATTATAGTAAAAATAAAACCCATAAAATTTTTGTCTGAAAAAATAATTTCTTGGATATCGTATTTTGTTGTTGTTTAAAAAAATAGTTGTTTTTGGTCAATAATTATTTTTACCAAACTTTTGTTTGAATCCACGAATTCCTTTACAGGTCCGCATTCAAACAATTTATTAATTGATTCAAAGAATTTCGTTAATGAAAACGAAAAATTTTTTTTCTGTGCAGATGGTGGTGTAAATCAATCTATTGGCTGACTTTTTTTTTTATCTGGGACCAGTACTCAGGGAACGACTCCTACATATGCAGCGCATTTTACTGGAACTAGGAAAATAGAGTATGATGAGGAGGAAAGAGGTAGTAGTGTTCGCGAAATGTTAACGATAACAACACGAAAGACTGAAACAAAGTCTATTGCAGCATATAAAATGTTGGAATTAAATTAGTTAAAACTGATCAGTGCCCAGTGTGTATACCTTCGACACTGCTCAGATTAGCAAAATTTCGTCCAACACCTTCCACACTACGAGGTAATGAAATGCATTTAAAAGAAATTAATATTGAACATATAAAGAAAACACGGACAACCATTGGCTGACTAGAATATCGCTGCAATTTAGCGTTTCTCTGTTTTATCAATACTACAGTGGATTTTTCTCTGGCGAAGTTAGAGATCTTGTTCCTGAAATCCACATATTTTTAAGCAAATCGCTTTCATTGTCCAAGGCTTGTCTATTCGTGGTCGATTGCCTAACCGAATCACTCAACATATCTATAATATGAGAATTCGTTTCTCAGTCGTATGATTCGTCTGTTGAACAAATAGCTGCAGACGTGTTTCCTGTCACATACTTATAACGTTTTTCTCCTCCGCACAATCTATTTTCCTGCTTCCAGTACAAGAAAAGAAGATCTGAGAGTAGGCCCTGACTCGAAGAATACCCGCAAAAGTGTTCAACATATTTCTGTCTAAATTTTAAATTTAGTGCGCTTGATTTATTCCTAAGATAGAAATTAAAAATGACATATGTATGTGCTTATGCTTTTATAAAAATTTTATTGACCGCACCAAATACCTGTGGATGCCACATGTACAATATTTTATGTTAGCAGCAACAACAAATACTTGCATATTTTCCTTTTGACCTCATCAGTAAATTAACATGCCAAAACAATCTGCTTAAGTTCAATACTCCACATGTGTGTTTTGTTACTCTGGCACTGGTTAGAAAACAGCTTCTGCTGTTTTTCCAAAATTCGATATAAAAGGAATTGAAAAAATAAATCAACTAAGCGTTTGTAATGAAAAGCAAATCTTTTATGTTTGTGCAGATATATACTTCTTTTTTTATGTATTTTTTTTTTTTTTTTAGTTAAAAACAGTAGAATTCAGACTATATTGTTATAGAACTAGAAAGTTTAAGTTTAGTGTTTGTGAAGAAATTTAAAAAAATAGAGTGATGCCATTGTGCGGCATGCAGCAGAAAATACATATATCACTACAAGGCGGCGCAATATAAGTCCACCAATTTTATTTTTGATTTTTTTTAAATAAAAAATATTATATAAGTATTACTGCACATTTATCAAGTTATGACCCCGTCCCGAGATGCAGTTTTTGTCGTGGTGGACAGTCTGCTTTCTGGGGCATAGAGGAATAGGAGTTTCTCACTTGTTGTAGCAAATAAAACTGTAGGAACCCTCATGACTTATGTGGTGTTGGACTTCCGAAATTATCATCTAGGAACAAGAATGAGGGTTAGCAAAGCCTCAGGGGGTTCTGCTTGCAGACCATCTTGATGCTGATTACACTTGAGGTGCCTACCTTGGCTGTAATGTTTTGGCTGTGATTTAAACCTAAAGTGCAAGAAGGGGAATTAGTTTCCCTGATAAGTATTGGGGTATAATAAGCCCCGAGGTGCTGTGGTCGTGTAACAGATAGCTGTAATGTAAGCAGAAGTGATGGTTAGACGGATGAGTTGGTTAAGGGCTGATGCTATTAATGGACTTCAGCCTACCAACTCATTTATCTTTGTCTTCCATTGACCGTCTGGGAAATTCCATACATGAGATCTTAGAACGCTCGAACTCTTCTGAGTGGTTACTCTCTATTGCGATGCGAAAGTAAGGTCGATGCGAAAGTTAGATGCGATAAGAGTATAATTTTGTATTCGGTGCTATATGCGCAAACTTTTTCGTGAAAAAGTTTAAAAATTAGATAACACTGGTATCACAAAATAAACGATAGTGAAGAATGATAAAACAAAATGTGCGAAAGGGAAATTTAAATGCGAAAAGAAAATACGGAAACGCAATACAGGGTACCAATTCTTTGATTTTTCTTTTAAAAGGTTGTACGCCGCAATTTAATACTATTACCCTTCTTCGTCAAGACCATTTACGCCGCCGTACATATACCAATAGGATGTTTCAGCTCGTTCAAAACAACCCCGATTTTCATGAAAAATCATGAGTGCCGAGGCAAATTTTCCTTTGAATGGATATGCGAATAAACAGAATAGTAGTTTCTGGGCAATGAAAAACCCTCAAATTATTCATTAGTCGCCTTTGCATCCAGTGACAGTCTGGTGTGCTATTTGGTCTGAATCAGAAGATGTTTAACGTGGGTTCCTGCCTTGACGGCTCAACTCCATGGTGATTCTCTCACAAGGCAAAAAAAAAAAAAAAAAAAAAAACGGTCACCCGGACGTCCCCATGCATGACAAATTCGATCACATGCGGAGCCTTCCTAAAACTTCTTCCGATCTCAGGGTCATTCCACCTGGTTGCAGTGCAACTCCGCACCGAGTCCGAAAACTCTCCCCACCTTTGGGTATTGAACCACAACCACCACGTTGCCCCCGAAGGACCTCACCATAGCCGGTCTCCCGTGGTACCATAAAATAATAGCCTCTGGTCAGACTATCGCAGCCCTAAAAAGGGCTGCTACAGTTTTAAACCCCAAACGGTTCGAGAATGCTATTTGGTCAGGAGGAACCATTGGACCGTACTTCATTAAAAATGAAAACGGTTACCATAATTCTACAAATGCTTGTTGAATATTTCTCTTAAGTAGCCACAAACCAAGAAGCCTGGGATGGTTAAATCGGGCCATCCGGCTGGCCCGGCCAGGAAAAGCTTCCTTGATAATATCCGTTGTGGCTCCTGCTGTGTGTGTGTGTGTGTGGTTGCACCGTCTTATCTTGCTAGTTTAATTCCGGCAGTAAAAAGTCACTTATTAAGACCCTGTAGCGTTCTTCTTAAAAATACTGTTCAATCACTTCTCCAGCATGACCACCGCTCCACACAGTAGCTTTAAGTGGAAGTAACAGGTTTTCATGCACCTCACGCGGATTTTCAGTGCCCCAGAAACGAAGACGCTGTTTGTTGACATAACCGTTTAAATGAAAATGCGACTCGTCGCTCATTATGATTTTCGACCCAAAGTCATTCTCCTCGCTGTTTACATTGCGGTTGGCTCTACAGTCATTCGCATGCGCCTGACGGTCAGCAGGCATTAATTGATGCACTCTCTGCACTTTGTATGGGAACATATGTAAGTCTTTCACTAAAACATGTGTCTTTCCGAAACGAAGACTCTATTTATTGACGTAGCCGTTTAAATGAAAATACGCCTCGTTGTTTATGAGGAAAAACATCCTCTTCGGCTTTGAGATTGAGGATGGCTCTAAAGTAATTCACATATGACTGACGAGCACTCTGTTTATTGACGTAGCCGTTTAAATGAAAATACGCCTCGTCGCTTATGAGGAAAAATCATCCTCTTCGGTTTTGAGGTTGAGAATGGCTCTAAAGTAATTCAAATGCGACTGGCGATCAGCAAGCATTAACTGATGTACTGTTTGCATTTTGTATGGGAACTTGTGTAAGTATTTCACTAGAACTCGCAGCATCGTGACACCCAATTGCATAACATATCGTTTGGTTGATGTTTCTTAGTTCTCAGCAACATCAGTCGCCACAGCCGCGATATTCTCGACCAGTCCGGTAGCGGTCACGCCTTAAAAGATCTGTTGTGGCTGCAGTCTATTCGAGTCGAGCAGCTAAGCGGCGTAATGTTTGCCCATTTGGCGCCACACGATTAGGAAATCTACAACGAAATTCAAGCTTAACTAAAACCATTGGCCGATTATTGATTAATAAAATGGACACTATTCGTCTACGCTTTTCCGAAGCATGGCGGTCCATTGCTTCCCTGTTTTTATTTTGCAGTTGTGTAGTTCACAAATGAGGTTTCGATAGGGTGATTAAATTTGCCCCACTCTGTACAAAGTCAAAGATTAATAGATTTCTGAAAAGCTTTCTTTTATATTAAAGTTTCTGTTTCACTATATGGTTCAATGGGAATCGAATTTTAGTTCATTGCATTGCAGTCACACAAATTTCTGGTTAGGATGAATGTAGTAAAGCAACAATTATAGTTTCTTGCGGCATTACCATTTATCACCTGTATTATCATTTTACACGACATTATCATTTTTAGCGCTCGGCAATTTAACAGCAGTTAGGTTGCCATCAAGAATTATAGAACTACAGATTATGATTTCCCATTAGATGACATACTCCTTTAACCCATGCAAGAGTTGCCTATTCTATGGATTTGCAGATCATCTAGAGCTGTATTTATATTGCTTTGTGACGTCATTTGACCCAAATGCGTTGAAAAAAAAAATAATTTTTGTGTTCGGGATAGCGTAATCTGTAATTCTATAATTTTTGGGTTGCCATCCATAATCAAACAATTATCAATACATTTTTTTATATATTTTTTTAAACATAGAACCCCACTGTAAACAATTTATTTTCGTTTGCTTTGTTTTTGGAGTTTTTTTTTCTACTTATCGTCAGCTGTCAATTGCAAAAATTGAACAAAACTGTTTGTTTCATTGTTGATTACATGGAATAAACAATACAGCCACACAACACAACAACACAAACAACACCAACAACCAGTTTCATATCAAATGTTTAAAATTTTGAATATCAACATTTGTTTTGTGGCAAAAATAAGTTGAAATAAGTGTGCAATTGGCATGTGTTACTTTTGTTAAATAATTGTAAAGGTTGGTAATGCCAACCGAGCAGCGCACACATTTGCTTACACATGTACACAATTGAGCGTACAAAGATGCATTTTTGTTTTAGATTATTGAGTTTTGAGAATAAATATGTATAATTAAATTGAGTAATTTTAATTAAAACGTATAAGCTTCTATAAAAGAAAACTTTCTATAGAGAAGCTAATAAAATAATTTAAATATATTCTGAAAAATAGTGCACGGGATTTTGGAATATACGGCGTTATATAAGTCACCCAAACCATCAATGAAAATCAGGATCAGCGGCCACCAGATTCTGTAAATTAGCCCATTCACCAAATCTGAAAGCGTTGTTTAGGTTTCAGTCTATTTATAGAGAAATGCCAAACCAACCTAAATGTATGAGTAAAGCCCTAACAGCTGAAAAACTGGCTGCCAAATAAAAAAGTGCTGCGAAGTGGAGTTTTTTATCTCTATAAAATCACCCTTTATTATCAGCTACAATGATAGTATGATGCTCTTAAAACATGCGTGGATAAAGGACCCCAAATACTCGTAATTTCCCTGCCAATCGAGGGTTGAGGGTTTTTTTGAAGCCACTAAGGACAGGTTTGCCTTTTGACGTGGCCGTTTAAGTAAAACTAAGCTTCATCGCTCCAAAAATGGAATTTACAGTGCGAAAACGCTCCAACATTGTTTCACAAAAATTTTTGCGTTATTCGAAGTCACTTTCTTTCGATTTGAATTTTGAAATTATGGAACTTCAGATGTTTTTTCTAATTTCATGAATAATCGCTCTTGAAAGTCCAAGTGAGGCTGCACTTTTCAGTATTGAAAGTCGCAGATATCCACTTCGGGAAACCCTGAAGATCGACTAGGCCCGAGTCTCGTTCTGAGGGCTTAGGAAATTCAACACAATATAAAGCTACGTACACACGGTTGTCAAATCTTACAATATTGCCAGTAAACTTGTCTGAAATTTTATTACAATCGTGTGAACTGCCAATTTTTAACTTATAACGTTGTCAGAAAAACCATTGTCAATCAACTGTAAGACGATAATGTTGTCAGGCATCTGACAATCGTGAGAACACTTTTCGTCGGCATAGCCAGATAATTGGCTGGTATTGTAAGCTCAGTTTTAATTCTCATCAATTAATGCATCTGACAATGGCATTATTACTAGAAAAAAGTTTGATGGGCAACACTGCCAAACAGATGGTTGTTGATATACATAAGTGGCAATGCCTTACAACATGTCTGGCAAATTTTTTTCATCTAACAATCTGACAACCGTGTGAACTGACAATTTTTGTTGTCAGATGAATTTTTTGTCAGACCATAGTCTGACAATGAAATTGTAAGATTTTCTTACGATCGTCTGAACATACAATTTACTTCTGCGGGACAATTTTTCATTGTCACTACAGTGTCAGCATGTTGCCAGATCTTACAATATTGTAACATCTGACAACCGTGTGTACATAGCTTAAGTTATGCGGTTAAGCAACAAATGAGGAACTCCTATCCCTCATTTGTTGCCCCATAAATCGCAGTGATCTGGTACACCAAGCGTAGACCTGCTCGCCGGAGGGAACAAATGAGTCAAAAGGATATTAGGAAAATCCTTGAAAAATAGATAATATGCCTTTTTTCATTTTTAAAAAATTTCAGATTCAGAAAATTGACATGCCCTTTAGACATGGTCTTAAATCAGCGGAGACCAAACTCTCAATTTCCTATTCTTGTCAGAATAGGACACGAAATGCAACTTACACTTTTACACTAGAACCAATGGCGGCAGAAACCTGTGAGATTAAAAATCTTAAAAGGTACTTTTGACATTTTTGTCATCAAATAGTTAATTATTACTAAGAGATGATTATTCCAACAACATAGAAGGCAACAGAAGGCAACAAGAAAAACCCAACGATGCTTTCTTACGTTTATAGCAGCATAACTCTGCACTATGAACCGAGTTTCAAAACTATTTTTTTCATTAGAAGGTTATGCTTGTGGAATATATATTTGGAAGTCGGGCAAATAAATGTTGTGGTTACAATATAATGTGACATTTGCAAAAATCGTACGTAGCATATAAATTATGCCACCTGTGTATGCAAGTACATTGATTTATCATATTTTACAAAACTTAAAGAAAAATTCTTATATTTATTAAAAGATTGCGACAAATTTTTGGCACATCTAACCCAGTATGCAGCTGTTGATCTGCTTATTGTAAATGTACAACACATTCACACAAACAAGATAAAACTAGAAACATAATACACAAACAAACAAACATACATGATTAAAAGTACGTATAATTCCAAGTATATCGAGTACAAATATTGTTGTTGTTTTTCTTGGTATTCGTTTTATTATTGCTTGTTGTTGTAACTTGCTTATTGTTCGCAACATACATATAAATATAAAAAAAGAAAAAATTCAAAATTGTAGCAGCAACAATTTAATTTATTGAATAGAAAAAATGTTTTGTGGCCAGTGTGCAGAGCAAACAATGAAACGGTTTTGCAACTATACAAGTAACCGAACCAATAGGATGGGAAACGGAAGTGTTCGCTTGCAACTACATATACATATACACATTTGCTTGTTTATTCTTACATGTTTGCTTAAAGCTTGTAAGTTTGCTTTTTGGTTACACACATGCCTGCATGATGGTATTTTATATAAGTATAGTATATTTAATATAAATCGTGTCTTATCTTTTTGAGGTATAAAGCACGCGTTTACACATGACAAACAATGACAAACATTAGTTTACAAGAGTACATAAAATAGGTGCTCATATATAATGTCCTTTTTGGTTTAATTTCTGCTGTTTCAGTTAAAGAATTTTGTGCTAATTTAACAATACATTGAAGTTATTAAACATAATACCGCCAACTCACCCCTTGTTTGACTTTTGGTTTGCAAAACTCCAGCGCCTGTTGTTAGACAACTGAGCCGCACATATGCTAATACACATACTCCTACTCTTTAGGAAAAAATCAAATATTATTTAATGTTGTCAATGCAGAACATCTGCCAAAATTAAAACAACAACAGCAATAGCAATGTTATGCGAAAATAAACAAACAAGAAAAAAAAAATTATTTTTATTGCTTTTTGCCAAAGCCAAAAACAAATTCCCACAAAACAATGCTGTGACAACGTGTGCACACGTTCAAAATTACACGAGGCGGCAATTAATCTTCATAAATGTTTACCGCGAAAACATTTTTGCGGTTGCCCCACCAGCAATGTTTTTGTTGAGCCAGCCGAAAAAAAAAACGCCAAACAAGGCGAAGCTTTGAAAAAAAAAATAAACATAATATGAGTTACATGTAATATACAATACATACATAAGCATTAGTATGCATAGGTATGTGTGTGTACTTGTATTTGTGTAGACAAGCTAAATGATATATCCTGTTACAAGCAACAACAACAACTATTAAATTATTAAACATACATACGTAGATATTTTAGTTGTTGTGTTATGTTTTTAGACTAAAATAAAAAAAAAAAAAAAACATGAAAAAATTACAAGATTTAAATAATTAGATTGGCAAATTAATTTAATTAAAATCTATTTGGCGCGGCTACGGCAAAGCGATTAAGGTATTTAACATCTTACTCGTATGTACGAGGGCGGATTTGATATTGAAGCTACCTAAGTAGGAAAAAAAACATTTTTTTTTTCCAAAAACTTTATTTCTCAACATAAATTCCTTTTAGTTCAATGCACTTCGTAAGAAGATATTCCAACTTTTTTATACCATCAGAATAATACGATTTTGTAAACCCTTCAAAATACGCATTCGTTTCGGTAATCACTTATTCGTTTGAGATGAATCTTTTTCCAACGAGCCATTTTTTTTAAGTTTTGGAAACAGGAAAAATTCACTAAGAGCTTGCTCTGGAATATAAAGTGAATGACCAAACAATTCGAAGTGTACTTCACGCAATTTTAGCATCGCATCTAATGTCGTGTGAACCGGTGCGTTGTCTTAAAGAAAGAGCACTTTTTTCTTCTCTAAACGTGGTCGTCTTTTCTGGATTGCATCAATCAATTGATCCAATAATGTACGATAATATTTTCCTGTCATTGCGGATACTTTTTCAAGATACTCGATGCGCAATATTCCATTTGCATCCCAAAGGTCGTAACCTTGCCAGGCGATTTTACCGTCTTTTCCTTCTTCGGGGCACTTCCACCAGCTTCCACCTATTGTTTTGGTTGAAGTTTGGTTTCATGAAATGTTATTAATCGATGCCAAAAAGCAACAGAATTATGCTTTATCATATCCGAAACAACTGTGAAATGGGCTGTCGTACGCGTTTTTGTTCGACACTAAGCAAACGCGGTACCCATCTTGCCGATAGCTTTTTGAACACACATTCATATGATATGTTTACCATTTCAACAATCCTACGTAACTTGTCTCGGCGATCAGGTAACGGACCAGAAGTGATGGTGTGATGGGTGAGTTGGTTATGAGCTGAGGCTCTTAATGGCCTACCAAATCATTAACAGCCAGTTCGCCGATGTCGAAAGGATAAGTTCATTCGCACTCTAGGCGAAAGAAAATTAATTTAGGTTTTTTCTAACTTTATTCTATGCGAACGATTGTCCAAATTCGATTACAATACCTAAGTACATGCGAACGAACAATAGTGACATAGACAAAGCCAAATTGATTCGAATGTGAGTGACTAGCTTTCTTTCGCATAAGTTTTCATTCGATACCGTCGAACAGGCTGTAAGTCTTTCATTGACTTAGGTTAAATTGCATATGGGGGACATTAGACAGCGCGAACTCTTCAGGTTCAGGTTTGTCCATTTAACTACAAACTTATGGCTAAATTTACGATCTGTCTTAACCTTGCCAGCCCCTCGAAGACGCCGATAAGTTGTAAATAAATCACCCCGTAAAGTTCGTCCATTATCAGATAAGGCCGACGGTGTAAATGCTGATGTAAATCAATATCCACAATCTGCCTGTTTAGCCCACTCCCGGGGAGCAGATTTTGCCTTGGTGTGCATCTAACCAGGGCACTCTGGGGGCATAGAGGAATAGAAGTTCCTTGTTTGTTGTAGTGGACTCCCAAAAGCCCTACCAAGGGGATCGGCAAAGACCCCGGGTAGTTTTGCTTGCAAACCATCCCGGCGTGGCTCATAGTTAAGGTGCTTATCTGGGCTGTAACATTGCTGCTGTGGTTTAAAGCTAAAAACGCAGGAAGGGGAATTAGTTTCCCTGATAACTTTGGTGCAATGCTGGTTTTCAGGTGCTAATAACCACCGAGGTGCTGTTGCCTTACAGCACGTAGCTGTAATGTAAGGAACCAGAAGTTATAGTTGGACGGGTGAATTGGTTAAGGGCTGATGTCTACTAACTCATTAAACTTTATCTTTCATTGACTGCGGCTAATAACCACCGAGGTGCTGTTGTCTTACAACATGTACCTGTAATGTAAGGAACCAGAAGTTATAGTTGGACGGGTGAATTGGTTAAGGGCTGATGTCTACTAACTCATTAAACTTTATCTTTCATTGACTGCCTAGGAAGTTTTTTTTAATCTTGGGCTAGTACTCAGGTGTACATATGCAGTGCATTGCATACAGGAGGGATTAGAAGGTCTGAGCTCTTCAGCAAAAGGTTCATTCATACGGCTACAAACTTAATGCAGAAAATACGACCTCTGTTAGTCTTGCAGACCACAAAGGGCACTGGTGAATCATGAATAATTCACCTCGTGGAATCTATCGATCATCAGATAAGGCCGTTAAGATATGTGCTTACTTACATATATTTATTATTATACATCCTGTCTATTCGACCAATGTATGTGGATATATTGACGACGTTTGAAACAGTTATTAGGCCTTAGCGATTGAGTTAATTTCTATCAGTGGTGTCTATAAGATATTGAATTGTTGGGCACGATGATGAAGCAAAGTTGACAACTCTTCCAGGAAACGAACTGGTTGAAAATGCACAGATGTTTTCACATTTACAAAGAGTGCCTCGTTGTCCGATTTAGTATAACAGTCTCGAGGTGGCAGATTTGATTCCTGCCAAAGGTGTAAATGAAGACAAGCGAAGAGCTTCGCAGTTTTTTTGTTTGTTCGAAAAAAAGACCCGGTTTGGGGAAATTTGCTCACAATTCTCTCGATTGTGGACACAATTGGTCGATATTCCTGATCAATCTAAGTGCCTAAAAGTATATTTTGATTTGAGCGCTCATTTTCGTAAAAGGCTGGAACAATCTTAACATGCTGCTTAATTCTGTGTGTACCGCTCCATGGTTGAATATGTCAAACTGTGAAACAAAGAAATGAAAACTTGACATTAAGGTGTGACTCATAATTAACATTATGCGTTATAGTCAAGGCCACTCTATAGTTGATCACTTTGTTTTACAATGACCCATATTCTGCTTGCTTGTCGGCGGCAATACCGTCGGCAATATTATGGCAACATCAATTTACGACGACATCAATATTAATCTCGCATTCCCTAATAGCCTATTTACACTTACTCACATCTTCCATCTTTCATCATTTTGGCAAGATGTTAACATCTTCCTATATAAAGTCTATATGAAAAAAACTCAACATCTCTTAACATCTTTACAAGATGTTGGCTTCTCATTTTGCTAGACTCAACATCTTTCGATTATTTTAGTGTCATCACTAAAAAAGTTTAAAGAAATTGTCAAAAATTCATACCATCACTAGAAAATTTTTACAATAATCGGGACCGAAAAATGTAAGTAAATTTTAATTTAATTAAAAATAATATATAGATAAAAATATTACATACAATACATATATTTAAAGTAAAAAATAATAAAAACCGGGTTGTATGGTCTGCTGCTGACGGGACCTAATAGACCTCTGCAAGAAAACTTGCGGAGTGAGAGGAAAAATTCGCATATTTTCCAGAAAATACAGTGAAGTTGCAATATCCATTCGTAAGCTGTCTTTGAAAAACTCTGGACTGTTAGTCTTGGAATATCCTTTTTAAAAAAAATTACCATTTCGATTCTAAGTTGTTATTATTTATATAAATGAGTTAAAATCTTAATAAATTATTTAAAATTCTAACAAATGCACGTTGCGCATAAAGCAAGATTTTCTAATAATTCTGAAAATTGAAGCAGTAATTGTTTTTGCTCTCTAAGAGCTATAATTAATCCAATAAATGTATAATCTTTTAATAACTACTTTATTTAATGTTTTTTGTTTGCTCAAACACGTAAAGAAATATTTGACAGATGAAAGATGTTGAAAATGTAATGTAAACAGATTTTTTCAATTTTCAACATCTTCCACACACATCTCCAAGATCTGAGTAGGTGTAAATACGCTATAACAGTTTTGTATTGATGTTGCCGGTTTATCGATAATGTTAATAAAACCCAACACACATCCCTAATGTATGTGGCATTTGCTTCGTTTCGTTTACCTTTTGATGTAGAACAAAATTTTGTGCAAAATAAGAAAGTTTGTGGAAGAAGAAAATTGAGAAAGTTTTTAAATACAAAATGTTTTTCCAGCCATATTCAGACTCCAGTGTCGAAGTAAACAAAACAAACTGAAGCCTAGCGTTTTTAATTCTGGCCAGTGATGGGCTCTTTTCCAGTTCCTCTACTAATTTTTTAAGTTGGGCGGGATTCGTAATTTTAATTTTTTCCATTTTATTCCAATTTGTTTAATTTTAATTATCTTCATTAATTTTTTGATGTTTTTGTTCGAACTTGACGCTAAAAACTGTGACGATAAAATAACCGGCAATTAAAGACAATATTGCCGCCATTTTCTCTTGCAGAATATGAAATGTGTTGGCATTTATCGATACATGCCAGTATTGACAACAGGAATGCCAATTCGCCGCAAAATTTCAAAATTGGCGTCGTGTTGTATTGCCGCCGACAAGCAGAATATGGTTGAATGAAATAAGTGCATCACGCTAAAAAAGTTTTACACACAATTAGTACCAACATCAAACTTTGATCCACTGATCCATTTAATTTATACCCATAAATTAGTCTTATCCTTCATAAAATAATAGAATACCAAATGTAATTCCCCGCTCAAGTGCACGTAGGAAACTTTAGGCATTTATCTAATAAATCTTCATTAAAAGCACACATGTTTACTTTAAAGGCATCAATTGTCAGCATTGAAAAGTATCAATTTCATACATAATTACCTGTTTAATGCGTTGGTAAAACATTTGGGAATTTAGAGCAAATAGATGGATGAAGGGGCTTCCTGAGCTGAAATCTGAAAGTCTTTTAAGAGTTTTTAAGCGTCAAAAGAATAGAACACTCACAATCGTGAACTTTTTTTTTAAGCGGCAGGCAAAAATTTCAACGGAAGAACTTTCTTTTCTTATTTGTTAATAACATTATTTATTGTCTGCATTTAGTAATATTAAATTTTACATTTCTACATTTACTATTACCTGGTTAAGATAATTACCTACAATAGTTGTAATTATAGTAAGGTAATTGTAATTAAGTTATTAAATAAAAAAATTGCAATTTGACGTGAGGGCCAAAGTGATTGACAACACCACACCCTGACCTAAGAGCAACCTTGTATAAGTGCACCTGTGTGCTCAATACTGCATATAAAACTTCGGACAAGGAGTGTTAACGTCTATAAGGTGGCAGCGCTGCGGCATGTGACAGTTTCTTGTTTCTTTTAAAATAGTTATATTACGTATATAAATACGTAGACTGCGTGTCATCAGGTTGGCGCATTTGAGAAACTGCAGCCAACGAGTCATTTGGCGCATCTCGTGCTGTTATATCCGACTTAAAGATTCCAGGCATTTTTACACTGAGAAGAATTCCTTCATTAATATAACGAATATTGACATTAATCTAATGAAAATTTCGATTATTTTTCGGCCAATGATGGCCTTCATTGGACTAATGAATCTTGTTTCATTAAAAATTATGTAATGAATATATTCATTAAGTCAATGAAGCATGAATCATAATATTTGTGAATAGTTTACATTAAAAGAATAAATATATTCATTAAGTTAACGACTCAATTTCATTAGTTTTATGAATTTACTACATTAACATTAAGTAAAATGATTAATGAATCTTCTTCATCATTCAAACGTAATTTTTTCATTAGACCAATAAATGTGTTACATTATTTTTATGAAATATGTTCACTAGTGTAATGATTACATTTGTTGAACCAATGAAAATGTTCACTAATTTGGTAAAAAATTTTCGTCATTCTAACGAAATAAAATCATTAGTTTAAGAAAGAGTTGCATTATTCTAATGATCTTTTTTCATTAAAATTGTGCTACTGAAAAGAAACCAAACAATTTTTTTTTTTTTTATATTAAGGATAAAATAATTTTTTATTGTTTTAATACACTATTGAAATTTTTATTAAACAATTTTTTACAGAGTAATTAATGTATTAAATAATTTACTTTATCATTTACTTAGTAGTTGTAATATATTTATCATCTCACTTTTACTAAATCTCTAAAATTTTTCACCCAGCCTTCAAAAATTTTTTATTACAAATCCAATGAAATTTTCTAATGAAATTATGAAACCTAATGAATCAATTTCAATGAATATTTTCATTAATGCTATGAATCTTCATTGATGGAACGTAATTTTTCATTCCGTTAATGAAAATTATTTAATGAATTGGGTTCATTAGAAATATAAAGAAATATTTTCAGTGTAAAACGGCAGACCACTTACGAGTAGAGAGGGTGGGTTGTTCTCAAACAGATGTTCGTCGAAGGTATGTACACTGGGCACTGATCAGTTTTAACTAATTTAATTTCAACATTTTAAATGCTTGTTTTGGTCGTTCCGTATGTTAAGTTAACAAACATTACTCCCCCTTTCCTCCTTCTCATACTCTATTTTTCTAGTTCCAGTACAATGCACTGCATATGTAGGGGCTATCCCCTGAGTACTGGTCCAAGATAAAAACAAAAAAATGTTCGTACTCGCTGTACGTTTTCTGGCATTCTCGATGTTTCAGGATGTTTGCATTTAATTTTTGATAATGTTGATCTAGTCATCTTGAGCTTCTAGGCCCATTGATTAATAGTTTGAATCGTTGGAGAGTGATTCCTATCGCGTTTAGCTGCGGTTGCAGAATCGTTGTTGCGATAATATTCGCGTAAGCAAAATGCGCGTTGTGCTCCGCTAAAAAATACCATGGCACCATGGTTGCCATATTTGACGATTTATCGTCATTTTGACGTCTTTGGGTGCTAAAAATAGCACTTTGATGATTCGACGATTTAAGGTCTGTTTTTGACGATTTTTGTAGATCACATTTTTACTGTCATACCTTTCAAGAAACTACGGTAGGTTGTTCTGACTTTATGGCACGTAAATATTCATATACGTATGTTTGTAATACTGAATTATTTTGTAATAGTTATTTTAGAATATACATATGTTGCATATGTTAGAGCTGAATTTAAAATATCATATGTGAATAGCGCTTAAAAAAATTATACGAGTAAGCTAAAACTTGTACAAATTTTTATGTAAAAGCGTGTGCAGATATTTTAAGGAGACTATATTTAAAGATGAAAACTTTAACTTTTATAAATCCTTACAATATTATTAAAAAAAGATTTTTTCTAACATAATGAAAGAATGTTCTTATTTCATCTTAGAATTCGAAAGACGAGAAATTTAATGCGAGTTAAAGTAACCAGTCCTATTAAACTTGGAAAATTTCGTTCACGCTATAAATATGAAATTGCTAGATTTTTGGAATAAAGCATCTTTCTACGAGTAAGTTTATAGCAAAAATATTAATCTTATCGTCTTCTACAAATGTCTGAGTTTGCATCCAGATACATGAAACTTAATAAAACCAAAGTGATAAATTAGTTGAAGAGAGCATTTTCGGAAAAAGTGGTGTATACTTAAGACTATCTGAAACTTTGCAACTGTGGTTGTTCTGACTTATATATGCACGATTTAACAGAAGTGTTTAGTATAATAATAATACCTTTTATTAAATAAAATCCTATTTAAAAAAAAATATGTGTCACAAAAATTAGTGAATATGAAGTTAACTTCATGTTTGTGCGAGTATATGTTTGTTGTTATAGCTTTAAATACTGTAGTTTTTCATTAAAGGCTACCATGGCATGTTTTTCTTTACTCTACGCCGTTGAAATAAATCTTTTATTCAAAAATAATTAATTTTACTAGCTAAATATTTTTTGACGTTTTTCAATATTCACATTGACGATTTTGACGATTGTTTACGTCAAATTTGACAATTTTAAACCAGATTTATCTGGCATCTACGCATGGCACTAAATCCTTAAAGACCGGCCTTCAGCTTCGCAGCCTGTCTGCTCTGATCACACCGTCAAATGTTAAGAGACTTATAGTCCACCTTGTAACGAGTGATTTTTTTGCTATTATCTTTTTGGCAACACTATTTTTGACAGCTCACGCACGTTTTGTATCTTGTGTCACTGTCAAACATCTTCAGTTTGGTCTATAATTTAATCATGAATCGTCTTACAAACGAACAACGCTTGCAAATTATTGAATTTTATTACCAAAATGCGTGCTCTGTTAAGAAAGTTCATCGCGCGCTTCTTCCATTTTATGGTCAGTTTAATCGACCTACTGAGGCTTCTATTCGGGCTATTGTAAAAAAATTTCGCACCAAATTTACATTGTTGGACATTAAACCACCAACACGCTTACGTAAAGTGCGAACTGAAGAAAATATCGCAGCCGTATCGGCCAGTGTTGGTGATGACCGTGAATTATCGATTCGGTGCCGTTCGCAGCAATTGGGCCTCTGTTACTCCACTACGTGGAAAATTTTGCGGAAGGATTTGGGTGTGAAGCCTTATAAGATACAGCTGGTGCAAGAATTGAAGCCAAACGACCTACCACAATGCCAAATTTTTGGTGAATGGGCTCTTGAAAAGTTAGATGAAGATCAACTTTTTTTATCGAAGAATTGTGTTCAGCGACGAGGCTCATTTCTGGTTGAATGGATACGTGAACAAGCAAAACTGCCGTATTTGGAGTGAAGAGCAGCCAGAAGCATTGCAAGAGCTACCAATGCATCCACAAAAAACAACCGTTTGGTGCGGAGAATGGGCTGGCGGCATCATTGGGCCGTATTTCTTCAAAGATGATGCGAATCACAACGTTACTGTGAATGGTGAGCGCTACCGTGCGATGATAACAAACTTTTTTTTGCCCAAAATGGAAGAGCTTGACTTGCATGACATGTGGTTTCAACAAGACGGTGCCACATGCCACACAGCACGCGAAACAATGGACCAATTGAGAGGCGAGTTCGGTGAACAGTTTATTTCACGCTTGGGACCAGTCAATTGGCCGCCCAGATCGTGCGATTTAACGCCTCTAGACTATTTTTTGTGGGGCTATGGTAAGGCTAATGTCTATAGCGACAAGCCCGCTTCGATTGACGCACTGGAAGCGAACATTGCCAACATTATTCGTGAGATACCGGCCGAAATGTTGGAAAGAGTATGCCAAAATTGGACTAAGCGGATGGACCATTTGAGGCGCAGCCGCGGCCAACATTTGCATGAAATAATCTTCAAACATTGAATTATATCTACCCAACTATCCATCCAAATAAATATTTCATGCATTTTTCTGTATTTTATGTGTTTTTTTTTTAAATTTCCGATAGTTCTTATAAAATGACCCATTATAAGCGTGTTCGTTTAGAAAGTAAAGTTTCTTCTTCACACTTAAAACTCCTCAATAACTCACTTTTCAAAACTTTATATATTTATTTGGCGAAAAATCAAGAATTTTTCTAATTTATTTTCTCTTAATTAGACTAATTTTAACAAGATGTCGTCACCTCTGCTCAATAAGCGCAGCGCACCTTAAAAAAAAAAATTATTAAAGAAAGTTTATGTTTTATTTCTTGCTGCTAACAACTTTATTTAATGGCATTCCGTTTGTTTGACAGAGTGTTGAACAACACCATAATTTTGCTGTTGGCATTTTTTTAATTAATAAAATTTTCAAAAAAATATAAAAAAAAACATCATCAACCAGGCGACAATTATTTTTTTAACGCCACTTGCAGGTGACGCTTAGTCGTTGCCATACTCCAGTTTAACCACTCAGCCAGTTTTGCATTTGAACATATAATTTTCTTCCCTTTTTCTTCCTCTCACGCACACACACACACTCATATACATACATACACACAGACCGCTTTAATGAATGAGTTTAATGTTTGCTTGTTGCTGTTGAATTTTTGTTTATGGTGCTTTACCCAACATCATCATTAATTTTCACAATTTTCCAACAGCGACACACACACACACACACACACACGCACACTCAGCCAAACACACATCTCCACGCCGCAGTTGAATTGAAAGTTCTTTGAGAAAATTTTCTTATAAATTCATTATTGAAAGAACTTTGAACGTTATTCAAATACACACGTCATTTGCACGTCGTCTTACACCCACTTGAATGGGAATAAATGTTAGAAATGTTTTTCATATTCTTGCCGGCACTAGCTGAGTGAGAACGAAGTTTGAAGAATTGATAGGAAATTGTCAATTAAAGCCCTAAAAATGTGGGATTTACATTTATTAAATCTGGGCGTACTTTAAATAGCGATTTTGCAGGCAAAGTTTATGCCAAACTAAATATTTAATAATTCTGTTTAATATATCTATCGAACGTCTCACACTTGAATTTCCAATAGGGCCTCTTTGCGGACCATCAAATTCGAGTACATCATAACTTTTCTTAAGCAAATTTATAAGTTTTTTTTCCCCCCCCCCCCCCCCAAGAAATTGGTAATGAGTTTAAGTTATCGTTGGCACTTGGCATTTATTATTTATGTTTGCGAATAACTCTTGTTTACTACACCTACAAAGAAACGCTGCATTACTATGAATATTTTTTATCGACATAAAAACTTTAAAAATTTAAATACTTTTTATCATTACGATAGTTAAAGAAAACATGCAGAACAAAGCGTTAAAAGTAAACCACTCATACAGCAATACACAGAAAAAATTGCTTTTCATAAACCATAACGAAATTCGTGGATTCAATTAATTGCCAAAGCTTTAAAAAAGCTTATTATCAAAGAATGATGAAATTTCTTTATGAAACTTGAGTGGAGAAATTTTTATCAACCCTTAACTCGGACAATAAGTCCGATGTCATTGATCATATCGTTATAAAATTTTGTGATCTTTAACAAGAGTATTCCAAAACAAGTTGTTTCTTATTGATTTTAACATTTATGTGCACACTCATAAAGAAATCAAAATGTATTTGAAATGAATTTTAGTAAAATTTTGGAATTTTTGAGTTAAAACACATTTTAAATTCATTTACATTTTTATGAATATGACCATTAGAGAATTGTAAGTTGTTTTCCAAAATGAAGAGTTTCTAGAATAAATACTCTGTTAAGGCCCTGATTCACTATCCTACACGATCGTACGATTCATTCACAGGAAACTGTTTCAAAAGTCTGGCCAACTGGAAAATATCGCTTCAAAATGGCGTTGTAGGCCACACTATTATACAAGTATAATTGCAATAATTTATATACACAGTAAAATAATTAAAAACTTTTATTAGCATATTAATATTACATTACTTAAATTTTTTTCTCGAGGCACCAACAATATTATTATATTTTTCACAATATATACCACACTAAACGCACAGAAACCATCATGTTTTGAAAAGTTTCATAAAATTTTTCAAACCGCATGATTTGTCAAAAACTCTGTTGCACGGTTGCATTTTTAGTACTTTTTCAGCACACATGCTTTACTTAGTAGATCGCACGATCGTGTATGATAGTGTAACAAGGCCTTTACAGAAACAATTCAACGATTTTTTCAGCCATGTTTCGAGAAATGCGCGTTCTGAAACCGCAAAGCATTCTTAAAAACACTTAATTGATTTTTAGCTGTTCTAAGGAACGCGCGTTTTACTGGCGTTTCAGAGCTTTTTCAGAAAAAATACAACATATGTTTTACACGCGTATATATGTATACAATGCGAATTCATAATAGGTGAAATTGCCAGCGCAGCTGATAACTTTTTTTTTTTATTTTAATCTGTTTCAGATGTCAATGGAACGATTAACACAAAACTGGAAAAAAAATTTTGAAATAGTTTTTCAAAATTATGTATTGTATTTTGAGCGCCAGCTATCACCACGAATCCTCCCCAATCTGGCTGGCCATTTCCACCTTTCCAAGCTCTATGTTCTAAGACTTCAATTTTCATGAAATTATTAATAGTTTCACGAAGTAATTAAAAGATTTTCTTTTCTTGTAAATTTTTTTTATTATTTATTTTTTAATTCCTTTTTGTGTTTATATTTTCGCTTGACATTTGAAAAAGATTTATTTTTTGTAGTGTTGTATATATTGCTCTTGCATATGTTTGGAACATATTTTCAATGCTTCGAGTGTTATACTCTTCACAACAGTTTACACCGACTTACATACGCGTGCTTCTTGCGAAATCGTATTTAATGCCTATGTTGTTATATGGCTGTGAAATTTTTGCGTATTGTGATTCATATAGCAAGAGCAGATTAGTTGTAGCCTATAACGCAATTTTGCGTTATTGATTGATTAATTGATTAGTACGATTCTGTAACCTTTAATGATCCGATAACGACGTAAATTCTTTTGATAGTAATGGTTGTATGCTCTTGAAATATAATTTTAACGACGGTACACAGCTATTTTGGGTCTCTGATAATACTAAAAATTTGAAATGCGGTTTTCTCGAAACAAGCTTTTTTTTTTAGTTATGACTATGTTGCAATAAAGGAGCGATTTGTACCTACTTGTACTCCAAATGTCGTACCAGCCGGTTTAATGTAGACGGGTAGTGATGACAACTGAAAATGTATTAATTTTGGACTTTGCAAAATTTTGCCTAATATTACTTACAACAATAGATAATTAGTAATTACCCTTGTTTGCAGATTATCTTTAGGGCATTCGATTTGCAGTTGTTTTTATACTATTTTACTTTAGTTTTGCGTATTTTTGCAGTTTTGTTGCTACTTTTTGCAAAATAATTTACAACGATTTACCGAAATGTCCTTTTAAAGTGTTCACTTGTACATACTTATACAACCATCCAACAACAAAAACTCTTAAGTCAGTTGACACAAAAACCACTCCACTCAATACATCAGAGTAAAATTTCGATTTTCTTAAATGCAACTGTTACATTTTTTTTTGTTATTATTACGATTGGACTATAAAGTCCGAAACAAAAAGCACTTGTGGCAGATGAAAATGAAGAAGAAGAAAAAAAATGAAGTAAAAAGAAAAAAGCACATTCCATTTCGTTTCATTTGCATTTTGATGCCGTTAGCGTAATCATTCATTTTATTTTTGGTCGTTTCGTTGATATTTTTATTTTTGCAACTTTTAAAGAGAACAGTTGTAATTGTAAATGAGAAAACAAACACTTACTCGCACTCATTTAAACAAGTGCATACAATAAGGTTCTGTTATGATATAACATTAAAGATGGCAGGAGCGTATGATTAATTGGGAAAATATTTATGTAATAAAGGATATTTTTGGTATAGAGTTTTTGGTATAAGTTTGCAATAGTTTTTAATTTTAGTAATTTTATTTCATCATAAGAATATAATTCTTTTATAGTTCCATAACATTTTCGATGAAGGGAGAAATAAATGTACATATGTATATCAAAATATTATTATAGAATAGGGGTTTAAATAATAAAGCAATAATCCTGTTTTTATTAAGTTAAAAAATATAAACACATATAACAAATGAAATGAAGAGAAATTTAAAGTTAATAATTTTTGAATCATAGTAAATTTTTTGAATAATAGTCAACGATAGCTTTAGCAAAACTGTTTTTCGCTTGTATATGTGTAAAGCTTAAAGTTCATTCGTGCGAAATTCTTTCAAATTGCATACAAAAGTGTTTAGTATGAAATATCTGTGAAAAAGGTTTAGAAATGTAGTACTGAGTTTTTAAAGCGAAAAACACACAATATGTATCTGCAACATGTTTTCATTTAAAATTGTTTCTGGGAATATTTGTTTTTTCAGCTGCGAAATAACATAAGCAAAGCTTTTTTCGTACGAAGTACAAACATATATACTTAAAATTAAAAAAAAAAAAAACATGAATAAGAGAAAAAATAGACAACACTGAGTACATCTCAATTTTTCCGTACGAAATAAGTAATGTTGCTGAAAATTTTTCGTGCATTCAATCTTAATACTAGGCTTAAGGGTAAAGAGTTCCACAATTTAATGGCGTTAATGAAAAACAATCTGGATGTATTGAGATGTAAGTGTCTTGGTGCCAGTAGTGTCATGCAACGAGTTGAAGTTCCAAAATTAAGTTTTTCATAGAAGTGTGATGGAGTTTTTTTTTTTTATCAATAAACCATGCAAAAATAAAAAATTTCTTATACGCAAATGAGTCCAATAAATCACAGCCTAGGATCATCCTACGCCAGGAAGAAACACTACTGTAACGATCAATGCCATATACATAGCGGGTTGCATTGTTAAAAGCCACTTGAATCTTATGTAATGACTGAGAGTCAATATTACTATAAACTTCAGCGAAATAAATTATTAGCGGTAGTATAAGCTGAATCACTAATTTCTTTTTCACGTCAATTGGGACAAACTGACAAAAGTTTGTCAGCTGTTAATTTGTAATTTTCATTATGTAAGTGTTATTGGTTGGACAGATTGACTTTTAGAGAATTTGAAGATATATTTTAGCTCATGAAAATGGGTGCTGATGAGTAGTGTAATGACTACGAAACAGCTAGTTATCCCCCAGCTAAAGGTTTATGGCCTTATTCATAAAAAATATTTTATGTTTATTAAACTGTTATTTGACAAGTTTCTATGGGAAATTTGTCAAATAACTGTTTAATAAACATACAATATTTTTTATGAATACGGCCGTTAATTATTATTTTTCTTGTATTCTTCAATCAAAAATTATTGATCACAGCAAATTTGTATTGTAAAAAAACTCAAACTAAAACCCGATGTACAAAAACCAATAAAATTTGATTTAAACATTGTATAGAGTTCAACAAAAAATTCAATAAATTAATATTTACATCTCTGGGTACAGAGAATTATTAAAATACAAAAATATGTATGTCAGTACCCGTCCACATTAGGCATGAAAAGCTGTTATACCATGTTCAGATGGTGATATGAAACACTTGGCTCGCTCTCTGAACCACTATTGCAGAACTAGCTATTCAGACGTTTTTTTTTTTTGCTTCACATTGATGTTTACATATTTTGTGCCAACGCTTCACTAAATCTTTTTTCAATTTTTATTTAAATCTTTATGTAAGCTCCCAAGTTTATATAATCTATGTGTCTCTTTTGATTTTAAATACATTAATTATCTGTTTTTTCTTTGTTTACTTTTTGTTGAGATACTTTTTGTTCAGATAAACTAGCGATAATTTATTATCAAATTTGGAGATGATAGTAGTTTTTGCATGGTACGCAACAAGATTCAAAATGAAACAAGTTGGTTCGCTCATAAAATTTTGTATGCCGAATCATGTTGGTTCAATCAAGATTGGGCCGCAAACCACGAATGAGAGACCGAACCTCGAAGATAAGCCTTTGTGTGAACATGATATTAAGGCATTTTCGTAAAACATAACTTTGAAAGTCCGATTGCTACATGGCGGAGTACACGTATGTCTTGATTTTTCATTATTTTAACTGGGTCAACAAAAGCACGTCACCAATTTTTATGCCCCTTTTTTGACAATATACTATGCCAAATTTGCAATCTAAAATACGAATTTTAACTTTTTATTTTGGCAATTTAAAGGGTGGTTAAATTTCAAGGGCCGATGTTGATTTTGAATAAAACACAAACTATTTAGGAAATTATTGTAATTTTATTTTATTATGATATATTGGTATTATTCAATTATGTATGGAACAAAATATTGGCCAAATGGGCGCCGCGACCACGGCGGCGCACCTCCATCCGATGGTCCAAATTTTCGATGACCCTGAGGCATAATGGAGGTTCTATGCCGTTAATGTGCCGAATTATCTCATCCTTTAGTTGTTGAACTGGTACTGGCCTATCGACGTACACCTTTTCTTTCAAATAACCCTAAAGAAAAAAGTCCAACGGTGTAAAATCACATGATCTTGCCGGCCAATTGACATCGCCATTACGTGAGATAACACGGCCATTGAATTTGTTGCGCAAATGAGCAATTGTTTCGTTAGTTGTGTTGGATAACTTTAACACGTTGTGGGATTGCGTATCTCTTCATGGTTCAAATTGAGTAAATCTGAAATAGAGAAATGTCAAATAAAATTCGGAAAAAAGCTTGGCGTTTAGGTGTGGTCCACATTCAACATCGGTCCTTGAAATTTAACCACCCGATATTTTAATTTGAAACTATTTTTGCTTTTTTCATACTAAAATGTTATTTTCCGTTAAGACGGAGATTTTAAAACAGATGTCTTAACAGCCGTGACAAGACTGCAGGCAAGCAGTAACATTTGCTATCTACACTTGACGGTAACAGTATTTTACTTTTCCTGTTAATGTTCTCATGTCAGGTGTGGACAGCACTTTAATAACTCAAAAATAAATACCAGCACACAGCAAACGCTGTACAAACGCATTGTTTGCATTGGGTGATTAACATAATGCATACGTGATATAAAATTATCGATAACTTTTCTCTATGAAATTTGCATTAAATCATGAAACAGAACTAGGGCATGACGATTTTCTCCATACGATTTATCATAAAATAACGTCAGAGATTACGGTTGTCGAATAGAACCTATTTTATTTTGGCAGCCATTTTTCTGATGCTCTCATTGTAAAGCAGAAAAGCTTTTAACAATATTACCACACTTTTAATAAATTTCATACATTTTGTAAACAAAACCCAAGCTTCAAAAGCTTTAGTGCGAAGAAAAGTAAAAATAATAGAAAAAGCTTTTTTCACCTAACAAAAAATAACACTAACTGACAGTTTGTGAAGTTGCAGCTGTCGTTTCAATTATGTGCCTGTTTTGTCTGGAAGCCGTCTTTGCTTGTAGTTGCGGACGTATTCTGTTTCATCACTAAAGCTTTAAACACATAGACGACAGCAAGCACCAATCTGTCAAAAATAAAATACAGCAATCTGTCAATTAAGTTTTTTATTCGCTATTCTAGCCTCTAACATTTATACCAATAAAAAATTATAAATAGCTTGTTTTCTATATTTCCCAGCTATCTATATGTCGACATTTCATAGGAACTACCCTAATCATCAGTAGACTTTGGAAATTTTTGAAAGATATTCTCAAACATTCAACTTTATATCCCAACAATCCAAATAAATTGCTGAGAATAAATAGAAAAGCTTGTTTTTTGTGTTTTGACGGATATTATTAGAGCATTTTTCTTTTTAAATTCTCAGCAATTTGTTTGCTTTGTTGGGATATAAAGTTGAATGTTTGAGAATATCTTTCAAAAATTTCCAAAGTCTACTGATGATTAGGGTAGTTCCTATGAAATGTCGACATATAGATAGCTGGGAAACATAGAAAACAAGCTATTTATAATTTTATACAGCAATCTGTCAAAAATGCACACGATTATTTTAACGACATCACAGCAGCACGACTTCACAACAGCATTTGCTGCTGCTGCCAACTTAGATTAATTTCTATTTTCATAAGCAGCAAAAAGTAACTGAAGTGCTGCCACTATAAATATAAATTGGCAGCAATAAGAACTAAAATTTGTTTGAAATATTTAATAGAAATAAACAGCAAATAAATAAAATAAACAAATAAATTGATGAGTTTTTACAACTTTACGTGATATTATTACGTTTTCAGTCAGTAATTTTAATTTTATTCATGTAAAATATATAGGTGGCACCTCTAAAATTTGCATCGCTTAAATACACATAGTGCTGCTGCTGTCTTGGTAATATAGGGTGGTTTTTTAAGCCCGATAGAACTTGAAATTGTAAAAAATAACACAAAAAATTAAATTGTAATCAAAATTTTTTTTTTATTCGAAAGATCAATACGTGACATTAACATTTGAAAATGTTTTCGGGCATATGGGCACCGCGGCTGTTCTTGACGAAGCGCATTCTGGACGTCCAATTTTGGGCCACTTTTTCGAGCACTGCTGGCCGTATGTCACGAACAACACAAACAATGCTGGCCTCCAAGGCGTCAATTGTTGCTGGTTTATCAGCATAAACCAGTGACTTCACGTAGCCCCACAGGAAATAATCGAGAGGTGTCAAATCGCACGACCTTGGAAGCCAATTGACAGGTCCATTTCTCGAAATCAACTTATCGCCAAATTTTGATTTCAGTAAGTCGATGGTTGCGTTCGCCGTATGGCACGTAGCGCCATCCTGTTGAAACCACATCTCCTCCGGATCAATGTCATCCATATTTTCAAACAAAAAATCATTGATCATGGTGCGGTAACGATCTCCATTGACCGTAACGCGAGCTCCGGCCTCATTTTTGAAGAAATAAGGTCCGATGATGCCACCAGCATGAAAACCGCACCAAACAGTGCATTTTTCTGGATGTAATGGAGTCTGTAGGGTCTCTTGTGGATTGGTCTCACTCCATATGCGGCAATTTTGCTTATTAACAAACCCGTTAAGCCAAAAATGCGCCTCATCGCTGAACACAATTTTGCGATAAAACAACGGAACTGATTTTCAAAGTAAATTTGGATAATTTCGTAGCGTTGTTCAAGCGTGAGTCTATTCATGATGATTTGTCAGAGTATACTGAAACAAATAAAAAAAATGTTTCATCAAAATTTAATTTTTTGTGTTACTTTTTACAATTTAAAGTTCTATCTAGCTTAAAAAAACACCCTTTAATTATGTTGCTGACGAGATGGCAGCATTTGAAGCTAACTTTATTTGTAGCCGAGAAGTTGTGAAGTCTGCTGTCGTCTAAGTGTTTAAATTGTTGTGGATTTTGGGAAGCCAACAATTAAAAAAGAACCCCCATTTTTCTCTAAATTCCACCCGCAACTCTGAATACGTTGCCTTATAATTTATAAAACAATGTAGGAAAAAAAAAACGTTCGGCACTCAGCAAAAGTTATGAGTTGTTGTTGAATTGCATGATGGATGTATAAAAGTTGTAAATGAATGAATGTTCGGTTTGCGACGATGAACGAGATGCTGAACAATGTTGCCAACAACATGGCGGGTGATACTTATTGTTACAGTGTCCGTTGCTAGTATTGCTTTAGTTACTGCTGCCATTATTATTGCCATTTGTGTAACCGATTGTGTTGACAGCATTCATTTAAATGTCTACAAGTAGATTTAAAATTATGCACCCTTGTGCCAAAACAAATAATTCTATGGTCCTTTAAACGGACAGATGTGTGCATTAGTGTAGATGTTGCAAGTGTTCAACATAAAACTTAAGCATCGTTTGCCAAGTGAAAATGTTTAAGAAGCGGCATTTAGTCGCTGTCATCTACTACCCAAATGCCACCCACCGGTTCTCCCAGCTCTAACACATTTCCAAACTTTCGATATTTTTTGCGTTTTATAGCTATAAAAAAGTATGTTTTTTTTCGGGTATAAAAATAAGCTAGAGTGCTTAAGCATCTTGGTTCATAGCGCTGCCGATGCTGTTTGTTTTGCTTTATAGTTTTGTTTCTGTTGCTGTTTTTCTTTTTTTTTTTTTGGCACAATTGCCGGTTACTTGTTTGATGTGCTGCGACATCGTTTGCGTGAACAACTGCAGCTGTTCAAACTTTAGTATTAGCACGAGCAAATGGTTGGTTCGTTCAAACTTACAAAAATATTCATAGAAAATATAAAGCAATGTTGCCATATACTTATGTTATTACATTTACATGCGCAGGTTATTTGCGAATAAAAAATTTTTAAATAACAAAAGTTGTCGCATAAACAGGAAATACAATTTCTATTGGCGAATAGCCAACCAAGGCGAATTAATACAGGTGAATGCAAGCGGAAAGCCGAATTCAGTACTATGTATTTTGTTATTGTAAAACATATCGTGAATGTCTAAATTCGCCTAAGATTGTTCAGCTATGAAAAAATTTTATATAAACGCTAAATATAAACTTTTATAATTGTTTTAATTAAAATCGCAGATGATATAAGTTTTTCACTTTTAAATTCACACAAATTTCTTGAAATTGCACAAAAAAAAATCTTCAGGTTAAAATGGCGCGAAAAAGTTTGTAAACAAAAGAAAAATAATTTGACAGTCTCATTGGAAAAAACGCTAGAAGCAAAAAATAATCACCTGTGCTGTTAAGTTCACCTAGTAATGAATTCACCTTGTAGCCATCTCACCAAAATATTTAGTGATAAAAAAACTAATTGCAAATAAGACATAAAAAGTTGCCATTTATTTCACAATTTCAAAAATTTCGTCGATGTGGCAAACATGAAATATGGTAAAAATTACAAATATTCGAAATTTTTAATTATTATTATTATTTGATTTAATTGAACTACAAAAAACAGTAGACATTCAAGATTGTCCACTATATATTCTCGGATTGAAAGGTGTAAAACGAATGTGGGCTCAATACAAACAAAGAAGGAATTGTTAAATTATAAGTTAGTACGTAACACTCAAAACCAAAAAATCCTAGCTGCGTTGTGGACTATGAATGGAATGGTTCCGAACCGGTAATCTGGGACGAACTGGACAATTACCAGAAAGTGATAGGAATGATGCATAAATTACATGCTGTTAATGACGTTGCTGAAAGAGGGGTAAAATTAATAGAAGGATACAACACATTATGCGGTAACGAGAAAAATAAAGTATTTTTCCTTCAAGATGTCGCTGAAAATAGATAATAATATCGCGCGTGTAATGAAAACTTATTAATTTAAGTATATTATATATAATAAAATTCAATTAAAAATATATTTTTTTTTGAAAATTAAGTTTAAAAAAAAAAATGCAGACAAAAATTATGGTTATAAGCACATACTCATCTCCACACGTATTCGCCTCTTACAACAATATGAGCGTATTATTAGGTATGTTCCACGTGAATAACGAAACAGTCCGAACTAGCCCAAAGCAGTACAAAAGCTTTCCACGTAACAATTTTTGTGCAATTTTGAGAGAAAATATTTTGAGAGTAATATTTTTCATTTTCTATACAAATTAGCCTGAACTTTTTCTTTGGGTATGTTCAGACTAGACTTGAATAATCAGCTGTTTTCTGTTTACATGCATATGAAACTAAAAAAATAATCAGAAAATTTGCAAATTGGAAAAAAGTTTTTGTTTTAAAATTAATTAAAAGCAATATTGGTAACTTACCCAAGCTAAAAATAGCATTGTAAACAGAACATGCAATTGTTATTTGGCTTTTCATTTTATGTATTATAAAAATCTATTGAAAATTTTACATTGTTTTTAATTTTACAGCTGTTATCAATTGTGCAAATGTTTTTTTTTTGCCATGTTATGCGTTTTAAGCGTCTAAATTCACGAAAATATATTTTAAAAATTAAGCAGCACTAGTACTGCAAGTTGCACAATTGTGGTTTTTTGCGATCCAGCAATTTTGGGTAAAATTGGCAAATTTAGAGATTTTTGGCAAATTTTACCCTCATTAGTCCGAACTAGTCCGGTATGTCGTGAAACACACGTATTATTTTTACTCCAGCGGTCGCATGCTCATGCTTTGTTCAATTCGATGATAGCTGAGGTGACGTTGTTTCTCTTTTTTCTGTCACTTACTGCTTGTTATTATTTTAACATTTTAATACATCTGGCAACACTTAGCTAATGAACTTGAGTTTGTCACCAAAATTTTCTCTTTCCATCTATTAAACTTTTCTGCATAGAACTTTTTTATGTTTCAGTTACTGTTGTGTTTTTTTGTTTCAAACAGTCTGCACTGTGGGGCATATCTAAGAAAAAGTTGGCTGTTGTGATATATGAATATTTATTTATTCTGTTTTCAATGACTCACGTACGACTCATATTGCAGCATGGAACTCAGTAGATATACTTACTATACAGCCACTGCGAGAATCTTATACAAGGGATGTTTTTTATAGAGGCATACAACTTTAAGTTGACAACACAGCTATAACTGGCGGCCATTTTGTTAGCTGTTAAGCGATTTATGTTTAGTCTGGTTTGGCATTTCAGCCTGAGTAGACATACTGACGTCTAAACAACTAGACAAGATTGCCATTGATTCAGTTTTTATAAGAGAATTTTGTTTAGAGATAAAATTCAATTTTGTTTGAATGTACGAGGGCGGACTGATATTGCAGCTATCTAATTAGCCATTTATTTTTCAACATAGTCCCCTTTTGGCTCAATACACTTAGTAAGACTTTTTTACCATCTGAATAATACGATTGTGGGAACAACTCAAAAAAAGCGTTAGCTTCGGTAATCACTTCTTCGTATGAGATCAGTCTTTTTCCTGCGAGCCATTTATTTCAAAATTGGAAAGATGAAAAAATCCCTAGGAGCTAGATCTGAGTTATAAGGTGGACGATCAACCAGTTCGAAGTGTACTTCATGTATTTTTAGCTTCATATCTAATGCTGTGTGAATGGGTGGGTTGTCTTGAAGAAATAGCATTTTTTCTTCTTTAAATGTGGTCTATTTTTCTTGATTGCATCAATCAATTGATATTGCGCGATAATAGTTTCCTGTGATTGTGGATACTTTTTCAAGATAATCGATAACCATTATCCATATGCATCCCAAAATACAGTGGTCATAACCTTGCCAGCCGATTTCAGCATCTTCGCCATTTCCACCCATTGTTTCGATTGATTTTTGATTTCAGGTGTGTAATGGTCAACCCACGTTTCATCAACAGTTATTAACCGACGCAAAAAAAATCAACGGGATTAAGTTTTGCTTTTCCAAACACCGCTGTGAAGTGATCTGTCGAACTTATTTTTATTCGACATTGAGCAAATGTGGCAACCATCTTGCCGATAGGTTTTTTATATGCAAATTTCATTCGAAATGTTGAACACATGTTCACATGATATGTTTATCATTTCAACAATCCCACATAACTTGATTAGGCGATCATTCATAACGATACCGAGGATTTTCTTGATATTTTCCTCTTTCGGCCGCGTTTACATTCAGCAATCCAATATTTTACCACTGTAACTTGACGGAGCAGACTCACCGTAATGTTTATCGAACTTTTCTTTTGTATTTTTCGCCGTTTTCCAGTTCAAATAATAGTTTTAATCACTGCACAAAATTCACTTTTTTCCATTTTTCAAGAAACACAAACGATTACAACAAATAAACTAATCGATTATTTTGGGCGAAATTTTAACAGCTGACGTTTGACAGATCTTAATTAAAAAAAAAAATGTTTTTGTGTTTGTGCTGCCATCTAGCGCTAGGTAGCTTCAATATCAATCCGACCTCGTACCAACACGACAACGCTCCGGTTTATGCCGCCAGAGCAGTAAAACAATGGATTAATCAATAAGGGGTTCAACTTTTTGATGGTCCCATATGTTGACGAGACCTGAATACAATGGAAAAGTTTATGAAAGAGGGAAACGATTAAGACGATAGACTCTTTAAACGATGGAATAACAGAAGCGTGGAGTTAAAATTCGCTAAATTATTTAGAGTCTTTATACAACTCGATGCTAAATCGCATTTTTGAGGTTATTTCTAAAAATTATATATAAAAAATATGAGTCCTTATTCAAGTGGCAGCCCGTGTATATAATTTACTTATTACTTTTGTTGCTTATATTACATACTTCTGTTAACTGTATGATTCTTTGAGTGTGATGATGTGACCATTTTATTTTTCAAAAGTGCAAACAAATTCTATTAGTTTCATTGATCATAAGCGAATTCTTATCACACTAGGCATTATCTCATATTGCTTTTAGCCCCACTGTACATGACACACATTTGCCGCTGTGTGCCAGCTCGTCTTTCGACTCTAAACCAGAATGTGGTGTCATTTGGGTGTAAGCTATTCAATTCATGCATATTTGTGTCTCCTCTGTTGGAGCATCAAAGGCGGTATGCAGGAGTATGTGTGTGTTTGTCTGTAAATCGTTTCTTTTGTTGTTGGTAAAAGGCATGTTAGTCTTCGTGGGTCAACGTCAGCTGCTGCAAATTGTATTTATTTTACTCTTATGAGTCTTGATCCCAGACTGGTATTTTCGTTTGTTCATTCATATTGTTTTTAATATCACCACCACTTACGTCGCCTTCGCCTTCGCCATCGCTTACACCAACACCAACACCAACACCACCACCTCCACCCAAAATGGTGGGTGATACGAGTACTTTTATTGTTGCCACTGCTGTTGCTATTATTGCTACAACAACTACTTATTTACAAGTGCTGCGTCATCGGTTATTGTCGTTATTGCTGTTTTTTGTTTTTGTGAAATAAATAAATATGTATTTGTGCGAATGTGTGTGTAAGTATTTGAAAAGATTGGTTATTGGCACCATTTGGTGCCATTTTTATGTGTTTCACTTACACACACACTCACATAAACTCAAACACCTAAAGGAATAAATAAATACATATACATCCATGCATACGTACATATACATACATATGTATTAATATAATTCTTATTGTATGTAAAATTATTATATGTATTTTTTTTTTTTTTTTGGCGGTAATAAATTCCATAAGGTTATTAGAGTGCCAAAAATTTAAATAATTGTTAAGAGGATTTATTTGGTACTGTGAATGTATTTGTTATTTAATATTGTTACGAGTGTCCTTAAATTTAACATAAAAGAAAAATAATTAAACAGGCTGTTTATTATTTTTTAATTAATATAAAAATTCCCTTTGTGATTTCAAACCTTATTTCTTTTTACAGTTTCTTGCAACTTATCGAATCCGAATATGTTGGTTCCGTTTTAATAGTATACGAAGGTTGATTGCTAACCCCGTAACTATATGCATAAGCTTGTTCATTCATGAATGCATTACTTCAAATGAATGATTTTTTCTAGTAAAAGATTAAAGTAAACTCTTTTGCTTTCGTTTTCCTGTTTGATCTGATTGGAATGCTTTACGAGTGCACCGTATGTCTACTCATCTTGTCAATTTTACCACCAGTAGTGCAATTCACTAACCAGTTTTAACGCTAATAAAATTCGTTTAGAGAAATTAACACTAGCGTTGGTGTTTTCGCGACTCTATAACAGTTTTTAACACTATTTGTCTTCGTTTTAAATCAGCTGTTTTTATAGCCTTTACCTTTTATAGCGTTAACTAAACACCAATTATTTTTGTGGTGTTTATCTTAACAACAATGACGTTAAAATTTCTTCTAGAATAACTGTATTTGGCATACGACTTGTAGGAAGACTCCAACTGTCGGTCGGCGTGTTCTCCGTGAGAAGAACTTATCTTATTTATCAAAAAATATTTTAAATAATAAACATATAAATAGTTTTACTTACCCTAAACATGGAATTATTTGCAAATTTGTTTTTTTCCTGTTCCTCTTTGTGGTTTTCTTTATTTTTAACAAAGCTGCCACATTATTTAAAATTTTTTTAACATACAACCAGAGGTGTCACGAATAAGTTAGTGAATCACATAAGCGTTAGTGCAAACCACAGTAGCTCGCGTTAAGTTATGCTCTTTTAAAATCGTTAAAAGTTTGTGAATTGCACTACTGTAGTGCACTACTACACTATATATTTATAATATCGGGTGGTTAAAGTTCAAGGGCCGATGTTGAATGTGAACCACACCTAAACGCCAAGTTTTTTTTCCGAATTTTATTTGATATTTCTCTATTTCAGACTTACTCAATTTGAACCATGGAGAGATACACAATCCAACAACGTGTTAAAGTTATCCAGACTTATTAGGAAAATGGGCGTTCAAAAATGCATATCGTGCACTTCGTGATTTTTTTGGTCAATTTAATCGTCCAAATGTGCGTACAATCGCAAAAATTGTGGAAAAATTCGAGCAAACCGGGTCTGTAGAATATGTGAGAACACCAGTGCATGCTCGTACAGCTCGTACTGCAGAAAATATTGCTGCTGTTCGCGATAGTGTAGCTGAAGAGCCGTCCACATCAACTCGTCGTCGTGCCCAACAATTGCATCTCTCACGCTCGTCGTTGATGAACATTATGCATAAAGACTTGCATTTACACGCTTACAAGGTGCAATTGGCTCAAGAACTAAAGCCTCTTGACCATTCCAAACGTCGTGAATGGACAGAATGGTGGCAAGAAATGGCAACAGTGGATGATCAATTTTCGAAGAAAATCATCTTCAGTGATGAGGCACATTTTCAGCTCAGTGGATTCGTCAATAAACAGAATTGCCGCATTTGGGCGAATGAGAATCCAAGAGTGACTGTCGAAAAACCAATGCATCCACAAAGAGTGACTGTTTGGTGCGGTTTATGTGCTGGCGGCATCATCGGGCCGTAATTTTTCCAAAATGAGGCCGGTCAGGCAGTTACTGTGAATGGTGTTCGCTATCGTGAGATGATAACGAACTTTTTATGGCCCGAATTGGAAGCTATGGATGTAGACGATATGTGGTTTCAGCAGGACGGTGCCACTTGCCACACAGCTAACGAAACAATTGCTCTTTTGCGCAACAAATTCAATGGCCGTGTTATCTCACGTAATGGCGATGTCAATTGGCCGCCAAGATCATGTGATTTGACACCGTTGGACTTTTTTCTTTGGGGTTATTTGAAAGAAAAGGGGTACGTCGATAAGCCAGCAACAATTCAACAGCTAAAGGATGAGATAATTCGGCACATTAACGGCATAGAACCTCCATTATGCCTCAGGGTCATCGAAAATTTGGACCATCGGATGGAGGTGTGCCGCCGTGGTCGCGGCGACCATTTGGCCGATATATTGTTCCATACATAATTGACTAATACCAATATATCATAATAAAATAAAATTACAATAATTTCCTAAATAGTTTGGGTTTTATTCAAAATCAACATCGGCCCTTGAAATTTATATAAATAACGTGCTAAAATAAGAAGTACCTGATGAGCCAAGCTTCATCAGGAGTTATCAAATAATATACATAATATATATGTCTGATCGACTGAGCATTGCGCGTTCGCTGTGAGACATCTTATAAGAGTAATGCTTGTTATGTAATTGATGAGCAAAGCTTCATCAGGATTTATCAAATAATATACATAATATATATGTCTGATCGACTGAGCACAACGCGTTCGCTGTGAGACATCTTCTTATGTAATTGCTCGTCTACAAATTAGGCCAAAGTTCGGTATTCGGCGATACGTGATTTAATTTGCTCGTGGATGCAGAAATTGCGTGCAACTGCTTCGGCTATGAATGTCCCACGGCCAGGGCCCAGTCGATCTTCAGGGAATCCAAAATACACTAAACTGCTTGAAAGCAATTTACGTGAAAGTCCGCGACTTTCAATACGGAAAAGAGCAGACTCACTGGGACGAATAATAATCGAAGAGTGGTTGTCGAAAAACTAATGCACCCACAAAAAGTGACTGTTTGGTGCAGGTTTGAGGCTGGCGGTATCTTCGGCCCGTATTTTTTCATATGCTATTGTGAGATGATAACGAACTTTTGATGGCCTGAAATGGACGATTTGGATGTAGACGGTGCCAATTACCATACAGCTCACAAAGCTCCAAATCACGCGTTTTTAGTTGGCTCTTTTGCGCGACATATGCAATGACCGTGTTATCTCACGTGGTGGAAATGTCTTGGCGACGCCAAGATCATATGATTTGACACCGTTGGGCTTCTTTCATTGGTGTTCTTTGTGAGAGAAGGTGTACCTCAATAAGCCAGTAACAATTCAAGAGCTAAGGAATGAGATAATTTGGCACATTAATGGCATAGAACCGCATTACCTTGTAGTGTGGAAGGTGTTGGACTAAATTTTTGTTAGTCTGAGCAGTGTCGAAGGTATATACACACTTTGAACTAATTTAATTCCAATATGTTAAATGTTGTAATAGAGTTTGTTATCGTTGAAGTTAAACCTCCACGAACACTACTCCTTCTCTTCTCCTCATCATAACTTATTTTCCTAGTTCCAGTACAATGCGCTGCATATGTAGGGGCTATCCCCTAAGTACTGGTCCCAGAAAAAAAAAAAATTGTGCCTCATTGAAAATTAGATCATCGGATAGGGGGGTGCCGCCGAGCTTGCGGCGGCCATACCAATGAATGAACCATACCAATGTTACCATGTTAAAATTATATGAAAATAATTCCCAATTAATCTTGAACAAGTTTAATAAGCGCTTCCCTATATATTTTGCCTCTAATTACAAGTAAAAGTATTACAAACATATTCATAAAAAATATTGTGTGATTATTAAAGGTAAGCTTGAGACAGACACCTTGTACAGAAATTTATCAAACCAGCATTTTACAAACATAAAATTTTTTAGATGAATGTGACCTTTAGTATGTGCAATACTTTGTGCCACCAAGAACGCAAAATATTCCATTTGCTTAGTTTTTTTTTTTTTTTGCTTTCTCTTTAAAATTACTTTTAAAATCCATCCATGGATCATTGACACTGCAGGGTTTTCTACAATTCTGAGCTACCGCCCGCATTTTAATGAATTCGTTTCAACACTAGAAACCAATAACAACCTTTTACTTAGGAATGTTAAAGAAAATAATATTAAAATATCAAGTGAATGAAACCTTTTGCCAACAAAAAGTGTTTTAAAACAAGAACTCAAAACAGAAATAACGTCATCAACCATTAAGCGTAACAAGTGCAGCTGTGATAATACTCAAATTATCTCACAAATACAGGCAAAAATTGAGTGAGCTTAAAGAAAAGTAAATAAAAGAATATGTAGTAAGAACAAAAAAAAAACTGTCAAAGAAAAAAATTCAAAGAAATCCTTTCGAAATACTTCCCCATCCATATTGATTTGTGCAAACGAAATTTTGCATCCCAATTGACCCAACACAACTTGATGTTTTTTCACAATATCTTATTATTAATTTCTATGCAAAATATGAGTATTTTAAACTTTAATTTAAAAACAAATCTGGGGGGTTAATCTATAATGCGATGCGAAAGGAAAATGCTTCGTGAACGAAGAATTGGTACCCTGCATTGCGTTTTCGTACTTAACTTTTTTATTTTTCCCTTTAGCGCATGTTATTTTATCATTATTCGCTATTGTTTACTTTGTGGTACCAATGCTTCATTTTCAAGGTATTTCGCGAAAAAGTTGGCGCAAACGGCTCAGAGTACCAAATTATACTTCTATCGCATATACCTTTCATATCGAATTTACACATTGATCACAGCAAATTTGTATTGTAAAAAAATCTTTCTTAAGAAAACTTAAAAAAAGCTATGTCAGATGTTACAATATTGTAAGATCTGGCAACATGCTGACAATGTAGTGACAAATGTGAAAATGATTTACATCAGTACCTGCCTTGACGGCCTAACCTGATGGTGGATCAATTCCACGAAGTGAATTTTTCACGATTCACCACCGCCCCCGTGTGGCTTGCTAGGCTCACACAGGTAGCAATTCTTGTCATATGATTTCTAATCCCTCATGTATGCAATTTCCCAGCAATCAATGGAGGACAAGGCTTAATGAGTTGGTAGGCCGAAGCCCATTAAGAGCATCAGCCCTTAAACCAAATCACCCGTCAATCATCACCACTGGTTCCTTACAATACAGGTATCTGTTGTATAGGCAACAGATCCTCGGGAGATTGTTAGCCCTCGAAAAAAGCCATCACCAAACAATTATCAAGGATACTAACACTCCCTTCCTGCGTTTTAGGTTTCAACCACAGCCAGAACGTTTCAGCCAAGGTAAGCACCTCAACCATGATCAGCCCGGGTCGAACCGCAAGCATAACTTCCCGGGGGCCATGCTGATCCCCGTTCTGCCAATTTATACCCTTGGTAAGGGTTTCGAAAGCCAACACAACACAAGTCATGTGGCTTCCTAGAGTTTTGTTTGCCGCACCAAACGAGGGACCCCTTCCCCTCTTTTCCCCTAAAAACAGAGCACCTAAGTTAGGAATACGCCAAGGCAAAACCTGTTCCCCGGGGGGACAATGTAGTGGCAATGAAAAATTGTCCCGCAGAAGTAAATTGTGTGTTCAGACGATCGTAAGAAAATCTTACAATTTCATGGTCTGACAAATAATTTAGCTGACAACAAAAATTGTCAGTTCACACGGTTGTCAGATTGTTAGATGAAAAAAATTGCCAGACATATTGTAAGGCATTGCCACTTATGTATATCAACAACCATCTGTTTGGCAGTGCTGCCCATCAAACTTTTTTCTGACAATGATGCCATTGTCAGGTGCATTAATTTTATACATCTGACAATTAAAACTGAGCTTACAATACCAGCCAATTATCTGGCAATGCCGACGAAGAGAGTTCTCACGAGATGCCTGACAACATTGTTGTCTTATAATTGATTGACAATGGTTTTTCTGACAATGTTGTAAGTTAAAAATTGGCAGTTCACACGATTGTAATACATTTTCAGACAATTTTACTGACAATATTGTAAGATCTGACAACCGCGTGTACGTAGCTAAAGGAAAAAACTTGACCTAAAACCCAATGTACAAATGCACAAAAACCACAAGGATTTTTATTTGTTTCCGTTTTAGATTCAGTTGACACAAGAGCTTCTTCCACAATAGGATGTTACAACTCGCCCATGGATACCCTGATTTTAAAGAAAAAAAAATTATAATGAGGGCCGAGGCACATTTGAATAAATATGTCAATAAAAAGAACAGTCGGTTCTGGGCACTAGAAAACTATCAAATTATTCATCAGTCACCTTTGCGTCCATTAAAAGTGACAGTTTAGTGTGCAATTTGGTCAGGAGGAGTCATTGGATCTTACTTCTTTGAAAATGAAAACGGCATAACGGTAACTATAAGTGGGGAGCGATATTGTGATATGATTGAAAACTTTTTAACATCACAACTGCATTCTTTGGGCTTGATTAACATGTCGACATGTTATGAATGTTCCGGACTTACTGTTGTGAGCATATCTGAAAAGTAGAGTTAATGCAAACAAACCGGGAGCGCTTGAGCAACTCGAACAAAATATTCGTGATAAAATTACTGAAATACCGCGTCAAATATGTGAGAATGTAACGAAAAATATGGTCAAAAGTGTTCGCATTTGGGAGGCTTTTATGTATTCCATACATAATTACGGACATTAGATAAAACATTTATCAGTATAATCAAAAATTATAAACAAAGTAGTATAGCTTCCTGGTGCACACCCTATACCTACGCTTAGTGTATGACATCTACGATGTATATATTTGGATCGCTACATCTATTGCTAAAAGGCGAAAGCAAAGTTTTACATCGAATATATACATATGTACATAAAAACTATTATTGTATTTATACATAACAATGTTTTTTCACACATTTTATTGCACACAGCTTTTGTATGAAATATAATTTTCTTTTATGACGGCAAGCTGACAGACAATGTCACAATTATCTACTAGTTTTTTTTTCGACTGCCACTCACCTAAAGACAAGATGACATTTTACTGCTGTCATACAACCATTTTGTAACATGTCGTAACTCCATGGCCAACTGTGTTATTGTCATCGTATTGTTTGTTGCTGATTGTGTGTGAAAATTCACAGATTGTGGCAAGTTCTGCTATTAAATATAAAAGGATTTCCCATTACAATCGCTTGTTTTCTTTGCATGTGTGAATGTTGGTCTGCAAAAGGGATAAAGTAAACATTTAGAAGTAAAAAAAAAACAAGAACTCCCTTTTGTAAAAATATACTTACTACTCGTATTTGTTGCTATTGTTTTACGAATGGTTTGTTTTTCACAGTAATGTGAAAGAGAAAAGCAACATGTGTAGCTGTAAAAATTAACAAGCCATTTTCTCTTGACAGCATACTTTATAAACCAAATTCCAATTTGCATTTTTGTTCGCCTGGAATGGTGGCAAATTTTCTACATTTAATAGGAAACTTGCAATTAACGTATTCTTCAAGCTTTATTTACTGCAAATTAATACTTTTCTCGAATATTTTTATGCTTTAAATTAGTTATTTTGTAGTTTTTTGTGAGAAACATTTGCATATTAAACGTCTAACTTTTGCAAAAGCGGTGTTTTTGCAAGCATTTGCATTTTTCAATAATCACTTAATTAGGTGCGAAGATATTGATTGATCAGTACCCAGAGTTGTCGGCGATAATGGCGATTGCTCGCCAAACATGGGGAATTTTTATCTATTATGGCTACTAAATGTTTGTTTTGGCGTTTTTTTTTTGGCGATTTAAAAATCGTGTGGCAAAAAAGTTGGCGATTTTTACATGATTTGTATATATTTTAAATCTGGCAATCCTATTTTTTTTTTGTTATACTGATTGCTCAAATGATTTATAATGAACTATGTGTCGAAAAAAATCGGCTGTTTTTGATATTCGCATCATTTTTGGTGCTTTTTAAAATTTTTTGTACAAAAAATTCTTTGGTCGGTGCGCTGTGCGCTTTTTTCTACTCGTAATTTTCGGTGCACTTTTTTAATTTCGGTGGCACCAAATGATATTGAATTCAATGCAATTATTATATAAAATTTTTACATACCATTTTACAAAATTTGCTGTTTTATAAAAATCGCTGTTTTGCTATTAAACGATCAAACCAAGTTTGTCAAATATTACAACAAAAGCAGACACTGAATAGTGAAGTTCGTGTTTATGAAAGCCCGTGAATTCACCACTGTTTTTGTTAAATTAATAAATCACCGAATTAATTATTAAATTCTTAAAATTTTCCAAAAAGTTTGCATTAAATTTTAATTATGATAAACTTCGTCTTCCATTTGTTACAATTCTGGCATATTGTCGTATATATCAATAAATTATTTTACAGACACCCACTCTAGCTAACGAGTTTTCACTGTTTGCTTGCGAATACAAACCTGTAATTCACACTGTGTTTGATATGAATTGCTATTATACGAGTTTGATGGCTTGTTGTGCTATTTTGTAACTTTTAATGATAATGGTAACTTTTTTCGACATATTTTATCCCTTGCATGCTCCTGCAATATAATTTTTACGACGGTTAGCAGCAGTATTTTTTTGTACCTGATAATCGACAGCGAATATAGTTATATATTGTTGTTGAATACCAAGTTTGTTTGACATGTCAGTCCCAGAATCGCACTAGTGGCCAAGTTTGACAAACACGAGTTCTAGCTATAGAACAAATTTGATGGCATGTCATCAGCCAGTGCTATCAGATCTAGTTTGATTATCTAATAGCTGCTTAAAAGGCTGTTTCATTATCGTTTTTTTAATGTAAAAATATTATATTTTTTATAGTACAAAATGGGAAATAAAATTTATAATTAAATATTGTTGCTGAATAGCAAATTTGATGGACATGCCAGTACCAGAATCGCACTAGTGGCCAAGTTTGACAAACACGAGTTCTAGCTATTGAACAAATTTGATGGCATACCATCAACCGGTGCTATCAGACCTATTTTGATCGTATAATAGTTGCTTAAAAGGCTGTTTCATTATCGTTTTTTTAATATAAAAATATTTTATTTTTTATAGTACAAAATGGAAAATAAAATTTATAATTAAATATTGTTGCTGAATACCAATTTTGATGGAAATGTCAGTACCAGAATCGCACTAGTGGCCAAGTTTGACAAACACGAGTTCTAGCTATTGAACAAATTTGATGGCATGTCATCAGCCGGTGCTATCAGATCTAGTTTGATTATCTAATAGCTGCTTAAAAGGCTGTTTCATTATCGTTTTTTTAATATAAAAATATTATATTTTTTATAGTACAAAATGGAAAATAAAATTTATAATAAAAATTGTTGCTGACTACCAAATTTGATGGACATGTCAGTACCAGAATCGCACTAGTGGCCAAGTTTGACAAACACGAGTTCTAGCTATTGAACAAATTTGATGGCATGCCATCAGCCGGTGATATCAGACCTATTTTGATGGTATAATAGTTGCTTAAAAGGCAGTTTCATAATCGTTTTTTTAATATAAAAATATTTTATTTTTTATAGTACAAAATGGGAAATAAAATTTATAATTAAATATTGTTGTTGAATACCAATTTTGATGGAAATGTCAGTACCAGAATCGCACTAGTGGCCAAGTTTGACAAACACGAGTTCTAGCTATTGAACAAATTTGATGACATGCCATCAGCCGGTGCTATCAGACCTATTTTGATCGTATAATAGTTGCTTAAAAGGCTGTTTCATTATCATTTTTTTAATGTAAAATTATTTTATTTTTTATAGTACAAAATGGAAAATAAAATTTATAATTAAATATTGTTGCTGAATACCAAATTTGAGTGACATGCCAGTACCAGAATCGCACTAGTGGCCAAGTTTGACAAACACGAGTTTTAGCTATTGAACAAATTTGATGGCATGCCATCAGCCGGTGCTAACAGACCTACTTTGATTATCTAATAGCTGCTTAAAAGGCTGTTTCATTATCGTTTTTTTTAATGTAAAAATATTATATTTTTTATAGTACAAAATGGAAAATAAAATTTATAATTAAATATTGTTGCTGAATACCAAATTTGATGGAAATGCCAGTACCAGAATTGCACTAGTGGCCAAGTTTGACAAACACGAGTTCTAGCTATTGAACAAATTTGATGGCATGCCATCAGCCGGTGTTATCAGACCCATTTAGATCGTCTAACAGCTTAAAAGGCGGTTTCATTATCGTCTTTTTAATGTAAAAATATTATATTTTTTATAGTACAAAATGGAAAAAAAAATTTCAACTTGTTGCGTTTTTGCTGAAATAAGGCGGTTTTTACCTGCATTTTGGTGCTTTTTGAAATTTCAAAGTTGACAACGCTGTCTGTTAGCTACTAAAATGAATGAATTAAGCCTTAAATTTCAGTGTTATTACTTACATATAAGAAGACTGCATGAATCAACTATTTTCTACTAGTTACACATTTTTTCCCTCAAAACTTTGAAACCAAATAATTTTGAAAATGCAGATAATTTGTTGCTTACGGTAAATGTAGCCATTGATAGATCGGACTCTTTCCCACCATTAAATGCAATAGATTATAGCTCTGAATTTGAAACTCAGCTAAGGAATACAGGAATCACCAGAAAAAATAAATTATTTAAAAGAAAATTGTCTCACATACAGTGGTGGACATGTAATTAAAACATAAATGTGATCTTTCGTACTTTCGATGTTTTATATGGTCTACTGTTATTTCAACGGAACTTTTCCACGGTAAAAATAAGTTTGATATCTTTTGCACTTGGTTCCGTCTTTACATCCATTTTTTGTTCAATTTTCTTAAAAAATAAGCCATTATTTTGTGAAAGGCATGTTTTTCAAGTGGACACATAAATAAAACATTTTCAATTCTGCTATTTAAATAAAGTCATTCTACTCTGCAATTTCGTTTTGAAGCGAAAATTTGTTGATCCGTATGTTTTAAATAATATCCACAAAGTTGTATACCAATATTAGCCACAAGGTATGGGAAAAAGAGCACGTTGCTCTTTTTGGCACATTCGATTCGGCTCCGAGAAGACTATGCATGCTTATTTGCTCATTTACTTATTTACTCCAGAGGAAAAACATATATTGCAGTGTACCCTTTTGATAAGTTTGGCAACTCAAAGAATGTCCCCAGAGCCGTCTAATCACGTAAATACACAGCCAGAGACAAGAGAGTAGTCTAAAGCTCTCCTCTAAAGCTGACCGAATTAAATGCTCTAAACAGCTAAAAGTTGAATTAGAGTAGTGATGCCCAAAGAGAAATCCATAGTTACGCTCTGAGTGTAAATAAATTTGCACTGCAAGAAAAAGTGCGCAGTTTAAAAAAATTGTTTTATTTAGAATTTATTTAAAATTGAAATAAAAATAAAGAATAAATATATGAATTTATGTTTTTAGCATTTTTAATAAATTTTATATCACAAAAAGCAAAAAATACGCAAAATACAGAGAAAAAACAAGGAATAAATTCATACACCCGCGCGCATGTTCATTCGTCGCTGTCTCATTGACGCCTAAGCTAATGAGCGTAAGATTGTGTTTGATTTTGTTTACCACTTTATTACCATGGGTGGGCATCGCTAAATTAGAGTCATCATATGGTGTCCATATATTATCTAGAATAGAACTAATGAAAGTGCCTTACGTGGTAGCATCGCATAGGAAAAACATGCGTCTCCAAAAAAACTTTAAATCAGGATTAGATTTTGTCAGAAAAAAGATTAAGAAACCAATGAGTTTTCGGAAAAAGATTTTACCGAATGACGAATACAATATTTTCCAGTGGGGATCAGGTAAAAAATGCTATGAATGGCGTCTAGTTAACCTACAACAAAGATATACCATCAAAACAATACTCGTAAATTAATTTACTATCAAAAATGTTTTAATTATGTGGCTAGCACAGTATATGAGGAAATGTTGTGCCGCTTAACTGAAAACATGAAGCTACATATTTAAACATGAAGCCTATATAAATTCTGTTACAAATTTACCTACAGTACTTTAATTTACCTACAGAATTCGTCATTCATGGTTTATCAAATTCAATTGCTGTCAGTGATCAGGTTTTTTTTTTTATTTCTGAAAATTGTCACATCATATCTATTATTTTAGTCTCTGATTTCTTTTAACTCAAGTAGTTCTACTTCATACCTTAAAGTTTATACATGACATCATTTTAGTTCTCATATTTTATCCTTCATTTTTCTTTGCCGACTGCTAAAATGTGTCTGTATGTGTGTAATTGTATTTTAACACGTCTGTGCGTATTGTTTCAAGGATAATTGATTACATTTTTACTGTAATTGAGCAGATGAGGTGTTACCAAAAACAACACTAGACAGTTGTTTACAAAGTATACGAATAAAAAGTATGATAAACATTTAAAAAAAAGGGGCGGCTTATGATTTAATTTGTTTTTATGTCTTTTATGTCCAAGGACGTGTTATCCTTTCTTGTACAAAGGCATTCTTAAGGAATGTCCTAAAATTTTATTATGACAATATTGTTAAATCTTAAAAGTTTTATTGTATTCAATATTTTGTAAGTAAATGTTTATTTACATACAGGGTGTCCGCCATGAAGGTATACTACTTTGCCGCCATATTGGTAAACAATAGTCTTGAGAGTTCATATTCGTCAGCCGTGAAGTAGAAATGTGACTAATTTATTATGGAGAAATATTCGATAAATCAACGTATTTTCATTGTTAAGACATTTCATCAAAATCAATCATCGATTACTAAGACGATGAGAAGCAAAACGCGCTATATATCGCGTAGTGAATGATTTCGAAGAAGGAGTATTTGTAGGTGATCGGCCCAAGCATGGATCACAAAGTACTGCAAGATCGCCTGAAAACATTACTGCTGCTCAATAAGTGTTCTAGAATATTATCCTGCAGAATGGAGAGTCTATGATTACTATAATACCCAAGCCAGGAAAGGATCCCACTAAAGTATAGTCATATAGACCAATAAGTCTACTGCCAACAATTTCAAAACTTTTCGAAAAATTGTTAATGACGAAATTGACTACAATACTGAATAATGTAGAATGTATCCCTAATCAGCAATTTGGTTTCCGTTGTAAACACAGCACCATAGAACAAAAGCATAGACTAGTATAGTCATATAGACCAATAAGTCTACTGCCAACAATTTCAAAACTTTTCGAAAAATTGTTAATGACGAAATTGACTACAATACTGAACAATGTAGAATGTATCCCTAATCAGCAATTTGGTTTCCGTTCTAAACACAGCACCATAGAACAAAAGCATAGACTAGCCAATGCCATAAGAAATACTTTTGAGGACAAAAAGTATTGCTCAGCTCTATTCATTGACGTTTCCCAAGCTTTTGATAAAGCGTGGCACGCCGGTTTAATGCACAAGATAAAGTTGAACTTGCCTGCAAATACTCACAAACTTCTGGAAAGCTACTTATATGGCCGAAAATTTGTTATCAGAGAAGGTCAGCCCAATCCCAACTCAACCAATCGAGGCAGGAGTTCCGCTAGGTAGCATACTGGGACCTACTTCATATTTGATTTACGCCTCTGACATGCCAACGAGATCAGGAATCCACACATCAACCTTTGCAGATGATACAGCATTCTGCAGCGTCCATGAAAGCCATCAACTAGCTTCGCGAAATTTGCAGGAAAATCAAAGTTAATGAACAAAAGTGTATCCATGTTACATTCACATTGCGTAATATGCTGTTCACACATTCTCTTAATTAAAATTTTGCAATTAACGCCTTAATTGATTTTAATTACCCATACAAAATTTTGACAATTAACAGTTAATTGTTCTAAAATTAAATATACAAACCTCTGGCAACCCTGTTTAGTTAGCAAAATAATACCCAATGAACACACTTTGTTAAAATTTTACAACTCAAATGTAAACAAATGCTAACAAAAAATGGTGAGTCAAGTTGAGTGTATTTTTTTTATTATTATTTTATTATATCATCGGTCATTTCATCGGTTTGCCCTGCAACCAGTGTTGATCTATTGTGCATCCCCTTGCCCCATTATGGGTTAAGTGTGTCAAGAAAACGGACAAGCTTCTTCATTGGGAGTGATATTAAGTCACATTCTATATCTTCTGGATCCCAGTGCTCCACAGTGGGTGATTAAGAGCACCATTGACTTTTATTCATCACCGCAGAATCTGCAAATGTCTGTGTGGGAAATGCCCATCCTGTGCAGGTGCTTATGTCAGTTATAATGACCTGTAAGTGCACCCGCCAATGTTCTAAGAATTTTCCTGTCCAGTTTTAGAGCACGTTCGGCCCTCTTTTTATCAAAGTTTAGAAATTTCTTGGAGTGTTCAATACCCGCTGTCTCAATCGCTTCCCTTATTGCGTATAATTCCGCTTGGCAGATTGTGGTGTCTTTGCTAAGAGTTATATATTTACGTGCTCTAGGCCCCACTATTCCCACTCCAGCACCTTGGGGCGTTTTGGATCAATCCGTGTACCACTTTTGTGAATCATACCGCAACCATCTTGGGTTCATGCCCCATTGCTTCCTTGTTGGGAAGATGATCTTAAACTTGCTGGTAAAGGTGTTGGACGGATCCGTCCACTTGTTTGAGACATATCGATTACGTCTCTGAAATCCTTTAGGATTGCAAGATGTCCAATAAGGTTTCCTGTGCTAAGTTTTTCTCTTTTGTAAATTGAGATGGCCTGAACGGACTCCTCTTTTTGTAGAAACGGTGTCAGGTTCAAAAGAGCTTCTATGCCTATCGCTGGGGGGGGGGGGGGGGGGGGTTTTCATCGCCCCTGTGATACATGCAAGTCTCTGAACCTTGCGAAGTCTTGATATGACTGTTACCTGTTTCGTTTTCCCCCACCATACTACAGCCCCATATAAAGTTGAGTGTGAGTTTTGAATATAAAATTTTTAAAATAATTATAAATAAACTATTAATATCAATTTCTTCTCTGTATTATATAGAAGCAAAATCTTTTCAAATGCTGAATTTTTTTCCATTTTTGTAAAATTATAACAAAAAGAAATGTTCACAATCACAATGTAAACCACTTTTCTGTCTGCTGTTTGTCAAACGTTAACTGCGTTAGCAATATTAATTATGTATGAATATTTAAAAAGAATTTTAATTAACTGGTAATTGAATTAATTAAAAAGTGTATGTATGAACAGCATATAAAAAAAAACATGTTCGCCTATCTAACTAAATTAACAACTCACCTATTCCGCAGCATAATGAAGCCAAGTGCCTGTATTCACCTGGATCGTAGGCTAACGTGGAAGTCTCACATTGAAGCAAAAGTCACTCATTTGAAATTGAAGGCAGCGCAAATAAATTGGCTTATGGGCAGAAATTCTACCTTGTAGCTGGATTGCAAACTTTTGTTATACAACGCAATCCTAAAGCCTATATGGCGCTATGGAATTCAATTATGGGGCACCGCCTCAGCATCAAACATTGATCAAATTCAAAGGCGGCAAAACCATATTCTTCGAACAACTACTGCAGCTCCATGGTACGTAAAAAACTTACTAATTCACAAGGATTTGCATGTTCCGTTAGTAAAAGACGAAATTTTAAAGTATGCGACGAGGTATATCAGCAAACTGGAACTCCACCCAAACGCTCTTGCACGAAGCTTACTTAATTTTAGCGGTTGCTCAAAACAATCCACCAACTTCAATTCGTCGCCGTGCTCAGAAGCTTGGTCTTCAAAGAACAAGTTTGGCCACAATTTTGCGCAAGAATTTGCATTTGTTTCCATTTAAGATCCAGTTGACACAAGAGCTTCTTCTACAATGTTTCACGCTTCAACTTTTCCAATACTTCCATCATTTGCCAAATTTTCCAAATCGCTGATGTTCTTCATTTTCTTAATTGAAAAATGGCAGCCTCCCTAATGTACCTTCACGTTTTTAACAACTCATTTAGAACTGTGCAAGAATTGAGCGTATTAATGACCATTTCATGATTGTAATTCTCATTTGTTGTTGTTTTTTTCCTTTCTCTTGCTAGTGGTATATTTTCCATGTGTGTGGGGATATGTGTGTATGTGTGTATGATTTTACGGGACGCTCGTCTACCTCTTTGTGTTTTAACTGCTGTCATTTGTTGTTCGTCCTGATGTGATTTGTTGCTTAAGGACATGCTTGTAATTGCTTATGTATGTATGTGTTTTTTGGGAGGTTTTTCTCGTAGTCGTTATTGTTCGTTTTTGGAATTTTAACAGCTTTCAATGATTGCTTAACAAGTTTTTGCTACGCTTTGTATTTATAACTAGTTAAATATTTTTCCAGGGAACATATTGTTAGTTTTTCATGTGCTTTGAAATAGCCATGTTTGTATGGGTGTTTCATGTACATATGTGTGTATGTGTGCTTTTAAGGTTGTATGCTTAAATCTGTATCCATGTGTTGGTCAAACATTTTAGTGGTTTTATCTTTGGCAACTACACTCACGCACATTTTTACGTCTGTCTACGGCAAAAAAAAAAAAAAAAATGGTTTATAAACGTGATGAAATATTGAAACTTTGTTAGAGGGAATTTTTTTGTGCGGCAATTATTGTTTGCAACATCTACGAGAGTATGCTCGTCATGGGCAGATGTTTAGATGACCACTTGCTGCAATTATAACGACATTTTGCAACCAACATGTTCAATAGTGGGCGGTCGTATCATTAGCTTAAACAACCTGCTACTTAGTTGTGAGGTTTTTACCCAGTTGGCCAAATGCTTAACAAATGATAATTACGTATAAAATATATTAATATTTCAAATTACAGCCATATTAGAGAGTTCAATTCAGTTCAGAAACCGAGTTCAATATGTCTATTGTGACCATAAATTGAAATAAAAGGCGGGTGTTTCTATTAAGTAATTTATTCTTACAAATACTATTCAATATAAAATTAATTAAATTGTGTACTAAGCGCGTGTCTACCGAAAGAATACAAAGGGAAGAATAGAATGGGAAACAGTACAATCACATGTTAAGTTAATAAGTTCATTAACAGCGTTGTTATAATTAGTATGATATAAGTGATGTAACAATGTCATTTGATTCTCCAAAAAACGAACTAGTTATTTTCAATTTCAAGAACAAAATAATTATGTTCTGTTAAAGATTCCTTTACTACCGAAAACTTTTTAGATTTTCCATTAAAAAAAAAAAAAAAAAAAAAACCGGGTTGAATTCCGTTGCCGAATGGAATCGAAACTGTGACATACTCTGTGGAGAGCGGAATTTGCGTTTTAATAAAAATTTAATCTTAAAGTAAAAGTGTTTTTATAGAGGTCTAGAATTTTGAAATGAAATAAAACAAACATTAATTTTTAAAATTGTACAATTTTGTGGTTAGAATCAAATATCTGACCTAAATGGTCACCAAACTGGAATAACGCTACTCGTAGCGAAGGAAAATGGATTGGGAATAATCCAATTTATTTAAACTTACTTGCAGGAGGGGATTCCTGATAATAAAAAGATAGTTTATCACTTACATTAAATTCAATATAGTTATTAACGGGCTCTAAGCTTCAAATTAGCTGGAAAACCTCTGAGGAAGTATCGATCAGTCCTGGCTGAGAGTTCGCAACACAATCAATCATAAATTCAAAAGTCATCATCGAACCAGCAGTTTCGTTCAATTACGTTTTCGTTCAAAAAATAATAAATGCATTCACAATAAGTACTTATGTATAAAAGATTGGGGCACACTATTTCCGTTAATGACAACCAAATTCAAGATCTACAATGAACCGTATTATTTATGTTTAAACATACTGGCCCCCTTGGCCAATATGGCCAATTGAACTATATAGTTTGTGCTAGACGTTGAAGAGCGCGTTGTATACTACGTAAAATGCTTTTGGGCGTTTCAACTATTGCTCCTGCCATATTTCTGGAATTATCAACAGGGTAGCTGCGTCGGGGTTGATTGGGGCGGACATACGGGCCGGGTCGATTTCGAACCTTCGATCTATTCGATCTTGTGGAAACATTCGGTGATCGTGATGGCGATCGCATGCTACGAGCAGTTGACTGGCTGTCACTTCTGGAACGCTGGATCGATTGTGAAGACGTAGACACCCGGTTAGGCATATGTAGTAGCGTATGGTGGGCCCAGCCGCACTTCTGACATACCACATCGGAACTACAGTTATCGGTTGTGTGCGAGCGAGCCAAGCAATTCATGCAATACTTGTGAGTCCGTACCCATGAAATTTACTTTAATTGAAACAACGGAACCAAGAAATTACCCAAGTGGGCTGGTTTTATGAAACTGGTGGCCTATACAACCTAGTTTAATTGAAGGATACTCTTCTGGCATTAAGATCTAAATATGGCTTCTGGATTATGACCGCAGCGATGACTTTTTCCAACATTTGTGGCCGTATATCGGCAATAATGAGACGACTGTTGTCCTCCAAGTGGTCAAGCGTTTCCAGGATGTCGGCGTAGACTAGCGACTTCACATATCTCCATAAATAGTCTGAAATTGCAAATAGTGTAAAATTGCAAAATCTTGGCGACCAATTCAGGGGTCCTCAGCTGGCTTGTCATAGTCTAATCTAAAGTTTAAATTTTTAATGTTTTTTCCAACATTTGTGGCCGTTTATCGGCAATAACGCAACGACTGTCGCCCTCCTAGTGGTCAAGCGTTTCCGGGATGTCGGCGTAGACAAGCGACTTCACAAATTAATAGTCTAGCGTGAAATCGCAAGATCATAGCGGCCAATTCCGGGGTCCACAGCTGGCTTGTCATAATCTAATCTGGAGTTTAAATTTTCAATGTTTTTTCCAACATTTGTGGCCGTTTATCGGCAAAAAGGCGACGACTGTTGTCCTCCTTCCGGGATATCGGCGTAGACTAGCTACTTCACATATCTCCATAAATAGTCTGAAATTGCAAAATCTTGGCCGCCACTTCAGGGGTCCTCCGCTGGCTTGTCATAGTCTAATCTGGAGTTTAAATTTTCAATGTTTTTTTTCCAACATTTGTGGCCGTTTATCGGCAATAAGGCAACGACTGTTGTCCTCCTAGTGGCCAAGCGTTTTCGGGATGTCGGCCTAGACTAGCGACTTCATATATCTCCACAAATAGTCTAGCGTGAAATCGCAAGATCTTGGCAGTCAATTTAGTGCTCCGAAACGTAAAACTATATTTAACAAACGGTTCCTTCAAGAAATCATTTATGACACTTTGCGCCGTCTTGTTGAAACCGCAGCTCCTGCATATCATGGTTGTCCAACTGCTGAACAAAAAAGTCTGTTATCATGGCCCTATAGCCGCTGCCAGTGGCGGTAACATTCTAGGCAACATCGTTTTAAAAGAAGTACGAGTTCAATATTATTTCCGGGGTATCGCAAAGCTTGGTACTCCCTCTTACTCTATTTCTTATTTTTCTTAATGGCAGTGTTGTAAATTTTTTATTTTTCTTAACAGCAGTGTTGTAAAATTTTCTATACACTGCTATAGAAAATTTTATGAGCGTAAATAAATATCCCAATTTTATTTTTTTTGTGTGGATCGTGTAATTACATTTGTATAACAGTGCGTACTCGTATGTATCATCTGCATGCTTAACTTCCATTATTGCCCTCTAAGGTTTCAAAAAGTTTATTTATGTAATAGCAAAGCTTCCCATTTACTGCTTTTCCAATCACCATTAAAAATTCAGTGGTTGCAATATAAAATAAATGAATGTTGATAGTTTTCATTTTTTTTTTATTATTATTTTTATTTTCGGACGCTGCTTGTTGCAAAAATAATCGCATGTTTATTTTGTTCTGACTACTTTGGTTAAAACCAAAGTTACAACTATGTACATTTACCAGTCATGTTCGACAAATTTTGTATGTGTTTTGTCACAGATGGTGTCACTATTTATAGGTGTAAATGACGACAGTGACAAGAAAAAAACATTAAAGTTGGTAACAAAAAACACTTTATTCCCATGTTTTCAGTTGTCCAAAAAAATAAATAAAAAATGTTTTGGTTTTGGCTTTAATTTTTTTTTTTCTTTCTTCTTTACGAATTCAACTGTTTTTGCTTTTTGTTTTTTCTACTTTTGGCAAAATGTAGCATTTGTTGTTGAACAAAGTGCTCACACATTCAATATTTATTTGGTGATATACAATGACGGCAATAATTTAATGATATTTGTCAAAGAATGTGTAGTTCAAAGGGTTGGCAATGCGATTAATGAGCATTTTTGTTTTTGTAGAAAAAAGGCAACACTGCTTACAAACAGCGAGAAGGTTTGAAGCAAGATGCATTAACATCTACAAAGTGGCAAGCCTACGGCATGTGACAATTCTTTGCTACTGGCAACATAGTAAGCTATTTACGTCAAATGTGTTTAATTCTGAATAAAAATTATTTTGTGAGCATAAGAATAATTCAAATAAAAATAGTTTACAATTCTGAAAAGGTGTATTCATAGTTTATAATTGTGAAAAAAGTCTGTTTTTGTTGTATAATTGTAGTTTTATTCTAGTGCTGCCACCGTGTAGACGTTAATTCACCTTGGTTTGAAGCGACGTTAACAACTGACTGATATAATGTTTTGTATCATAAAGCCTTGACCACCAAGGGTTCAATTCATGTGGCTGACAGCCGGCTTTGAGCCGTCACCGGTCTTGTTTTACTTTGCAAAATAAGATCGGCGGTTGGCGGCTGAAATCGGCGTATTTTCGGCCGCCGTATTTACATAATCGACAGCTTGAGCCGACTTAGCTTTACAAGGTGGCATATTCGTATATATGTCACTGTCAAAGTCCTAAATCCTGTCAAAATCCTAAAAGAAGCAGTTCAAAAGTTATTTGTATGAGTTTATCGAACACTACAAAGGATAGTATTGTTAACATACTTGCATTGTTGGTTCGAAATAAGTATGTGTATATATTGAATTATGACGTCTTTTAAGTAAATTAGCGATTTTTAGTAAATTTGTACATTAAAAGTTTTTATATAATTAGTTTAAATTTTTTAATGAATTTAGATGAAATATAGTGAAGAAGGTATTTGTCTAAAAGCGTACTTTTTTAAACAATATTTTGACATGTGATATCTTAATAAATTAAAATATTACTACATGTATGCGAAAAAAGCACATATGTCGGCTACAGCCGGCTTTTAGCCGCCACCGCCGACCTTCTTTTTACCCAGCCGCGACGAATTGAACCTCTGCACCAAAGTGCTAAAGTAGAAAAAGTCAAACTTATATATTATTTTATAAAGCCTGTTGGCCCTATTCTAATAAATTTCTTTACAGTCCATTACAGTGAAAAGTGCCCAAAATCTTCACATATCAGGTTAATTACGTCGATTTGCACAATCATTATTATTGCAATATAGTCATATCTCAAAAATGAGCTTTTCGACTTAACAATGCAGAATTGTTGACAGTACTACCTTTTAAATTGCGTCAAAAATTTATTACAATTATTGTAAATTGTTTTTAAACTATTTCTTTTAGGCGATATTTTCTAAACAGTTTTTCTAAGACTTGTATGGAAACTAAAAATTTGTAATGTGTTTTTCTCGAAACAAGCTTTTTTTTAGTTATGACTATGTTGCTATAAAGGAGCGATATGGCATAACAATAACAAATATATTTCTTAGGGTAAACATCCAAAGTGTAAATACACATTTTTTTGAATCGCTGTAATAAAGTCGAATTTAATGCCTAAAAATATATTTTGCGGGGAAGTCTGATGGCCTACTTTCATTTGAAGAAAATAGCTGATAAAAGTTTGTGGCATTCAAAGGTAATGATTTCAACACAGAAAGCAAGAAGAGGCCAGTCAAAGAGAGGTCAGTCGAAAAAGTTTGAAGATGAGGAGTGGAAAACACTACTCCAAAGGTTTGGAGTTGTCTTCTTTCTGTGAAAAAGTTGTATTGAAACTTTCTTGATTAATACCAAACACCTGCGCAACACATGTGATAGATTTTCAAGTGTGCAGAGATATTTTATATTAATCCCTGTAGTTGAGGAAGTGGAGAATATATTTGTGTGTATCCGCTGGCAGAATAATGTTACATTATTTCTGATTGACTTAGTGTCCACACCTGCGATAATATCTGAGATGAGAACGTCAAATCCAATCGCAGAGAGAATTCTGTTACGTGTGGACTTAAAATCAGTGTTATCGCAGTCTTATAATAATTTTTATGAGAGCGTTCTTATGAGAAATCTTATGACAACGATGTTATAACAAGAGCTGTCAAAAAAGCGATTGTGTGTGTGTTTGTTTACAAAAAGACGCCATTGCAATTTTAGCGATTATTAATTTTGCAAAATATCTTTTAAAAAACCATTTTAAATGGAAAATAATTTACTTTTATGCATTAAATATATACTATAAGTGATTATTTTCGTAAAAAATGTGTGCATTTACAAAATTCATATAAGATTTCTTTCATCGCAAAGATGTGTTTTCCTCTCGGCTTTCATTGATTTATGAATTCTTATAAGATTAACAAAAATACGTGTACTCCTTGTTAGACATTAAAATGGACATAAAGAAATTCGTTCTCTCATTCTGCCGACGTTTTGTCAGATATTATCTCAGAGTTAATCGCAGTTGTAGACACTAGGTGATGTAGAGGCAGAGAAAAATAAAATTTGCGCTGGCAGAGAAATTTTGCATTCAGCCCAATTATGAATATTCTCATGGATTTTATTTCTCACGGAATTTATTCCTCACGGAATTTATTTCTCTCATAAAGTCCTGTTTTTAATTCAAACTAAAGAAAAAAGCACAGTTTGGTCACCCTTTAGTGTTTTTGTGAATGGAAAAAATTAAAAAACGTGAAGCTTAATTTTTGTTCATAATAGGAGGAAAGAGAAAAATGAAAAATTCCCACGGAATTTTCAATTGTAATCGGTCTGATTACTCCTTATAGATGAAGAGGCAGAGAATAATACACTTTTGCGCTGGCAGAGAACTTTTACTTTAGTGTTTATGAATGGGAAAGAAGAAATTTGCTGCTTCCCTATTTCCCCTTTACCAGGTTTGTATACAAAATATATTCTGGTGATATTTTTCTTCCAGTGATTGTATTCCTTGAAGCTGATTTCGAATTAAAACACTTAAATATGATTTTTAATTTCAAATTTTGAAGAATGAATTTTTGTACCTTTCTTCCCTAAAATTTGCTTATTGCTTACAAAATAACTGGCACACTGGCTGCAGTATTTCTCCCTCCCAATAAATTTTTAGCTCTCCTGTTGAGAAAAAAAAACTTAAATGCCTGTTAGTGATGCCATTTGCATGCAGGTTTAGTTATGAAAGAGGTTTTGTTTGTGTTTTTCTCTTGTATTTACATTTCCGTTACAAAATAAATTCTACAACAAAACCAAAACAAACAAAAAGAAACTGTTTTTCACACTTCGCTGTAAGAGCATTTATTTGTAGAGCAAATAGCCTGTCAAAAATGCCCAAAAAAAAGGGATTTCTCTGTTTAGTTTGTATAATTTTTTTTTTCTTATAAACCCCCATCAATTTTGATCAAAATGTATTCCTATTTTTTTCCATATTATGCATTGCTCTAAGTATAAGCCGGAACACTAATGTGTTCTAAAAAGTACAGCTCAATATCTCCACCGAACAATAAGTTTTTCCGTATGTATAAAACTCTTCTGGACCACGTGATGCTTTATTTCATCTAGAAAGGGGCCTCATTCTTAAACATACAATTTTTTTTTAGAAAATTGAAATTAGTTTCTCAATGTTAGATTTCCGAATCGAGATACATTGTGAAAAGTGATCTCAATAAGACGATTGGACACCCATTTTGGATGACACATAGCCTTGAATAGCGGTATATAAAATGTTATAATCGGAATGGTGATACAGTGAGCAAACTACGAAATGGGCAGTAAATATCTGTAAGCGTGGCAAAAAAATATATATTTTTTTGATCCTATAGAGTGACTTGTAGAATTTGTTTAATATGGAAAGCGTACCACTCTATTCCACAAGATCTGCAATTGGCAGAAAACTGAGCAGGCATCATATTCACATGGAGGTCGACATACGTTTTAATAACTTGTTTCTGAGAACGAGGAAATCTGTGAATTATCTTGGGATGAGCCTTTCCTCGAAGCTGACTTTCACGGAGCAGGTTCAGTATGCTGTTAACAAGGCTACGGGAATAACAAGGAAATTAAGCCGGCTGATGGCAACCATCACAAGATGGGGTCACGCTACCAGAAAAATGGAAACTTCTAATGAAGACTTGCAATAGCATCCTTATCTATAGAAGCGCAATAGGGGGAAAAAAGTTAGAGTGAAAAATAGGATAATTGCACTATTGGCGATGTAACGGATAGCTAGCTGCTTTACGGGTAACATCTGCATACCGTACGGTACTTGCTAATGCGATTATGGCGAAAGCGGGTATGATCTACAGATTTTAGCGCAAAGGAAGGTATGAGTGATACGATAGAGTAGCCATGCAGATCCTGGAAGAAATCAGTAAAGATGACAGGAAACGTTGGCAGTCTAACTAAAGTACTGATATTAAAGGCGGTTGGATAGATCGTCTCCTTATCGTTATGGAAAAATGGCTGAAAGGCCGCTACGGGAATGCGAACCTTAACTAAATGCTGTAAGGTCACGGCTATTACCGGAGCTATTTTCCTAAAATGGGCAAGTGTGGTTCTCCTACAACCGTTTTTCTGTACGGGGAAGAAGTCTTGAACGATGATGAACACACTTTCTTTAAGTGTATTTGATGGACGGATACTCATAGAGGACTGGAGATTATAGCTGGCTGAATAATGGTGCAGAATATTGTAGATATCATGATAGCGAGGACAACTTTTGGTGTTGTGGCGATTTGGTGAAAAAGTTTGGAAGCCACAGAGCAATACCAAAGCCAGGACCAAGACTTGACTAAAAGGAAAGCCTATTTGGAAATGAACCCCGAAACAATGCTAATGCGGTGCAAGTTTTTTTTAGTCGGTAAGGTCATTGTTGAAAGAAAGTACCCACTTCCTGTCAATGTGTTAACGCATTTTGCTCGCTCGCCAGAAAGAAACGACCTAATGATGATTTAGATCCATGGCCTTTCAGCCTATAATGAAGCAGGCGCACCGTTGTGTTACTATTGCACATATAAGAATAGCACAACTTTTGTTCTACTCGGTTGAGTTTTTGAGACAATTTAACTTAGTTTATGTAAAGCTTCTGTTTTGTGATTTTCTGAATGGCTGTTGTTTTAAATTGTGTTGGCATTTCATTTGCATTCCACCGTAAGGGATGCTTTGATTTCGGTTTTATAAATTGCATTCTAAAATGCTTTTTCTTTCCCAAAAATGCTGCCGTTGTATTTACTTTGTTTTAACCATCACTTGCAGTATTTTAACCAAAATCATTTAAATGAAAATTCAATATGAAAGCTTAAATAAGAGGTAGGAAAAGTATGAGGTATATACTTATGAGCGGGTGTAACAATAATATTGTAGTTAAACAAATGTGCAAGTAAAAATGTAGTTTACAGCTTCCATACTGAGCTTCACTGCTGTCAGTAGGCACCGAAGCTGTATGAAAAAAAAGGAGGACAAGAAGCAAAAAAACAAAATGAACTGGGATTTAATGGTTAAGACGGTAATGTCATAAAGTTGCCAGGCTCCTTTACGGACGAAGAAGAAACATCCGGTAATTTGTACAACAATACCTTCCGAGGGACTTACCGATTCCTGTGCTGGCAATTTTATTTATTATTTTTTTAAACAAACACAAAACTGGGAAGCTTTTTTGCTTGTCTGCAGTAACACCCAGGGTCTGTGAGAGGAATCGAACCTGCGACTTCGAGACTGTTGGCCGAGTACTCTACCAAATCAGCCATCGAAGCACCCTTAACCCTTAGTAAGTGTTTAAAAAGTCCAACACAAGTCATGTCGACTTCCTTTTATTTGATGCTAAAAATCAGTCCTTCAGCCCTTTCTATAGTCCAGAAAGTAGAGTGCCCTGGTTAGCCGAACACCAAGGCAAAATCTTATCCTCGTGGAGAACAAGAGGCAGCTGTGAAAATGATTTACATCAGTACCTGTCTTGACGGCCTAACCTGATCGTGGATCAATTCAACGAAGTGAATTTTTCACGATTCACCACCGCCCCCGTGTGGCTTGCTAGGCTCACACAGGTAGCAATTCTTGTCATATGATTGCGGTCATATGAACAACTTCTTGTTGAGGAGTTCGGGCTTTCTAATCCCACATGTATGCAATTTCCCAGCAATCAATGGAGGACAAGGCTTAATGACAGAATGTGCCATTGATTTATACCACTGTCTGATTTGACGGATTTATCTGATGATAAGGCCGTCAAATCAGGCAGACCTCATGCGGTGAATTATTCACGATGCACCTGCAACCCCATGTGGCTTGCAAGGGTGACACAGGTCGCAACTTCCGTCATAAGTTTCTAGCCATATAAATAAACCGCTTGCTGCGGGCCTTCTAACCCTTTCGGTACGCAGTTTTCCAGGCAGAATGGAAGACAATGATTTATAAGTAGGTAGGCAAAGTCCTTTAAGAGCATCAGCCATTAACCAACTCACCCCTGTAAACATCACTACTGGTATCTGTTGCAAGGCAACAGCATCTCGGTGTTTATTAGCCCCCAAAAACCGGCTTAGTTATCAGGGAAGACTAATTCCCCTCCGTGCGATTAAAGGTTGAAATCATAGCCAGAATATTTCAGCTAAGATTTGGACACTTCGCCGGAATAGTCTGTAAGTAGAAGCTCCTGGGCACTTTGCCTATACGTCTTCTGCCAATTAACTTTCGAAAGAGTTTCGGAAGCCTAACACAACATAAGTTATGCGCCAACAAACGAGAAACTGAAACAAAGTGCGCTGGTCGGCACATCAAGGCAAAAATTGCTCCTTAAGAGAAAGTTTTGTAAAAAATAAGACTCTTTCCTCAACGTCCACAGTAGAATCATAGTACTGTTGCAGTGAATTTACACCACTATATTGAAATTGTTCCTGGAAACCTCTTCCTAGTTTTGATCTCTCCAAAGTTTTTGCACTTTATCCATTATTAATTACAGCCTTTTTAAATTCTCCTTTCTCTAACAATATTGTTTTTTTTAACTTAACAAATATTTTAAATGAATTTTCGAGGAAAAATAAAATAAAAGCAATCACAGCAAAGCTCACACAGGACATACTTGCGAGTACACAAATACAAACAAACAACATGTTTCTAAAACAGAAACCAACAACAGTTTTTAGTGCCACACAGAGCCACTAACGTTACATGTTATTAAAGATTTTGAATACCTAATTATGAAACTGTCAGTTGCAAAAACTGTTTTATTTCTTCTTGCTCTCCAATTCTTTTCATTTCACTCTCTTTTGAAAACAAATTGTGCGTTTGTATAAGTTTTCACTGTGCACAGTGAATCCTTTGTATAAGTAAGTATGTGTGTGTGTGTGTGTGTGTGTGTATGTAGAGATGTGTTTTTGAATGTTTTAATACAAGTTTTATTTTGGACTAAAAGAGGCAAAAATTATTATTAACAACAATTTGTTGTATGAGTTGTTGTTGTTGTTTTTATATTTTATAAGAATTTAATTTTTGTGTGTCTGTGTTGGAGTGCATGAAAATCAGTTGGTTTTCTAAGCAAGTTGTTTGCAACCCGACTTCATATGCTGCCACAATATTTGATAATCTGTGCTACAGATTGTTTGAAACATAAGTATAGAGAATACCTGTTAACTTATTACACCTGAGTCTAGTTATAGTTAATGCACGAATTAATGCAATATTTTGAAACTCAAGTCAAATAAATATGGCTAAAAAAAACTTAAAACTGCGCTGCAATATCGAACTAAAAAGAAAGAATTCATTTTAAAAACAATTTTATTAAGCAAAACCCGATATACGAAAAATATGGCACAAAGCACCCCACATTTTTTTTTTTCAAAATTGGCGGTAGTACCTCCACGAAGGGTGCAATTTGCCTTGCCCGAACCAAAAGGATCGGACAAGGTGATACGCCTGTGACCTTTCTCAAATGAATTGCAACAAATGGGGGTTTTATTGCGAGTTGCTTACAATAATCTAATTATGGTCTTCTTATGGCCTACTTTGCTAATGACTTAGTACGTTGGCTTAAAAAAATTACACAACCAGGTTTTTTAATATCGATGTTTGCTTTTTAATTGCCAGCCCCAGGGCTGGGCAAAATACTCACCTAATGTATTTCAAATACAAGATACAAAATACTTTCAAGTTTTGTAATGGGTGATTTTATAAGAACTATCGGAAATTAAAAAAAAAAAAAACACATAAAATTCAGAAAAATGCATGAAATATTTATTTGGATCGATATAATTTAATGTTTGAAGATTATTTCCTGCAAATGTTGGCCGCGGCTGCGCCTCCAATGGTCCATCCGCTTAGTCCAATTTTGGCATACTCTTTCCAACATTTCGGCCGGTATCTCACGAATAATGTTGGCAATGTTGGCTTCCAGTGCGTCAATCGAAGCGGGCTTGTCGCTATAGACATTAGCCTTAACATAGCCCCACAAAAAATAGTCTAGAGGCGTTAAATCGCACGATCTGGGCGGCCAATTGACTGGTCCCAAGCGTGAAATAAACTGTTCACCGAACTCGCCTCTCAATTGGTCCATTGTTTCGCGTGCTGTGTGGCATTTGGCACCGTCTTGTTGAAACCACATGTCATGCAAGTCAAGCTCTTCCATTTTGGGCAAAAAAAAGTTTGTTATCATCGCACGGTAGCGCTCACCATTCACAGTAACGTTGTGATTCGCATCATCTTTGAAGAAATACCCATAATCCGCACCAAACGGTTGTTTTTTGTGGATGCATTGGTAGCTCTTGCAATGCTTCTGGCTGCTTTTCACTCCAAATACGGCAGTTTTGCTTGTTCACGTATCCATTCAACCAGAAATGAGCCTCGTCGCTGAACACAATTCTTCGATAAAAAAGTGGATCTTCATCTAACTTTTCAAGAGCCCATTCACCAAAAATTTGGCGTTGTGGTAGGTTGTTTGGCTTCAATTCTTGCACCAGCTGTATCTTATAAGGCTTCACACCCAAATCCTTCCGCAAAATTTTCCACGTAGTGGAGTAACAGAGGCCCAATTGCTGCGAACGGCGCCGAATCGATAATTCACGGTCATCACCAACACTGGCCGATACGGCTGCGATATTTTCTTCAGTTCGCACTCTACGTAAGCGTGTTGGTGGTTTAATGTCCAACAATGTAAATTTGGTGCGAAATTTTTTTACAATAGCCCGAATAGAAGCCTCAGTAGGTCGATTAAACTGACCATAAAATGGAAGAAGCGCGCGATGAACTTTCTTAACAGAGCACGCATTTTGGTAATAAAATTCAATAATTTGCAAGCGTTGTTCGTTTGTAAGACGATTCATGATTAAATTATAGACCAAACTGAAGATGTTGGACAGTGACACAAGATACAAAACGTGCGTGAGCTGTCAAAACTAGTGTTGCCAAAAAGATAATAGCAAAAAATTAATCAATCGTTATTTCAAATACAACATACTTTCAAGCTGCGTGTTTTAAATACAAAATACAACTAAAAGATACAAATACATTTTTGTATTTCGATCTCATAAGAATATACCTCTCTGGTTTTAGATACATATTTTATTTTACATATGCTCAAAAACTAAGTTGTGTATAGTCACCTAAAACTTAAAAGGACGTAACTGGCAAAATATTGAAAGCCTATTAAAATTTTGGGTAAAACAAATATTTCCTTTAATAAAAACAAGATATTTTAATGACTCATCCGACAAACAACCTCTTGTTGAGGAGTTAATAAAACCTACAGGTCCTGAAGAACATAAGCTGCTGCCAAATTCTATAAAAACAATAAAATCCTCATCATCTTTGCTGCAACTACTACTTCTTCTGCTGCATCCAGGTTTGGTTTCATGTTTTTTGTAATTTTTCTCCAAGTTAATCTGTATTCCTTGTCTCTCTTTTAATGAGACGCTTTCTAGTAACTAGCGCATTTTGAAACTAGAGTGGATTCATGATGCCAATATGGCTCTATTTGCTTCAGGTGTCGGCATGAGAAAATCATTAAACCTCCTTTCCAAGCTTCCCATTAATTTTGCTAAAATACAACTAAAATGCCTCAAATTATTATATTTGCAGTCAGTCTAATCTGGTTCTCACAGACATTAATGTAGGCAAAAGTTTTCCATAAAAACAATTATATCCCTGTATATAATCTAAAGCGTTGGGAAAAAACTGGGGGCCAGTATGTAGAAATTCTTATTGATATCACCTGATTAGTGTAAAATCAATTTGCTCTGGACAAAACAATTGAAAGCTGAATTGCAGTTTTGCAAAATGATCAACATTTTAATGGTCGTAGTTTATTACTTTTATATTTATTTTGAATTTACTACAATAAATAAATGTATTTTGTAAAAATGTATTTTTGAGCCAAATGTATTTGAAATACAAAATACTTTTAAATTATGTATTCGCCTTCCATAGACTGCCTGCCTGCCTGTTGCTCTTATTCTGTATATATTGTTTCTTTGAATGTTGCAGCCAGTTTTGTCAATTCGTCATCAGAACAACTCTATACTCGTTTACAATAAAAGAAGAATATTTTGCTTTCTGCGGTGTGTTTTGTAGTGATAAAGATGTTGTTTATTTGCACACACACACACACACACAATCACACTCTTTCACTTCTTCTTTTACCTTTTAACTTAGCAGTTAAATATTGCTGGCAGAGCTGCCAGAAAAAATATGGAAGAAATCGTCAAAATCCCGATAATTTTTGAAAATATCTTCATTTTAGTTTTAGAATATCGTCAAAAAATCTTTTATTTAAAAATATAATAAAATATAATAAATTTTAGCAATAAATATTTGAATAGAATAAATTCAATACATACACTTATGTAATTTAATTGAATTTTCACACTTCGTTCGCATAGAATAAAGTTAGAAAAAAGCCAAATCGATTTTATTTCGCCTAGAATGATCTTCGACATCGGCGAACTGGTTGTAAATTAGTTTTTATAATAAAGAATACATACATCAAATTGTTTCGTTTCCTAAAGAGTTTCGTATATTTGTCGCACTTTAACTAATTTGCCTGCATATTACATATGTCCACGTTGCAGAAGAATAGGACAATGCCACTACATTTTGAATATATTGGAAACGCTCACATAACAATTTCTTACCAGCGAACACTCAAAATAAAATTCACCGACAAGCAGAGTGTTCACTTTTCATTAAAAAGCGATTCCGTAAGAAACAATAAATTTTATTGCGCTGAATCTGTTACTTCAGGCTGAATGATATGCTGATTTGATATGCTGACTGTCTCACACAAGTTGTCTAGTAGATAATTTTAGTATACAAACATAATACTTTTGTTTATTTTTTTCAACTTCAAAATATTACAAAAAACCAAAATTCACGGAAGATTTTTGAGTGAAAAAATTATTATTAACATTTTTACACTGCTGTTGTCAGAAGCAAATTTTTTTATTCAAACAAAATACCTGCTCTTTATATTGTTGTCGAGTTGCATTTACTTATATACAAAGTATGCCAGCCTAGCTGCCAGATTTGACGATAAGTCGTCATTTTGACGATTTCCATGCTCAAATATAGTCCGCTTTTAGAGTTTGGAAATTGAAAGACAGACATTTTTCTCATTCTGCTCTGAACTTGCCGAAACCTTTTAGAGTTGCGAAATTAATAGACAGACAGAAATTTTTCGTTCCTCTTTTCTGTCTTTTTTGTTGTTGTTGTTTTTTAAGCACAGCTAGTGTGTTTATATGAAGTTGATGTTGAAATGAGAATAATAATATAAAGCAACAACATGAAAAGAGAGGCAACTTCAAACGAAAAATGTCCTAAAATGTCCAGTACAGTAGAGGTTTACCGCACACTCTTTCTCTTAAATACATCGCCTACAAACTTCGTCTGTTTGGCCATCAATTTCTCAACTGTAAAAGAGGACATAGCAAAATGACGATGTGACGATTTTTGTCCCAAAAATGATGATTTTTGCTATGCGCAAAAATTTTGTTGTCTCAGCTACAAAAAATTCAACAAAATTTTTCGCATAGCAAAAATCGTAATTTTTGGGGCAAAAATCGTCAGATTGTCATTTTACTAATCTGGCAGCAATGCTGGTACTGCTGATATGAACTGTTTTCTTCTCTTTTTTTTTTTTTTTTGTCTTCAGTCTGTGTTATTGGTCATATCATCATGTTAACACATTTACTTAAACAGACCCATACTCGTACACACAATTGAACTCAAGCACAAACACACCCAAACTGAAACTTTTCGATATTTATGCAAACACTTAGCTACTTGTGCGCACAAACACAGTCACACACCTTGTGGCATATTTTGTTTTTAAAAGTGGCCGGCTGTTTGTGTGTCTGGCTGATTGTTTGGCTTGACTGCTGCTGGAGTTTCTTTGTTTGTTCGTCACTTGATTTGGCTGATCCTTTGAATTTCAGAGAAGTTGTTTTCTTTCCGTCGCTGTATTGTTGTTTAGCTGAGATATGAGTGAAAATCTATTATTTCCTTCTATTCACTTTGTTACTCAAACTTTGTACTTAAACAAAACTGTCCATTTGGCTTTACCCTTCTTTCGGTTGGTTTATTTATGTTTTTTGAATAAAGTTGTTGATGTTGCGATTTTCGTTAACAACGGTTTGACAAGTGCTCTTAGATAACGGTGACTTGATGTTGTTATTATTACTGTTTTAGGGCAGCCCCAATTAGCAGCCTTTTTTTTGAGTGCGCGTGTAGTGTTGGGAAGGTGTGTTGTATTGGGTTTAAAAACCTTCAATCATGTTTGCCTAATTTATTGTCACAAAAGTTTTATTGGTTTAATTACCAAGAACACGAGTTTGGAATTTTGTATTTATGTCTGGTGAAGATAACTAATTTAAAATTTATTACTAGACAAAATGTAAAGGGTGGTCCAACTAAAACGTACAATGTTAATTGTTAATAAAACAAAGTATGATAGAGGGATCTATGAGTAGGTGAAACAAAATATTAGCCAAAGGCTCGCAACGGTTTCAGCGGCATTATTTTATCCGCTGCAGCATATTTTCAAGGACTCTGAGAGATGTTAGAAGTCAAATGTCATTAAAGTGCCGAATTATCTCATTCTTTAGCTCCTGAATTGTTCTTGGCTTATTGGTGTACACAACTTTTCTAAACGATGGCATAAAATCACCAGATTATATTGCAGGTACATGAAACTTAAATAAGTCAGAAATTAGTTGCAAATACCATTTTCGGAAAAACTGTTGTATACTAAAGACTACTCGTATCTAAAACTTTGTTATGACTTAGATATGCCCGATTTAACAGAAGTGTTTAGTTTGATAATAATACCCACCGCGTTACAAAAACGATTTTTTTCTGTCTCCTGAACCAAATATACTTTTTCGGAAAGGGGAGAATAAAAATACACGTGTATCAGCGATTTTCATGTACAGTTCAGAATTTTTTATTTATTTTTTGTACTCGTATAATATATAAAGCTCTTGATAAAAAATTTTCTACGAGTCTGCCTGCAAAAATTCAGCTCGATTGGATCACAGTAAAAAGGTTAAAAACTTATCTACAGTCATTCAGACAGACGGGCACTACGAGCTTTATATTTTATACAAAAAAAATTCAGACGTGTACATGAAAATCGCCAATACACGTGTATTTTTATTTTTTCTCAGCTTTCCGAAAAAGTATATTAGGTTCATAGAACAGAATGTGTGTAACGCGGTGAGTTTTTTTTTTTTATTAAAGGCTACCATGACTTGTTTTTTCTATACTTTACGCCGTTGAAATAAATCTTTTATTCAAAAATAATTAATTTTACTAGCTGATGATTTTTTGGCGACTTGCAATAATCATCACCCCTATCGCGAATAAACATTCCCATGACAAAACTCCCAAATTTTATAGTTTGCTATTATGAATGATTCCATTAATTTTTTTTTTACTGAATTCCCATACTTTGAAAATATGGCTTCGCCAATGTTTACTCCCACGATTAATTTCACTAAAATAATTCCCAACAATTGAAAGTGGCAACAAGAAGTGGACATGTAAGTAGCAATTTGTTTTTTAATCCAGAACTATGCACTGGGGACACAGAACTCTCTCAAATATTTTTAAAACTTCTGTTAAGACCTCACTGAATGTGAGATTTATCCGCCCACCCCTGCAAACAACTTACCGCTGGAAGGCAAGTGTTCCTGTAACACGCGCAATAGAAATTGGAATGCATCCTTATTAACTCTGTAATTGCTAAGAGCTGCAAAACAAAAAAACATTTGAATTGGGTAAAAACGTACTGCAAACATTATAACTTTTATCTTGTGTTTGTTAACGCCGGAGGTTCAGATTCATCTCGTACTTGTCTTCGCTGCAATCGCTCTGTTGATTACTTTTCCTTTTCCAGCAACAGATAACCCAAATAAACGCTATTTATCATTTTTATTTTATTAACTTTAATATTTTTACTCATTCACCACAAAATAAATCACACAATAATTATTTGTTAAATCAAAACAAACAATTCAAAATAAACATTTTTACTCCCAAGTAATTCACAATAGAGACTTCAACTCCATAAATATTCGCGATAGTAATTTGCTTGGAATGAGAATACAATTTTTCTCGCAAACAACTTACTACCACAATATTCGTGATAGGCGTGCATATTAACGGTTTTTTTCCGTCGAATTTGCCGACTTTAAACCAGATTTATCTGGGCATCTATGACCATACTTTGAAATAGTTATGCCCAAAGAAAAATCCATAGTTATGCTCTGAGTGTAAATAAATTTGCACTGGGGGAAAAAGTACGGAATTCACAAAAAAATCTTTTTACTTACAATTTACTTAAAATTGTTGTGAAAGTTAAGAATAAATATATTAATTTAGGTTTTAAGTATTCTTAATAAAAAAAAAAACAAAGAATAAATTTTTACACCCCTACGTATGTCGATTCGTCGCTGCATCATTGACGATTAAAATAAAGCATTAAACACATAGACCACAGCAAACTTCACTACAGCAAATGCCGCAGCCAACAATTATACTTCTGTAGTCAACTACTGAATTATTTTGTATAGTGGAAGCAACATAAATTAATTTACACAAAAGTATATTTCAATGTGGCCACCTCAGATTTTTTATCTTTACAAAACTCCGTTGCTTTACAGAACAAGCTCTGTTTATATCAAATTTTCATGAAAAAATCACTTCTCTTTTAAAAAAAATCTTACAAATTTCAATTCTACCTAAAATAGCTTCTGTTTCCTATCAGATTAGACGGAATTTCACAGTTAAAAAGATAATCGGATATATCTTCTGATCTATGGTGAGCACAGTATTAAAGAATTGAAATTTTACGATAATAAGCGAATTTTTCAAAATGAAGACCGACAATAATTCGACTCAAGAAACAAAAAATGGTTCCCATTTCCTTTAAAATTTTTCGTCAAGGATATACAATTCAAACTACTCTTCACGTACGAGTAAATCAACTCATATATATCCAACCGCATACTAGTTATTCTATGTATAAGATTTCTATTTTTGACCATAAGTATGTTTGGACATATTTAACAACATTTATTAATTCACTTAAAACGGCATTTAAATTTTGTTGCTTTTTATGTTATAATGGGTGATTTTATAAGAACTATCGGAAATTAAAAAAAAAAACACATAAAATTCAGAAAAATGCATGAAATATTTATTTGGATCGATAGTTGGGTCGATATAATTTAATGTTTGAAGATTATTTCATGCAAATGTTGGCCGCGGCTGCGCCTCAAATGGTCCATCCGCTTAGTCCAATTTTGGCATACTCTTTCCAACATTTCGGCCGGTATCTCACGAATAATGTTGGCAATAATGGCTTCCAGTGCGTCAATCGAAGCGGGCTTGTCGCTATAGACATTAGCCTTAACATAGCCCCACAAAAAATAGTCTAGAGGCGTTAAATCGCACGATCTGGGCGGCCAATTGACTGGTCCCAAGCGTGAAATAAACTGTTCACCGAACTCGCCTCTCAATTGGTCCATTGTTTCGCGTACTGTGTGGCATGTGGCACCGTCTTGTTGAAACCACATGTCATGCAAGTCAAGCTCTTCCATTTTGGGCAAAAAAAAGTTTGTTATCATCGCACGGTAGCGCTCACCATTCACAGTAACGTTGTGATTCGCATCATCTTTGAAGAAATACGGCCCAATGATCCGCACCAAACGATTGTTTTTTGTGGATGCATTGGTAGCTCTTGCAATGCTTCTGGCTGCTCTTCACTCAAAATACGGCAGTTTTGCTTGTTCACGTATCCATTCAACCAGAAATGAGCCTCGTCGCTGAACACAATTCTTCGATAAAAAAGTGGATCTTCATCTAACTTTTCAAGAGCCCATTCACCAAAAATTTGGCGTTGTGGTAGGTCGTTTGGCTTCAATTCTTGCACCAGCTGTATCTTATAAGGTTTCACACCCAAATCCTTCCGCAAAATTTTCCACGTAGTGGAGCAACAGAGGCCCAATTCTGCGAGCGGCGCCGAATCGATAATTCACGGTCATCACCAACACTGGCCGATACGGCTGCGATATTTTCTTTAGTTCGCACTCTACGTAAGCGTGTTGGTGGTTTAATGTCCAACAATGTAAATTTGGTGCGAAATTTTTTTACAATAGCCCGAATAGAAGCCTCAGTAGGTCGATTAAACTGACCATAAAATGGAAGAAGCGCGCGATGAACTTTCTTAACAGAGCACGCATTTTGGTAATAAAATTCAATAATTTGCAAGCGTTGTTCGTTTGTAAGACGATTCATGATTAAATTATAGACCAAACTGAAGATGTTTGACAGTGACACAAGATACAAAACGTGCATGAGCTGTCAAAACTAGTGTTGCCAAAAAGATAATAGCAAAAAAATCACTCGTTATAACCAACCGCATAGTAGTTATTCTATGTATAAGATTTCTATTTTTGACCATGGACATATTTAACAACAGAACAAATCAATTTATTAATTTACTTAAAGCGGCATTTAAATTTTGTTGCATTTTATGTTATATTAGAAAATAAAATGTTTCCAAGAGTTAAATGGTTTTACATATCTTTTTTTACACACTGGTAACACTGTTTTTGTTTTGTAGTGAAGAAAAATAGAAATTAGATTTATTCGACTGCGGCAAAAAAAAAAAAAAAAATCTGTAAAGTGCGGTCTCCACGTGACATGAAAACACTAACTTTGACGCTAACTTCAAGTTAAAGTTAAGTGTGGACCGCTCATGTTGAAGTTTGGTTAAAGTTATAACTTGGTTGTTAAAACATTTCATTTCGAAACTCTGTTATAACTTAAATTGTAGTTGTTTTTCTCCATTTTTATTTTTTTTTAACTATGAGAAGTTATAACTCTAAGATTACTACGTGTCCACCACCTTAAACAGACAAATATATAAGCAGCAAGTATTAACTTTATGTTTTAACTGCGTTTCAAGTTAGGTGTAGACTGCAAGTATGGACAGCAACCTGCAGTCGTGTCGTCTTGCTGTTTTCAAAATACATGTTTGCATTTAAATGCATGTATTTTATATTTGACATATTGAAGTCGGTTGTTTGCTGGCTTCAATGTGTTTAATGCTTAAGGAATGTAAGATTGGTTTTGTTTACCACTTAAATACAATATGTGCGCATCACTACTTTAAATCTATTATCTGTGCAGGATGCATCTGTTTCTTGTAATATATCCATTTTAAAATCATAAATGGACTTAAATTCGATCTGGTGATTCCCGGAGTTAGAATTAGGTATCCAGCTGGATAATCGAGGTTCAGCTGTATTCAAAATATGAGTTATATTAACTTTGAAGGCGTAATTTGCTCTCTTAATACACTTACTTATATAAACAATTCAAAAATTCATTAAAATATTTTTTCCTTTCAGCCAAATTAAGTTGACATTTTCGAACCGGCTTATCAATTTATTAACTTTTTTGTATTCCCAGTTACTACGACTGTTTGTTTTAAGTTGCCATAAATGCAACTGACTACAAAAGCTTATAGAAAATTAAAATGTTTGTCCATAATCAATATCCTTTTGTAACGTACGGCCATCTACACTGGCAGGTATGCTCAAATATTGAAAAGCTGGTGCACACATTCAAACTTGCCCTTACATACACAAATTCATATTTTAACAGAATCATACAATAGACGACACATGCCAATGGCAAAAAAAAAAAAAAAAAATATGAAATTAAATGAAATGAAGGACGAAATTACACAATATCAAAAGCCATCAATGTCACATACAGTTGAAGCTACCTACACACACACACACACACACACACACAATCAAAGAAGAAAATGCATACAAGCATAAGCATAAGCATATGTTAATGCAGTAGTGAAGGTGGCACTATTTAATAACAATTTGTAATTATAGTCGTAAGTAAGTTTGCTATTGTGCATTCGTAAAAAGCCAGCAATTTGCTAAAAGAAAGAAAGTTGAATATTTACTGGCTCAATTCTAAAGACAGAGACTTTCTTTTTACAGCAAAATTCAACGAAAGTTATTATACTATACTGTCAAATGCATTATTTCTTTGAGAATTTTTCAAAAGTACTAACGGTGTTATTTAAAGATCCTTGTCAAGGTAATTGTAGTGCGATTCTCTAACTTTTAACGATCTGATAAGCGCAACTTTTGTCATCAAATTTCATCGCTTGCACCAAGGCGAATTTATACAGGTGAATGCAAGCGGGAAGGCGAATTCAGTACCATGTATTTTGTTATTGTAAAACTTCCTAAGAATGTCAAAATCTAAATTCGCCTAAGATTGTTGAGGTGTTCTGCACACAAAATATTTTTGATTTTTGTGATTTTAAACCGGCAAGCTAACTTGCAATCAATTTGAAATCACATCCTAACTTTTGCACGTACTTTATTGTAAATTTCATAATTTGTTACATTAATAAATAACTTAATGTGTTTTCTATTGATTATTTAAGTAAAATTATTTGTTTTGTACGATATAATTCACTAAATTAAGCAAAAACTAGATACTCTTGTTTTGTTGCAAGGTTTGCTGTATTATTTTGTGATTTGGTTTATTGGTTTCTTTTACTTTACTTTTTATATTTATTGGAAGAAATTAACCTTCATTTTTCAATTAATGCCACGAATAAAACAATTCAACTTGAAAGTAAAAATATCGGTAAATTGAAGCAAAATACAGCAGTTTTTGTGCTTCAGAAGAGTATAAATCACATCGAAAATCACAAAAAATTGTGATTTGCAGAACAGGCACAAATCACATTTGTGCTTTTGAAACGGCATGTGCTTTGAAATCACGTGATTTTTAGAACAGGCCTGATAAACGTTAAATACTAATTTGTATAATTGTTTAAAAAATTAAAATCACATATTATATTGGACTTTCACTTTTAAAATCACAAAATTTTTTTAAATTGCAGTAAATCATATAAAAAAATCTTCAGATTAAAATGGCGCGAAAATGTTTGTAAACAAAAGGGAAAAATTTTGACAGCCTCAGGAAGAAAAAGGATGGAAGCAAAAAATTATCACCTGCACTGTCAAGTTCACCTAGCAATAAACTCGCCTTGGCTTGCACTAACGATTGAGTGATTGAGAGAACTTAATTCTAAAGATGGTGAACAGCTGTATTTTTCTGTTCATTCATATAAACATTACGTGGCATCTCTGGCAAAAGAAAACCACAAAGAAGAGAAGAAAAAACAATAACTTTTCCCATAACAGTATGTATACCTACTGATTTTTATATTTATATTTTTTTTTTATATTGGACCAGTACTCAGGGGATGACCCCTACATATGCAGTGCATTGTACCAGAACTAGGAAAATAGGTTGTGAGGAGGGGGAAAGCGGGAGTAGTGTTTGTGAACATTTGACTTGAATTTTCCAACGTTATAACAGACAGGAAACACTTCTGCAGGCAACTTGTTCCACAGACGAAACGTGCGGCTGAAAAACGAGTTCTCTCTGTAATGTGTAGTACGATTCCCCGGGCAATCAACCACAAATGGATGAGTTCTAGACGATGAACGCGTGCTACGTAAAAATGTGCGAGTTTCGGGAACAAGATCCCTAATCTCGTCAGAGCAAAATCCATTGTAGTAACGATAGAACAGAGTAACGCACCCCACACAGCGTCGATGCTCCAATTGGATACCCTACTGTCACTGATGAGCTTCTTCGCCCTCTCCTGCACACGGTCGAGTAACCCCAATATAGACTTTGAGGCACCGGCCCAAACATGAGAGTTGTATTCCATTTTCGGTCGGATGTAGGTGGTATAAATACGAGTATTAAGGAGGTCGGATGGAGTGAAGTACATCTTACACCGTTTCAAAAAACCGAGGCACTTGAATGCTTCTTTAGAGACATGAAAAATGTGTTCTGTCCAGCGAACGTCACACTGTATCTTCATTCCAAGAACATCAAGAGCATCCGATTCCTCAATATTTATACTATCCATGAGTACAGATGCAGCAGCACTTGCGGTCGTTTGTTTGTGTGTTAATAAACAACACTGGGTCTTACGAGCGTTAAAGGTGACCCTGTTTTTACGACCCCATTCGGAGATTAATAGAAGATCACTATTCAGTGAATCGTTCATATTTAGCCTCTTGGCAGTGATCTCTGATAGGTTGGGCCGACCAAAAGAGTACAAGTGACAAATGCTGCTGTCATCTGCGAAATGTTGTGGTTTTTGTTTTTAAGTCACAATAAATATCACTTAGTTTCTAATAAGGTTAGTAAAATAAAATAATTGTTCATATGTTTCATTTATTCGTTTATATGTACTAATTTCTGTCTGTACAGAATGGCCACAACTATGGCTGGTGATAATCTATGGGGCAATCCAAGTCAAATTGGTCAGTTCGGAGAAAAAATGTTTTTGATTTGCTTTATTTTTGATTGTATTGATGTCCCTATAGAACAGCACATTTCAGCAGGTTTTCAGATTTTATGGCTTATGTTTTCAGAGACATCGCGTTTTTAAAAATCCGAATTATGCGAAAACCGTGCCTGAATAAAGACTCATAAATTTTTCAATATCAGTCCAAACAGAATAATTTTTTGCATTGTTTTTCTTTTTCTGTCAACTATCTAATAAAAAGTAGAAAAAAATTGTGCACAGTGGGCTTGGAAGCGATTTTTGGGATTTAATATTTTAAATAATTTTTTCTCACAGTTTGTACTCGACGATTTTCTTAATTTTTTTTTTGTATTTAACTTTGATATGTTCCACATCTTTTAAGGCCCATTTGGTAGTGGGATTCGAATAACTACTATTTTTTTCTGATTTTTTTAAATTTTTCTAGAAATAATTTTTTGCATTAAGCCACTGCGCAAAAGTGTTCTAGGACTGTACGATATATTTTAAATACTAACCCATATATTTTATTATTAGCACATTTATTATATTATTATTTGCAAGTTTTATTAAAAACTTCCATTGACTATGTCAAAAAAATCATAAGCTAACTAACACCCAATTTTCACGATGATTTTTTCAAACGTCTTTAAGTCATGTCTTTCATTTTTGTGGGCAGCAATTTTGGTAGAAATGAAAGAGGGGTAAACAAAAAGACACGAACTCTGTTTTTCGTGGTTTTTTCTAATTCCTTTTTGTTATCATTTGTAATATTGTTATTATTTTTCATTTTCCTCCGTTCGTCGATACTAACAAAAAGACAAAAAGAGACAAACGATATTATTTTGCAACTACAATTGAAAAAAATTATAAATTTTTCTATCGGGTGGTTAAATTTCGAGGGCCGATGTTGAATGTGAACCACACCTGAACGCCAAGTTTTTCTCCGAATTTTATTTGACATTTCTCTATTTCAGACTTATTCAATTTGAACCATGGAGAGATACACAATCCAACAACGTGTTAAAGTTATCCAGACTTATTATTAAAATGATGATAAATTTTCGAAGAAAATCATCTTCAGTGATGAGGCACATTTTCACCTCAGTGGATTCGTCAATAAACAGAATTGCCGCATTTGGGCGAATGAGAATCCAAGAGTGACTGTCGAAAAACCAATGCACCCACAAAGAGTGACTGTTTGGTGCGGTTTATGTGCTGGCGGCATCATCGGGCCGTATTTTTTCCAAAATGAGGCCGGTCAGGCAGTTACTGTGAATGGTGTTCGCTATCGTGAGATGATAACGAACTTTTTATGGCCCGAGTTGGAAGATATGGATGTAGACGATATGTGGTTTCAGCAGGACGGTGCCACTTGCCACACAGCTAACGAAACAATTGCTCTTTTGCGCAACAAATTCAATGGCCGTGTTATCTGACGTAATGGCGATGTCAATTGGCCGCCAAGATCGTGTGATTTGACACCGTTGGACTTTTTTCTTTGGGGTTATTTGAAAGAAAAGGTATACGTCGATAAGCCAGCAACAATTCAACAGCTAAAGGATGAGATAATTCGGCACATTAACGGCATAGAACCTCCATTATGCCTCAGGGTCATCGAAAATTTGGCCATCGGATGGAGGTGCTCATTTGGCCGATATTTTGTTTTATACATAATTGAGTAATACCAATATATCATAATAAAATAAAATTACAATAATTTCCTAAATAGTTTGTGTTTTATTCAAAATCAACATCGGCCTTTGAAATTTAACCACCCTTTATGATATTATTTTTATAAAAATACTTTAATTATTCTCTTTATGTGTTTAATATACAATATAAGGAAAAAATATTATAATTATTCGCATATACATGCAAAAGAAGTTAATTTTATAATTATTATTTTACTACACTACTGCAACTTTGTATAATTCTTTGTATGTGGCAACAATGTTTAGCAATTTGTCATTTTACTTTCAGAAAACGTCAAAATATTTGTTTCATGAAATTTTTGATGAAAGCTGAGAGGAAAGTAAACAAAATGTGAAAGTGTTAGTGAAAAAGTGTGAGTGTATTGAAACTTTCATGAAATTACTTTCCTGTCTAAACGATAAGTAATTCCCGAAGAACACACCGACTATCTCTTGAAGCGTTCAAACTTGTTTCATCCCTTGCAAGTCCGAATGCCAAATGTTCAAAAGCCATTTAAACACAAAACACACTTTACCGATTTAGAAAATTGTACGAAAATTTTTGTTTTTGAAAAAGTATATGGCTTAAAATATTTAATAAATATTTTTATATATTAAAAATCAGATTATAAGCACTTTATGTCATGGAACAATTTAATCAAAAACTACACTTTAACGATTGAATAAATAGCAAGAAAATTTTTGCCATTAAGATATCAACAATCGGCAGTAAAATTAACAACTGATTTTGTTCGACAATATTATAAAAGAAAAAAGTATATTTTTTCCGACATAATGAAAGAGTTTTCTTCTGGACTTTAGTGCTGCTTTGTTTGTGTGTTTGTATTATGCCGCTGTCTAGTTCACAGATATGATTGACGTACAATGCCATTTGAAAAATTATTATAGGGTGATTAATTTTGTGCCACCCTATATATAAGTAGGTGCCTATATACAAAAATATGTTGCAAAAACTTAAACTTATAAAACACTTTATACAAATCAGTGCCATGCACATTATCAAATCAAATATTACTAAAAGCGTGAAATTTTCCCCAAAACTCATTCGCTTAACGAGGACAAGTGCACTTAAATTCTTAAATTTAAATAGCACTTAAACTTAAATGGCAACACTTCACCTCCCAGCAGCCTTTCTGATGAAAGAATGAATGCTTTGCAAATTTTATAAATTATTGTTGCGTTCAGCAGCACGCGTCTCCGTTTTCAATAATGAGATAGCAAATCAAAGACCACCTGCTGCTGCATCATTTGTCAGCCACTTGTTTTTCAAAACTTGTGGCCTGCATCGCAATTCATTCACTTTGTTCGGAAGTGCTGGTGGCTGCAAGCTGCTGGTTTGGTTGGTGGTCATCTTTCAAATATTTTCACAAAAACTTGCTTTATTGTAATTATTGTTGTTGTTGCTCGTACTTCTTAAATCATTTAGAATTAAACATCTTTTTCTCGCCATTTTTTCTCACATTTTTTCTCCCATTTTTGGAGGCTTTATGGGGACCAATTTATTTTCGCAACAACCAGCTGTCAGCTGTTGCAAGTGGTCAATCATTCTGTTTAATGGAAAAATAAAAAAATATTTAATGAAATGAATAAAACAGAGCAGATAATGAGTGAAAAATTTCTTTTTTTCTATAGTATTATAATAATAGACAGCTTTTGTTAAAAAAATTTTAAAAGTTTATCTTTCATCGCTTTATTATGATTAATAAATGAAAGCTTTAAAATAAAAAGCAACAATACAACTTGGCTTCCGTCGTTTTTTTTTTCTGAAATTCGCAACTTTATTGGATAAAACTGTTTATACATATGTATATGCCTTAAAGTATTGTCCATCGCTGGCCACTACTTTTTCCATCTATCTTTTGGGCAGCGGACGAGTCCAGCATTGAAAAAACTGGTCATCTTTTGAAAAGATACACGAATCGATCCAATTTTTTAGTGCTGCTCAGCCAGGCCTTGTGGCATCGATCGAAACAATTGATAGTCCAAGGGAGCAACGTCTGGAGAGTATAGCGGGTGGGATAGAACTTCCCATTTCAACGTTTCCTTACGCATTTTAACGTATATCTGGAACAGTTTCGCAACGTAGCGTCTTTCAATACTCGGCTCAAACGCATTAAAATCGCAAGAACGGGAAGTAGTTTCCATGATAAATTTGGTGTATGCCGGTTTTGGGGGCATTAAAACCATAGGAAAGGGAATTAGTTTCCATGATAAATTTGGTGTATGCCGGTTTTGGGGGCTTATAACCCCTGAGGTGGTGTTAAATTGCAACAGAGACATGAACTGTAAGGAACCAAGGGTGATGGTCTTAATGGGTCTCGGTCTACCAACTCATTGCCTCTTGTCGTCCCTTAACTATTGGGAAATTGCATACAGATGGGAATAGGCAGGCCTGAACTCTTAAGCAAGAGGTTTGTTCATATGGGTACCAAATTATTGAAAAAAGTTGCGACCTGAGTGATCCTTGTGTTGGTCAATCGTGAATAACTCATCAGATTAGGCCAACGAGACAGATGCTGATGCAAATCTACTTTACAATCTATGTAAATTGTCCCTCAGGGGAGTAGGTTTTGCCATGGTGTACACTAATCCTGGGCCATAGAGGGGAAAGAGTCCCTTGTTTGTTGTAGCAAATAAAACTCTAGGAAGCCGCATGACTTATATTAGCTGGATTCACAAACTTGTACATTTGAGGTGGCATATTTCGGCAATTGCAAAAGTGAAGTTTTTAGCTGTATTTTGTTAGCGTAAAGTAAAAATTTACTCTAGTATTTTGCAAATGCAAAGATGCAAGGCCATTTGCACAAGATTATGAATAGGGTCATTGTGTTTGAATTCCGAAACCATAACAGTTAGACTTATTTATGTAACTATGCAGGTGCAAAGAAAGTATAGGATGCACAGCATGGGATGGTTTTAATAAGAATTTGTTGCGGCGCTGTGGCTAACTATACCGACCTATGTCTTCGCATAGGACGTTGCCGAGTGGCTAACAACGAAATATCTCGAAAACAATAGTTAGTTGAGTTAGACCGTTCACCAATGAGAGTGAGACGCAAAACTCTCGAAAGCCAAACAACAACGACAAGCCCGACTGCACTTAAGAAATAATTACGATGACGCGAGAGCTGTTCTCTAACCCAGAGCTGCTTAGCAGTGAAACGATACGAGTAAATAATGGGTGATTTTATAAGAACTATCAGAAATTAAAAAAAAAACACATAAAATTCAGAAAAATGCATGAAATATTTATTTGGATCGATAGTTGGGTCGATATAATTTAATGTTTGAAGATTATTTCATGCAAATGTTGGGTGCGGCTGCGTCTCAAATGGTCCATCCGCTTAGACCCATTTTGGCATACTCTTTCCAACATTTCAGCCGGTATCTCACGAATAATGTTGGCAATGTTGGCTTCCAGTGCGTCAATCGAAGCGGGCTTGTCGCTATAGACATTAGCCTTAACATAGCTTCACAAAAAATAGTCTAGAGGCGTTAAATCGCACGATCTGGGCGGCCAATTGACTGGTCCCAAGCGTGAAATAAACTGTTCACCGAACTTGCCTCTCAATTGGTCCATTGTTTCGCGTGTTGTGTGGCATGTGGCACCGTCTTGTTGAAACCACATGTCATGCAAGTCAAGCTCTTCCATTTTGGGCAAAACAAAGTTTGTTATCATCGCACGGTAGCGCTCACCATTCACAGTAACGTTGTGATTCGCATCATCTTTGAAGAAATACGGCCCAATAATGCCGCCAGCCCATAATCCGCACCAAACGGTTGTTTTTTGTGGATGCATTGGTAGCTCTTGCAATGCTTCTGGCTACTCTTCACTCCAAATACGGCAGTTTTGCTTGTTCACGTATCCATTCAACCAGAAATGAGCCTCGTCGCTGAACACAATTCTTCGATAAAAAAGTGGATCTTCATCTAACTTTTCAAGAGCCCATTCACCAAAAGATTGGCGTTGTGGTAGGTCGTTTGGCTTCAATTCTTGCACCAGCTGTATCTTATAAGGCTTCACACCCAAATCCTTCCGCAAAAGTTTCCAGGTAGTGGAGTAACAGAGGCCCAATTGCTGCGAACGGCGCCGAATCGATAATTCACGGTCATCACCAACACTGGCCGATACGGCTGCGATATTTTCTTCAGTTCGCACTCTACGTAAGCGTGTTGGTGCTTTAATGTCCAACAATGTAAATTTGGTGCGAAATTTTTTTACAATAGCCCGAATAGAAGCCTCAGTAGGTCGATTAAACTGACCATAAAATGGAAGAAGCGCGCGATGAACTTTCTTAACAGAGCACGCATTTTGGTAATAAAATTCAATAATTTGCAAGCGTTGTTCGTTTGTAAGGCGATTCATGATTAAATTATAGACCAAACTGAAGATGTTTGACAGTGACACAAGATATAAAACGTGCGTGAGCTGTCAAAACTAGTGTGGCCAAAAAGATAATAGCAAACAAATCACTCGTTACAAGTAAATATTCGATGCCTTTCTTTCGAAGCTAAGTACTTTTGGTATCGATGATTTAATACCTAGTATCAAGTAGGTATCGGTCAGAAATATTCTTTTCGTATTGAGAGACAAAAAACTGGGTTGGTCACCATTTTTACCATAATTTTATTTGTTTTCAAAGTTTTTATAAAATAAGTTCATGCAAGCCGTTGCATGCAAATGGGATTGCCGAAATCGGGTGTATGGTTGCATTTCAAAAACAACGACGATAAGATTACGGTCACTATCTTAAGATACTAAAAGCCATTCGAATTTATCACAAAAAAATATTCAGGTCAAAATTACTCCTATATGATAATCGAAGATTATCTGTAATAAATTGTCTTAATTCGAAGTTAGAAAGTTTTTCTTGTGAAAATAGCAGAAGAGTTGTTATGATAGAATACCTGCGCTTTAAACATTTTTGCTCCCGGGATCTAAATTAAGACCCCTCAATTTCAGCCAATGGATCAGAAGATGAAGTCCCAAACGAAGACTTTGATTTTTGACTCCATGTAGTATTCCCTGCCGATAATTATAACGAGTGATTTTTTTGCTATTATCTTTTTGGCAACACTAATTTTGACAGCTCACGCACGTTTTGTATCTTGTGTCACTGTCAAACATCTTCAGTTTGGTCTATAATTTAATCATGAATCGTCTTACAAACGAACAACGCTTGCAAATTATTGAATTTTATTACCAAAATGCGTGCTCTGTTAAGAAAGTTCATCGCGCGCTTCTTCCATTTTATGGTCAGTTTAATCGACCTACTGAGGCTTCTATTCGGGCTATTGTAAAAAAATTTCGCACCAAATTTACATTGTTGGACATTAAACAAGCAAAACTGTCGTATTTGGAGTGAAGAGCAGCCAGAAGCGTTGCAAGAGCTACAAATGCATCCACAAAAAACAACCGTTTGGTGCGGATTATGGCCTGGCGGCATCATTGGGCCGTATTTCTTTAAAGATGATGTGAATCACAACGTTACTGTGAATGGTGACCACTACCGTGAGATGATAACAAACTTTTTTTTTTGCCCAAAATGGAAGAGCTTGACTTGCATGACATGTGGCTTCAACAAGACGGTGCCACATGCCACACAGCACGCGAAACAATGGACCCATTGAGAGGCGAGTTCGGTGAACAGTTTATTTCACGCTTGGGACCAGTCAATTGGCCGCCCAGATCGTGCGATTTAACGCCTCTAGACTATTTTTTCTGGGGCTATGTTAAGGCTAATGTCTATAGCGACAAGCCCGCTTCGATTGACGCACTGGAAGCCAACATTGCCAACATTATTCGTGAGATACCGGCCGAAATGTTGGAAAGAGTATGCCAAAATTGGACTAAGCGGATGGACCATTTGAGGCGCAGCCGCGGCCAACATTTGCATAAAATAATCTTCAAACATTAAATTATATCGACCCAACTATCGATCCAAATAAATATTTCATGCATTTTTCTGAATTTTGTGTGTTTTTTTTTAAATTTCCGATAGTTCTTATAAAATCACCCATTATGAACAAATCGAACGATACAAGTATGTATCGATGCTTTTTTTTCAATATAGAGTAGGAATCGATACTTTGCGATCGACAATGTATCCAGTATAAATATCGCTACCCTAGTGGTATGGTTTCATCTCTAAAGCTGCTTAACGGCTGAACATTTTGACTTGTCAAGAAATTTTGTAAGAAATGAGCATCATTTTTGGAGTATTTTGAATACAAAGTTTGCACACAAGTCGCTTTTTTGAGCCGTGTGGATATATCAAATTAATTTTTGTTAAAAAAAAACTGCATGTTTTTCCAAAGTAAGATTTTCTTAAAAAATGAGGCATTGCAAATATATTTTTTAATTATTAAAATATCTTTTTGTTGCATTTGTGTTGCAATGGAAAAAAAATAATATCAAAAGTCAACAGGACAGCATGAGCTCCAATTAAAACACAAAACTATCAACTATCGTGTCAAAACAGAACACAGAAAAAGATAAATCCTGAAAAAAAAGAATAATAATATTTAACAACATCAACACTAACAAGCCCTTCGGCTACTTGGTGACTTCATATAGCGTTTGCTATTTGGATTTGACATTTTCTATCGCCAACAAAATTAACTTTTCCAAATCATGCAGAACAATAGAAATACACGACAAAAGCAGAGCAACAATTCACAACAGCGAACATACAACAGGCCCTTCAACCAGGCAATAAACTGCTGTTAATCATGTTGCCGCCACTTTGGGAAAAAAAAAAAACTGAAAAAGATAAAGAGCCAAATAAATGAACACAAGACAAAATAAAGTTTGCAAGCAGCCGTCAATTTAGTACAAGAAATTACGAAGAATATGAACGCAAAAAAGGAGAAACAAATTACGGCCATCATCATGCTGGGCAAAATAGATACCTTGTATTGAGTGAACATTAAATGTGTTTAAACCAAAATTGGTGGTCATAACTGATGAATAGAACTGTGCTGGGTTGTTCATTTCAGTGACCGGTCACTTTCGTTCAATTACAAAATACTAATCCGTTCGTTCATATCGTTCAATCGGTCATTTTGAACGAACGGCACCTTGCCAACACTACAATTTTCCGTTCATTTTTCAACACTGCTCTATAAAATAAACAAGACAAAATGGTGAAATGTGAAAAGTGATACAAATTTATAGTACGTTTCCACTATAAGCAAATGAAGTTGATTTGAGGCAATCATATCGAAGTGTTTCCACAGTGTGGTAAGTAATTTTATTTTCGAATTTTCGAAATCAATTTGACGTTTGTATTGTTTGATTACATTTTATAAAAAAAAAATCAATAAACATCGTGCGACAAGCGGTTTAAATACAGTTAAACACACTGAACACTAATGAGCAAATTAAAGATACTCTCGATTATGTGTTCTCTTTGGCTGCGAGATATTGAAAATTGTGCCAGACACGTTTCATGGACTTACTTTTAAAACGAAAAAAGCGTAAGGATAGATTTGAAGTTGATTTCCTTATACGAAGACATCGGGATAGTAAAGGAACGCATTCATCTCAAATTAGCTTCAACATGATAGAGAATCCAAACCGCAAGAATCCTAGAAATCAAATATGTAGAGTGTAGCTTGACTTTATTGTTTTCGTCGCTTGTGCCGAAGTAAATATAGCACTAATTTCCCCATTTGTGAGCCTAATTGTTGCCAATACAGATAAAATGGACCTGAAGACCCACGAGTAGTATTTGTTACTAAAATTTACAACTACTGTAAGAAATTTGGATATCAAGCAGTAGTTATGGGTGCGTCCTTCAGAGCACCAGCCAGTTGTGACTTGCATACTAAAGAACCTTCCCTACTTAAGGAATACGAAACCTATTTTAGATAGATGCTTAATGAAGACACTATGGCCACCTACAGGCTCTCGGAAGCAGTTCGCAAATTTGCCATTACTTTAGGGAATCTAATTAACACAACGGGACCAGATTGGACCCAAGTGGGCTGGCATTTCAACAGCTGGCAGCCTGTTAAACCTAGAGAACCTAGTTCGCCAACAAACGAAATAGTTTCATATTCTTTATTTTATTTATTGGCATCGAATAGACAAATATAAATACTTTATTTCATAATTTTAAAGTCTACTGATGATTAGGGTAGTTCCTATGAAATGTCGACATATAGATAGCTGGGAAACATAGAAAACAAGCTATTTATAATTTTTAAAGAAAAATAAAAAAAAACTTATAAAAACGGAAAATAACATTTACAGCCTGTTCGACGATATCGAATGAAAATGTATGCGAAAGAAAGCTATTCACTCACATTCGAATAAATTTGGGTTCGTCTATGTAACTATTGTTCAACGCTTGCAAATTATTGAATTTTATTACCAAAATGCGTGCTCTGTTAAGAAAGTTCATCGCGCGCTTCTTCCATTTTATGGTCAGTTTAATCGACCTACTGAGGCTTCTATTCGGGCTATTGTAAAAAAATTTCGCACCAAATTTACATTGTTGGACATTAAACCACCAACACGCTTACGTAGAGTGCGAACTGAAGAAAATATCGCAGCCGTATCGGCCAGTGTTGGGGATGACCGTGAATTGTCGATTCGGCGCCGTTCGCAGCAATTGGGCCTCTGTTACTCTACTACGTGGAAAATTTTGCGGAAGGATTTGGGTGTGAAGCCTTATAAGATACAGCTGGTGCAAGAATTGAAGCCAAACGACCTACCACAACGCCAAATTTTTGGTGAATGGGCTCTTGAAAAGTTAGATGAAGATCCACTTTTTTATCGAAGAATTGTGTTCAGCGACGAGGCTCATTTCTGGTTGAATGGATACGTGAACAAGCAAAACTGCCGTATTTGGAGTGAAGAGCAGCCAGAAGCATTGCAAGAGCTACCAATGCATCCACAAAAAACAACCGTTTGGTGCGGATTATGGGCTGGCGGCATCATTGGGCCGTATTTCTTCAAAGATGATGCGAATCACAACGTTTCTGTGAATGGTGAGCGCTACCGTGCAATGATAACAAACTTTTTTTTGCCCAAAATGGAAGAGCTTGACTTGCATGACATGTGGTTTCAACAAGACGGTGCCACATGCCACATGCCACACAGCACGCGAAACAATGGACCAATTGAGAGGCGAGTTCGGTGAACAGTTTATTTCACGCTTGGGACCAGTCAATTGGCCGCCCAGAACGTGCGATTTAACGCCTCTAGACTATTTTTTGTGGGACTATGTTAAGGCTAATATCTACAGCGACAAGCCCGCTTCGGTTGACGCACTGGAAGCCAACATTATTCGTGAGATACCGGCCGAAATGTTGGAAAGAGTATGCCCAAATTGGACTAAGCGGATGGACCATTTGAGGCGCAGCCGCGGCCAACATTTGCATGAAATAATCTTCAAACATTAAATTATATCGACCCAACTATCGATCCAAATAAATATTTCATGCATTTTTCTGAATTTTATGTGTTTTTTTTTAATTTCCGATAGTTCTTATAAAATCACCCATTACAAACAAGTGCCAATGTACAGAAAGTTAAGTTTAGAAATAATAAAATTATATTGTAAAAAGTTACACTTTTTGTTCCTTTGGGGCCCGAGTCAACAGCCTGAGTAACATTTGGCTTTTGTATAATTACATAAAAAAATTTTACGAATTTTTGCTGTTATATATTCAAAAAGTAATTGGTACTATGATATTGACCGTAAGTTTAGGGCTTATATAGTAATATTCCAGGTCTTATGATAATACTCCAGCATATCTTACAAAAGCCTCATGCATGTGGAAACAACCAAAAGCACTCCTTGTACACAAAACCCTGTTTAACATTTATAGGGCCACTGAAAACGAAAGATAGTGCGGTGATGCTTTATTCAACTTATAGCAAAATGCCAAGGGGAAACCATGCTTGAAAAGTGGCACCCGCAAAAGGGCTAGAGATACCAACACTGAACTCTAAACCAAGTGTGCCCAGCCCTATGCGCTTGATACTCAATTATTTTTGTAAATGTGCTTAGCTATAGGGCTGTGCTCTTTAATACGCAAATATTGCGCTCAGCACTAGCGATGAAAAATACACAAATATATTTTTTTGTCGTTCTTCACTGCACACACACAAAATCTTGTTGCTTTGATTTTGTGTGTGTGCAGTGCACTTTCGCATGTTTTGCTGGTAAACATTGATGACAGCGATTATCAGTGTGAATTTTGTTTTCGTACATGTTTTGTTTTTTAGAACAAAAAATATTAAATCAAAATAGTTTTTCCTTAAATCAATTGGTGTTTACTCCTCCATATAGAACTTGTGGGCACCACTGCTCTAAACTGCCAACTCTCGAATTGTATTCCATTTTTTAAGGTTACCAATACATTATGTACTATACAAATGGCGATAAAATCGTCTCTTGCGTTAACTTTGAGACACCCTATAGTTTTTATTTTTATTTAATGTTTTGAGCTAAGTTCCACTTGTGCTTATTGCACACTTGTACAAACACTTAAAGGGATTTTCCTTGATAATTATTTCAATAATTTTCCGAAAAAAGCAACAGATGCATTCATGTCAGATTTTCTCATGCGTCCATTAGTTGTAATGTGAGCGATAATCCTGAATGAATGAACGAGCGAACGAACGTAAGAGTGATAATGTTAATTTTGTTCATGTATTTGTAATTATTTATTCGTAACTGTGTGAAATGTAAATACGATATGCAGCATGTCCTTGTTTAATTGTTAGTCAGTTCGTTTAAATCAGGGATGCCCAAAAGTTCTATATGGAAGAGCAAACACAAATTTATTTAAGGAAAAACTACCTTTATTTAATATTTTTTGTTGTAAAAAGTAAAACAATTTACAAAAACAAAAAATAGCTGTCGTCAATGTTTACCAGCAGAGCATGCGAAAGTGTTGTTGCGCTTGTGTGCGTAGTGAAGAACGACAAAAATATATATAAGTATATATAAGTAAAGTATATATAAGTCTTATATTATAATACGAAGTTGTTTGCGTATTTTTCATTGCTAGTGCTGAGCGCAGTATGTATGCATTAAAGAGCACAGCCCTATAGCTAAGCGCTTTTACAAAAACAATTGATCACCATGCGCATAGGCCTGGGCACCTCTGGTTTAAACAAATGAATATTGTTTTCAATGTTGTTTGTTTTGCTTGTTAATGTGTTTGTGTAGTGGCAAATGTATTAGTTACCGTTTTCTGTGGGGCAAAATTGTTGTGAGATGTTGGCGATAATGATGTAGTGTTATTTATAAGCTTGAGTAATTAAACAAAATTTTAATTTTACATCAATGATAAAATAAATGTTGGTAACATATTTACACAGCATATTTACACAACTACATGCACATACGTGTATGGATGAACATGGACATGAACAAGCAAGTTTATGAAGATGTTTACCCAGCAAACATTATTATTCTTAATAATATTTAGTCTATAAATCAAAATTGATCATTTCGAGTAGTGTTTGTAAAGTAAATATAAATTGGTTAGAAACTGTATAAAAATATCTACTTTCATATTAAATACGAGTAGTTTTTGGAAAAGCTTGCTATCATCCAAATTTAATCATCCAATTTCATTTTTGAATAACTTTTTTGTTAAGCAAAAAAATTAATATATTGAGTATTGAAAATCTTTACCGGGACTGTACAATTTTTTTTGTTCAATTGAAAATGTTATATTAGCTAAGAAGCTGCCGCCAGTGTTGATACATGTATGTGCCCGTGTTCTCACATATTCCATAAATTTCCTTAATATTTCTGGTGATAACTGTTCGCACTCCTGTGTAATATTTTATTTAAAGGCTGCAATTATCTGGGGCTTGTTGGCATAAACACGCGACTTCAAGTATCCCCGAAGAAAGAAGCCTCGGCGATCTTGCTGGCCATGCCAAATGATCAAACGGATGATTGCGCGACCAGGAAATGCTTCCTTTACTGTGTATGCGATTTCTAGTGTACATGCCATTACTCTCCCACGGGGAACAGTTTTTGCCGTGGCGTATTCCTAATCAGGGCACTCTGTTTTTCGGGTAAGGAGGGGAAGTTCTCAGACAAAAACCACTCGTTCTTAGCAAAGCCAAATGTTTCACTTAACAGAGCTCTGTTAACAACTTAACAGTGAAATATATTGTTAAATTAAAAAATCACTAGGAAGACAGGTTCTTATTATATACTATATATATAGTTAATATCCAACAGATTGAGTATCATTTTCTCAATTCCCAAGATTATTTCCAATATCCCACCTAAGAGAGCTAAGTAGCTTCAATGCGCTACTTAGCGGATTTAAATTGTGATCTGTGAAACGGGAGCAGATTTTGCCTTGGTCTGCTTCTAGCCAGGGCACTCTGCTTTCTGGGGCATAGCGAGGTAGAAGTTCCTCGTTTGTTGATGCAAATAGAACTCTAGGAAACCGCATGCTTTATGTTGTGTTGGCTTCCAAACCTCTTATCAAGGGTTTAAATTGACAGAATGGCTCCCGGGTGGTTCTGCCTGCAATTCAACCCGGGCTGATCATGGTTGAGTGTGTTTGCAACCTTGATATTTGTTTGGATGAAAGTTTGGGAAAAATGTGTGTTAGGTCTTTTCTACTGATATGAACAATATATAGATATCCAATATTTTAATATGCTTAGATAGGAGACCTTTGTGATTAAAGTTTTTTAAAATTTGTGCAATTATTTAAAAAGCTTACAAATGGGATCCATATGGAACTGGAAACCTCATGGTTTAGTTGTTTTCTCTTTTTGTTCGCCCGTTGGCAGCTATAGAATTATAATAGTATATTAATAACGTTAAGCATTCATGACAATTTAAAAATTCTGAGGTCTAATCACCGCATACGATATCGAATTAACTATCGTATTGAATAACATTACGATACATCTAAATTATGGCAACCGATGCATATTGGATCGTAATTTAAACAAAATGCAATAGATTGAAGACCATACGTTCCCTAAAAGTAGGAATACAAAAAATAAATCCTTTAACTTTTTTATATTATTGCAATACAGTTTATTCGATATCGTATGCCGTGATACCAAAATGAAAAATTTCGATAATTTTGCTCGATATCGTATGCGGTGATTGGGCCCCTGTCCTTTTTTCCCCTACATGTGAAAATAAACAAATAAATCTCTACAAAAAGGGCAAAATCCCTACGCTTGGCAACACTGGTACCAACATAACACAAAAAAATGCGAAAATCCATTATAATAGGTGATTTTATAACCACTATCGGAAATTAAAAAAAAACCACATAAAATTCAGAAAAATTCATGAAATATTTATTTGGATCGATAGTTGGGTCGATATAATTTAATGTTTGAAGATTATTTCATGCCAATGCTGGCCGCGGCTGCGCCTCATATGGTCCATCCGCTTAGTCCAATTTTGGCATACTCTTTCCAACATTTCGGCCGGTATCTCACGAATAATGTTGGCTATGTTGGCTTCCAGTGCGTCAATCGAAGCGGGCTTATCGCTATAGACATTAGCCTTAACATAGCCCCACAAAAAATAGTCTAGAGGATTTAACGCCTCGATCTGGGCGGCCAATTGACTGGTCCCAACCGTGAAATAAACTGTTCAGCGAACTCGCCTCTCAATTGGTCCATTGTTTCGCGTGCTGTGTGGCATGTGGCACCGTCTTGTTGAAACCACATGTCATGCAAGTCAAGCTCTTCCATTTTGGGCAAAAAAAAGTTTGTTATCATCGCACGGTAGCGCTCACCATTCACAGTAACGTTGTGATTCGCATCATCTTTGAAGAAATACGGCCCAATGATGCCGCCAGCCCATAATCCGCACCAAACGGTTGTTTTTTTTTGGCTGCATTGGTAGCTCTTGCAATGCTTCTGGCTGCTCTTCACTCCAAATACGGCAGTTTTGCTTGTTCACGTATCCATTCAACCAGAAATGAGCCTCGTCGCTGAACACAATTCTTCGATAAAAAACTTTCTTAACAGAGCACGCATTTTGGTAATAAAATTCAATAATTTGCAAGCGTTGTTCGTTTGTAAGACGATTCATGATTAAATTATAGACCAAACTGAAGATGTTTGACAGTGACACAAGATACAAAACGTGCGTGAGCTGTCAAAACTAGTGTTGCCAAAAAGATAATAGCAAAAAAATCACTCGTTACGTAACTCACGAAATTTAAAAATAACAGTTATTTTTTTTTATTCAGCCCTCGTATGTTGTTCAAATCGCTTCATTAACTTGCATACCCAATAATGTGATAATATTCAAATCGAACGTTCAAACACACTACTCCCTTTGCCCTCCTACACAGACATACATTTTTTTCTCGTTTCCTGCTATACAATTCTAACAAAAAAGTCAAATTCGAGAAATATGTGACCGAAATTTACATGAATAAACTTGCCCGAAGATTCGAAAGAGAAAAAATTAATTTCCTGCTTCTTTAAAGGTTCCTTCAAAATTTAATTACCAAAATTATTTGGCATATTTTTAATGCTTGAGTAGGGAGAGGGGGAAGAAACTACGTTAAAAACATATAAATTCTAAAACTGAACAGAAAAAATATATAATTACTGCCATCAGCACATGCTGGTCTGGATAAAAGTGAAAAATGCTCCAAAACATTTAGCAATGAAACCAAACAAATTATGGTAAATATTCCTAGACTTACAACGAATACACGGCGTAAGCATTTTCGAAAAATATCTTTAAAAAACATACAAATACTAATTCATTTCTGTCGCACACAAGCCCACGAACTTGAAATCTTTTACACCAACAAACTTGAATTGAGGAAGGAAATAAGCTGGTGAAAAAGCAAGAAAAAAAGGGGAATTTGAAGATGAGGAAAAAGTCACTAAACGAATTGAACTGTTGGCACTAACGCTTAACACACAAAGTTATAGACAAATATATTTCAATTTAAGCAACCCCATTGGCCAAGCTGTCGAAGCCAACATAAATGTAGATATATAAAATGTAATGCTTTAAATTTCTTTCTTTAAAGGAGAGCCCCTTAAAAAAGATCTAAACAGAATAACTTTGATCCCAAAACCAATATGTATCATACATTCGATTCACACCATACCCAGTAAAACAGATTAATTGTGGTTCCATGTTTCACGGCATTTAAACTACTCATGTCCCCTTTAGCTTAGGTTCAAGTCAAGAATTTTCTGTTTTATTAGAAAATTAACATATCCTGGATGGTTAAATTTTAAGGGCCGATGTTGCATGTTAACCACATCTAAACGCCTTGTTACACTATCCTACACGATCGTGCGATCTACTAAATAAAGCATGTGTGCTGAAAAAGTACTAAAAATGCAACCGTGCGACAGAGTTTTTGACAAATCGTGCGATTTGAAAAATTTTATGAAACTTTTCAAAACATTATGGTTTCTGTGCGATCAGTGCGGTATATATTGTGAAAAGCTTCACCCAAATCCTCTTGCACGCAATATACTTAATTTTGAAGGCCACTCTCAATTCAATAAATAAAAAAATAATGAAAAAAAAAATGTTGTGAAAAATATGAGAATATTGTTGATGAGTCGAGAAAAAAATTTAAGTAATGTAAAATTATTATGTTAATAAAAGTTTTTAATTATTTTACTGTGTATATAAATTATTGCAATTATACTTGTATAGTAGTGTGGCCAGACTTTGGAAACAGTTTCCTGTGAATGAATCGTACGATCGTATAGGATAGTGAATCAGGGCCTTAAGCATTAAGTTTTTTTCTGCATTTCATTTGACATTTCTCAATTTCAGTCTAATTCAATTTGAGCAATTGAGATTGAGATGTACAATCCTGCAAAGCGTTAAAGTTATTTAGTCTTATTATGAAAATGGTGATGTCAATTGGCTGCCTAGACCATGTTGCATGTGAACCCAAAATAAACGGTGTACATCGCTAAGCCAGCAACAATTCAATTGAAGCATAGAACCTCAATTATGTCCCAGAGTCATCGAAAATTTTAATTATCGGATATAGCTTAGGAAGGCAGGCCGCTGGATACCCCGGAATAGTCTAGGTTGTCCAGCTCACTTGGGTCCTGGAGTCGTTCCCTTTGTGATTACCTGAAAAGTAAGATAGTGGAGTGAAGAAAAGAAGTTATAGGAATATAGTGTAAGTGGAAGGGATGGGCTGGGATGGAAAAGAAAGGAAAGACGGGATCCTCTTAGGGTAGCGTTACATACGCTATAATAGCCGTCCGCTGCTTCTTATGAAAGAGGCTAGCTCCTCGGTCGGTTTGACGGAGGCCAGACAAGAAAGGCTATTGAAGCTCCACTCGCCTAAGTATTTTAGAAGATGATGCTCCAATGCCGGACATGTGCCGAGGAGATGAAGGATCGTCTCCTCCTCCTCGTCTTGGCAACTTCTACAGAAGTCGTTATGGGGTAGGCCTAGTCTCCTGGCAACGTCCAATGATGACTGCTACAGTCACTCTTAGTTGAGATATGAGTAGCTTTAATAGCTCCCACGTTCTCTTACTCGTAGAGTTAATATGCGGCCACAGGTTCATTGATATAAGGCATGTGGGCTCTGTGAGCCACTTATCTTGTGCACGTTCCAACGTGTGGAGTGCACGTTCTAGCGGATATAGGAGTGCCATACATAACTGAACCATATCAATATTATCATAATACAAATAAATGACAGTAATTCCTAAATAATTTGTGTTTTATTCAAAATCATTATCGGCCCTTAAAATATTGCAATATTTTGCCGGTTGTTTCGAAGGTATGGTCATCTTGGCATCGGCATGCCAAACACCAGATATTGTTGCAAGCACTTGGAGTGCATGTTTGCTCATGACTTTAACAACTCTCAGCAGAAAATACAATCAGGATAAAAGCACACACGCATTTTTTGGAGAAAAACTTAAACTATATAAATGATGTTCTATTACAGTAGATTGCAATAGCACATTTAAAGCGCAAAAATTTTTAAACAAGGTTTTGATATATCTGTGATAGACCCAGTCTGATAAAGTTGTATGAAATATTATCTACAAACAAAACGCACGATGTGAATTGTAACTGAAACAAAACGTTTTCATAGAATTATTTTAATATTTTTTAAACTGCTGTTCGCTATAACTCGAAATTTTAGCATTAAAGCCTAACATTTACAAAAGAATACACCAGAGATCTGCAACCGGTGGCTTTTTTAATGATCTAAGTACACCCGTCTTAATTCGTATTGCGGTGTAATTGGCCACCGCATATTGTTTGCACAAGTATGTTTTGCTACTCGTTAGAACTTGCGTCTGTTGACTAGAGTATATAACATACCCAATCAAGTTTGTATGCTGTGTGATTTGATGGTTTCTCTATTATTTTTTCCACATTCCGCAGTCGAACTCGTACAACGAAAATAATATTTGTATGTAAGAACTTGCAGCCACACATTTACCTTATCCATGAGAGTGTGTGTGTTTAGTTTTAGGTATTTACTCACTCACACTCGGTAAACGTATTTGTACTAAGCTCGGCGTTGCCAGAAGGTTTTTAAAACATCATGTTTTGGTGATTATGTTTTGAAGAAAATATATACACATATTTTTTTTAAACATATTTAGTACAAAAACGTGAAGCACATTTTTTTATGAAGCACATTATATCATGTTTCTTCACTTATAATAATTTTTATTTCTTGGTTTTAATCGATAACCACAAAAAATGCACAGTTGCATTTATTGTGATTATAAAGTTAAATTTCAAGGGCCGATGTTGATTTTGAATAAAACACAAACTATTTAGAAAATTATTGTAATTTTGTTTTATTATGATATATTGGTATTATTCAATTATGTATGGAACAAAATATCGGCCAAATGGGCGCCGCGACCACGGCGGCACACCTCCATCCGATGGTCCAAATTTTCGATGACCCTGAGGCATAATGGAGGTTCTATGCCGTTAATGTGCCGAATTATCTCATCCTTTAGCTGTTGAATTGTTGCTGGCTTATCGACGTACACCTTTTCTTTCAAATAACCCCAAAGAAAAAAGTCCAACGGTGTCAAATCACATGATCTTGGCGGCCAATTGACATCGCCATTACGTGAGATAACACGGCCATTGAATTTGTTGCGCAAAAGAGCAATTGTTTCGTTAGCTGTGTGGCAAGTGGCACCGTCCTGCTGAAACCACATATCGTCTACATCCATATCTTCCAATTCGGGCCATAAAGAGTTCGTTATCATCTCACGATAGCGAACACCATTCACAGTAACTGCCTGACCGGCCTCATTTTGGAAAAAATACGGCCCGATGATGCCGCCAGCACATAAACCGCACCAAACAGTCACTCTTTGTGGGTGCATTGGTTTTTCGACAGTCACTCTTGGATTCTCATTCGCCCAAATGCGGCAATTCTGTTTATTGACGAATCCACTGAGGTGAAAATGTGCCTCATCACTGAAGATGATTTTCTTCGAAAATTGATCATCCACTGTTGCCATTTCTTGCCACCATTCTGCCCATTCACGACGTTTGGAATGGTCAAGAGGCTTTAGTTCTTGAGCCAATTGCACCTTGTAAGCGTGTAAATGCAAGTCTTTATGCATAATGTTCATCAACGACGAGCGTGAGAGATGCAATTGTTGGGCACGGACGACGAGTTGAAGTGGACGGCTCTTCAGCCACACTATCGCGAACAGCAGCAATATTTTCTGCAGTACAAGCTGTACGAGCATGCACTGGTGTTCTCACATCTTCTACAGACCCGGTTTGCTCGAATTTTTCCACGATTTCTGCGATTGTACGCACATTTGGACGATCAAATTGACCAAAAAAATCACGAAGTGCACGATATGCATTTTGATTTGAACGCCCATTTTCATAATAAGTCTGGATAACTTTAACACGTTGTTGGATTGTGTATCTCTCCATGGTTCAAATTGAATAAGTCTGAAATAAAGAAATGTCAAATAAAATTCGGAAAAAAACTTGGCGTTTAGATATGGTTCACATTCAACATCGGCCCTTGAAATTTAACCACCCGATACAAATTTAAAGAAATCCTAACATGCACGTGCATGTTGCGCAAGGTGCTCGTATTCATTATTCTTAAATGCCTGTGAAACATATTTACATATTTATGTGACATTTGTTTAAATTTCTACATATTAAGATAGTTTTTGTTGTTTTTTTTTGCACCTTATCTGCAGCAATATTCTAGAAACTCCTGCCTTTTCATTGTATTTTATACACATTTTTCGAAAAATTGAGCAGGCATGTGCCTGTCAAACACCTGCGTAACATCTGTTTAGTTTGGTAGAAGTCTTTTTCTCACAGCCATAAATATTGAAGCGTAATCGTTTGCTACAGGCCTGGCAGGTGTGTAGATTTCGTTATCTATGAAACATCTGTCGTGTGTAAATTAATAGAATTTTCTTCACACGGTCATAAATATCCAAAAGTAATCTTTCCATTTATTCTTTTGTATGTGCTTTGCAGATGTCTAACACAGTCATGTTACTATATATGTACATATGTATACTAAAGGATATATTATTAAAGTGCCTTTGTACAGGAGTTGTTTTTCAGTACGCGTTGTTATAACGAGTGATTTTTTTGCTATTATCTTTTTGGCAACACTAGTTTTGACAGCTCACGCACGTTTTGTATCTTGTGTCACTATCAAACATCTTCAGTTTGGTCTATAATTTAATCATGAATCGTCTTACAAACGAACAACGCTTGCAAATTATTGAATTTTATTACCAAAATGCGTGCTCTGTTAAGAAAGTTCATAGCGCGCTTCTTCCATTTTATGGTCAGTTTAATCGACCTACTGAGGCTTCTATTCGGGCTATTGTAAAAAAATTTCGCACCAAATTTACATTGTTGGACATTAAACCACCAACACGCTTACGTAGATTGCGAACTGAAAAAAATATCGCAGCCGTATCGGCCAGTGCTGGCGATGACCGTGAATTATCGATTCAGCGCCGTTCGCAGCAATTGGGCCTCTGTTACTCCACTACGTGGAAAATGTTGCGGAAGGATTTGGGTGTGAAGCCTTATAAGATACAGCTGGTGCAAGAATTGAAGCCAAACGACCTACCACAACGCCAAATTTTTGGTGAATGGGCTCTTGAAAAGTTAGATGAAGATCCACTTTTTTATCGAAGAATTGTGTTCAGCGACGAGGCTCATTTCTGGTTGAATGGTTACGTGAACAAGCAAAACTGCCGTATTTGGAGTGAAGAGCAGCCAGAAGCATTGCAAGAGCTACCAATGCATCCACAAAAAACAACCGTTTGGTGCGGATTATGGGCTGGCGGCATCATTGGGCCGTATTTATTCAAAGATGATGCGAATCACAACGTTACTGTGAATGGTGAGCGCTACCGTGCGATGATAACAAACTTTTTTTTGCCCAAAATGGAAGAGCTTGACTTGAATGATATGTGGTTTCAACAAGACGGTGCCACATGCCACACAGCACGCGAAACAATGGACCAGTTGAGAGGCGAGATCGGTGAACAGTTTATTTCACGCTTGGGACCAGCCAATTGGCCGCCCAGATCGTGCGATTTAACGCCTCTAGACTATTTTTTGTGGGGCTATGTTAAGGCTAATGTCTATTGCGACAAGCCCGCTTCGATTGACGCACTGGAAGCCAACATTATTCGTGAGATACCGGCCGAAATGTTGGAAAGAGTATGCCAAAATTGGACTAAGCGGATGGACCATTTGAGACGCAGCCGCGGCATGAAATAATCTTCAAACATTAAATTATATCGACCCAACTATCGATCCAAATAAATAGTTCATGCATTTTTCTGAATTTTATGTGTTTCTTTTTTTTTAATTTCCGATAGTTCTTATACAATCACCCATTATATTTTAGGAACCTATTGAATAGTTATGTGCATGTATGTATACTTAAATTTTATATATTATTAAAAAAGCTGGACATGCGTGTGCATGCTGGCAAGGTTGAAACGATACGAGTAAATACAAGTAAATATCCGATAATTTTCTTTCGATACTAAGTACTTTTGGTATCGATGCCTTACTACCGAATACCATCAAGGTATCGGTAAAAAATACTCGTCTGGGTCAGAAATACTATTTCTTATTGAAAAAAACTGAGCTGGACACCATTTTGATCATAACTATATTTGTTTTCAAAAATAAATCTCAGCAATTCGTGCAGATGGAACCACTAAAATCGCATGAATGGTTGTATTTTCTAAAAAAAAAGATGATATGATTGCGGTCACGATCTTGAAATACTAAAACAAATATTCCAGTTCCTGAAGCCATTCGAAGTAGTCACTAAAAAATATTCAGGCCAGAATTATGTGACTCCAAGATTATAATAATGAATAACTGCCTTATATTGAAGCTACAGAGTTTTTCTTCGTCCATTAAATGTGTCACACAGTTAGAAGGCAAACTCTTAAGTGAATGCAGTAGAAGAGTTGTTAAAAAGCTTCTCTTCCAGTTTCCTAAATAACACGTTTCAATTTCAGTGGATCACAGAAGTCCATAATGGCAATTTTGATTTTTGGTTCCATGTTCTTCTTTGCCGCTAATAATATGAACAAGTATGTATCGATGGTTTTTCTTCGCCTTCTAGCACATATCTGCCGCGTTTATCTCGGACGTAATTTAATATGGAAGTCCAACTTTTGACAATTTTTTTCAACATTTCCTGACGCATATCCGCAATAACGCCTTTAATATTTTGCTTCTCCCAATTTAATATGAAAGACTCCTTTGCTCCAACTTCGTTTGCATAACTTACAACAAAATTAGCTTCTTTTTGAGACTCTGAACGTAATCCATGATTTGCTGTTAATGCCATAGGAAGTGAAAGCTTGTTTTTTTTTGCCCAGTTGGTCATTAAATGCAGTAAGACTATACTATCTACACCACCTGATACTGCAACTGCAACTTGACTTCACATATCTCCACAGTCAGATAATAGTTTAGTGGCGTTAAACCGCACGATCTTAGAGGCCCATTTACGGTTCAAGAAAGTGAAACTGTGTGGTTAGCAAATGTTTCCTGCAAAATTTCAATTATAGCACGGGCTGTGTGACATGTTGAGCCGTCTTTTGAAAGCCACATCTTCTACCCATCACGGTTGCTCCATTGATAAACGAAAACGTTAGTAATCATGGGGTCTGTAGAAGTCACTATTGGCTGTAGTGTTCTGATCACCTTCGTTTTTGAACGAAACGGACCAATGATTCCATTTTCAATACTCCAATTCTTGTGAGGTAACTGGAGTTGCATAATATACTTTGTGACCACCAATTGCAGGGATCGCTCTACCGGCGATCTCTTGGTATATCTCTCGGAGAAATGGTGGCACTCAATCCATTATTTCGGTGGAAGTAAACTGGTGGCTCTAGATATTTCCAAAGCGTTTGCTAGAGTGTGGCATAGTGTACTACATACAAAACTTTCTGCTTTTGTTGCCGGTGATGATTTTTCTTGATTTATATTGAAGTTTCTCAGTGATCGCACTATACGAGTTGTTATAGATGGGGTCTCAGCAAACGAGTTCAAGATTAATTCAGCGGTATCGCAAGGGGCCGTTCTTTCTCCTACCCTATTTCTCATTTTTCTTAATTACCTTCTACATCAAACTTCCAATTCTATCTAATCTTACGCGGATGACAGCAGCATTTGCCATTCGTACTCATTCGGCGGCACAGCCTATCCAAAATCAGTGCCAAAATATGCCTGACTCACTGAGTAGTTACCTTAACAGGATCGCCTTCAATGCTCGTTAGAGACCCAGTGTTGCTTATTAACACACAAACTTACGACCGTAAATGCTGCTTCATTTGTGCTAATGGCTGGTATAAGTATTGAGGAATCGAAGGCTCTTGATGTTCTTGGAATGCAAATACAGTGTGATATTCGCTGGACTGAACACATTTTTCATATCTCTAAAGAAGCATTCAAATGTCTCGGTGGAAGATATACTTCACTCCATCCAATTTCGCTTCTATTTATACCACCTATGTCTGACTGAGAATGTAATAATGGGTGATTTTATAAGAACTATCGGAAATTTAAAAAAAAAAAAACACATAAAATTCAGAAAAATGCATGAAATATTTATTTGGATTGATAGTTGGGTCGATATAATTTAATGTTTGAAGATTATTTCATGCAAATGTTGGCCGCGGCTGCGCCTCAAATGATCCATCCGCTTAGTCCAATTTTGGCATACTCTTTCCAACATTTCGGCCGGTATCTCACGAATAATGTTGGCAATGTTGGCTTCCAGTGCGTCAATCGAAGCGGGCTTGTCGCTATAGACATTAGCCTTAACATAGCCCCACAAAAAATAGTCTAGAGGCGTTAAATCGCACGATCTGGGCGGCCAATTGACTGGTCCCAAGCGTGAAATAAACTGTTCACCGAACTCACCTCTCAATTGGTCCATTGTTTCGCGTGCTGTGTGACATGTGGCACCGTCTTGTTGAAACCACATATCATGCAAGTCAAGCTCTTCCATTTTGGGCAAAAAAAAGTTTGTTATCATCGCACGGTAGCGCTCACCATTCACAGTAACGTTGTGATTCGCATCATCTTTGAAGAAATACGGCCGAATGATGCCGCCAGCCCATAATCCGCACCAAACGGTTTTTTTTTTGCTGCATTGGTAGCTCTTGCAATGCTTCTGGCTGCTCTTCACTCCAAATACGGCAGTTTTGCTTGTTCACGTATCCATTCAACCAGAAATGAGCCTCGTCGCTGAACACAATTCTTCGATAAAAAAAAGTGGATCTTCATCTAACTTTTCAAGAGCCCATTCACCAAAAATTTGGCGTTGTGGTAGGTCGTTTGGCTTCAATTCTTGCACCAGCTGTATCTTACAAGGCTTCACACCCAAATCCTTCCGCAAAATTTTCCACGTAGTGGAGTAACAGAGGCCCAATTGCTGCGAACGGCGCCGAATCGATAATTCACGGTCATCACCAACACTGGCCGATACGGCTGCGATATTTTCTTCAGTTCACTCTACGTAAGCGTGTTGGTGGTTTAATGTCCAACAATGTAAATTTGGTGCGAAATTTTTTTACAATAGCCCGAATAGAAGCCTCAGTAGGTCGATTAAACTGACCATAAAATGGAAGAAGCGCGCGATGAACTTTCTTAACAGAGCACGCATTTTGGTAATAAAATTCAATAATTTGCAAGCGTTGTTGCGTTGTTCGTTTGTAAGACGATTCATGATTAAATTATAGACCAAACTGAAGATGTTTGACAGTGACACAAGATACAAAACGTGCGTGAGTTGTCAAAACTAGTGTTGCCAAAAAGATAATAGCAAAAAAATCACTCGTTACAACTTAGGTGTGGGCCGGTGCGAAGATGCTTAGCGATGACAGTAGGGTATCCAACTTTATTGACTAACAGGATCATCGTCGCAGTGTGGGGTGCGTTACTCTGCTCTATCGTTACTACAATGGTTTTTGCTCTGAGATTAGAGATCTTGTTCTGGAAACACGCATAATTTTATGTAATACGCGTTCGTCGTCCAGAAGTCATCGATTTATGGTTGAGAAAAAGAGAATTCGTTTTCAGCCGTATGCTTCGCTTGTGGAACAAAACGTGTTTTCTGTCAGTGACAACAAAATTCAAGCCAAATGTCCTTCTTTCCCCCGCCTTCTTTTCCCCGCGTAACCTATTTTCTTAGTTTTAGTACAGTGCGCTGCATATGTAGGCGTCATCGCTGGTCTTAAATAAAAATTACAAAGCTATGGCTGTTTTGTTTAGCGGCCTGTCCATCCATTTAAAAAAAACTCAGCTTCCTCGTTAAAAAAGTTTTCGATGAAAATCAGGATCAACAATTTTATTGTGATGTTGCCCATTTGCTCAATTTGAAAGTAGTTTTCAGATGCCAGTCTATTCGTGTTGGTTGCCTCAATGGCTGATTTGGTAGAGTACTCGATCAACAGTCTCGAGGTCGCAGGTTCGATTCCCGCCTCACACCCTGGCTGTTACTGCAGACAAGCAAAAAAGCTTCGCAGTTATTGAAAAACAAAAATGTCAAACCAAACTAATCATAAATCACTTCACAGACGACAAACTGACCACCAGTTGAAAAATATTGCCAGCCCATAGTTTTATACCGCCATAAAAATCACCTTTTATAATTTAATATAAACTTTGTGTTCCTTGAGCAGATAAACAAGGCTGCTAAATCATATCCTGCAAGTAGTTTAACAAATATTGAGCCCACTGTATATTCTACAAAAAGATTTCACAAAACTTTAGCTGTTAGTAACGAATAAAACAGTATCCATAGCAGTAGCATTAACTTTAACACAACCAAAAGCAGTTTTATAGCAAAGCTTGGTAGTAGTATCTACGGCAGCAGCATCAGACGGCAAATGACGAAAAACTCCATTAGGTGAGATTTACTCGTACAAACAGCATTTGGGGAAAATCACAAAGAAACAAAAAATGAAAAAAGGAAGAAAAGAAAAAACGGCACCAAAAAAAAACTTAAATTATATTACAAACGATAACTGGCTTTGGCCTCCTGGCTGATTCAAGAGGGAGTGTGATGTGTGCCAGTGACAGCATTGCTAGCAAAAACCACACACACACACATACACACACGCGCGTCGCCAGCCTGTGTGAGTGCGTGGCTGTCAGAACCAGCGGTGGGGGTGAGAAAAATCAAAATAAAAAAAAAAAATAAAAATAATAATACTGGAAATAAAATCAACGTTTACTTGTGGTGTTTGAAAAGTAAATTGTCCGCACAACTGTTCACGAAATCCTGCTGTTGCTGGCGTTGTTGTTGTTGTTGCTATTGGTACCATTTGCTAGAGCTGCCATTGCCATTCTAACTGCTGATGTGGCAAATAAAACAGACTCCCGATTATAACCAAATGACTACAAAGTATGTGTTAGCAGAATTTCTCTGTTTGCGTGTATAAATGTTTGTAATTGTTTGCTTTGAAATCACTTGCAGGTTGTGGCTGGGGTTATATTAAGATATATACATATATACATGCATTTATACATACATACATACGAGAATGCTTAAACGGAAAGACAACATTGTAAGAAACAAACACTTAAAGAAATTTGCAAGATTTTCCAAAATTTTAACCCCAAATAAGGACTCCCCGTGATTACAGAGTATTGTCATCAAACTCTGATTTTGAGTTTTGAAATCGCATGTTATAATTATTTTTATTCGAATAATCATACAGTCATCTCTTTACCAGCAAACAATATACAGACAACTTCAACGTTCGCAAGACACAGTGTTGTTTATTAACCCACAAACGCATGAACGTGAATGCTGCTGCATCTGTACTTATGGAGAGTATAAATATTGATGAATCGGGTGCTCTTGACGTTCTGGGAATGAAAACGCAGTGCAATGTTCGCCGGACTAAATAAGCGTATCAAAAAAGGCATTTATATATCTTGGTTCATTGAAACTGTAAGATGTAGTTCACTCTACTCGAACTTCTTACCTTTTATACCAGCTATATCCGAATGAAACTGGAATACAACTCTCATGTTTGGGCCGGTGCCTCAAAGTATATTTTGTGAATACTCGACCACGTGCAATATAAAGCGAAGAAGCTTATCAATGACAGGATATCCAACTCTATTGCCTCACTGAAGTATTGTAGGCAGTATACGGTGCCTTTCTCAGTTTTATCGCTATGGCTCTGGCTATATCAGTGATCTTGCTCCCAAAACTCACATATGTTTATCCTACACACATTCATCGTCCAGTATTCATACATGAAGTGCAGTTATCTGGCAAGAAACTACGAGTGATGGTTAGACGGCTGAGTTGCTTAGGGGCTGTTGCTCTTAATGGGCTTTGGCTTACCAACTTATTAAGCCTTATCTTCTATTAAACGCTGGTGAATTGCATACAGTAGGGATTAGAGATTAGGCCCGAACTCTTCAGCAAAGGTTTGCCTACTCGAATATGGCAACAAACTTGTGGCCAAAAGTTGCGAACTGCAAGCCACAAAAAGGCGCTGATGAAGTGTGAATAATTCACTCTACGGAATTGTTTTATCATCAGATTAGGCTGTCAAGGTAGGTGGCTTCCCACTCTGCCACATATAACGCCCCAGGGCACAGGTTTTGCCTGCTACATACACTAAACCAGGACACTCTGCTTTCTGGGGCATAGAGAGGTAGGAGTTTCATCTCTCCGTGGAGTTGATCCATCATCATATTAGGCTGTCAAAGCAGGTGCGGATATAAATAATTTTCCCAATCTGTCACATATAAAGCACCCCGGGGAGCAGGTGTTACTTATGTATATACCTAACCTGCCCTGGTGCATGGATAGGTTGGAGCTCCTCGTTTGTTGTAGCAAATAAAACACTGGGAAGTACATACATATGTAGGGTTGGACTTCCGAAACTCTAATCAAGGGCTAAAATTAGTTAAACGGGGACAACAAAGCTCCGGGATGTTTTGCTTGCAGACAATCTCGGCTGATCATGGTTGAGGTGTTTACTTTGGCTGAAAAATACTGGCTGTAGTGTATACCTAAAACTCAGGAAGGGGAACTAGTTTCCCTGCTGAGTTTCAGTGGCTAAAAACCTACCAGGTGCTGTTGCCTTGCGACAGATACCTATAGTGTGAGGAACCAGAATTGATGGTTAGACGGTTGAGCTCGTTATGGGCTGATATTCTTAATGGGATTGGCATATTAACTTATTAAGCCTTGTCTTCTATTGACTGTTGGGAAATTTCATACAGGAGGGATTAGAAAGCCCGAGCTCTTCAGCAAAGGGTTTGTCTACCCCCACTCCGCAACATATAAGGTTTTGCCTTGCTGTACACAAAACGACGGCAGTCTGATTTCTGGGGCATAGAGAGGTAGGAGTTCCATTTCTCCGTGGAGTTGATCCATCATCATATTAGGCTGTCAAAGCAGGTGCTGATATAAATCATTTTCCCAAACTGTCACATATAAAGCGCCCCGGGGAGCAGGTGTTACTTCTGTATATACTTAATCTGCCTTGGTGCATAGAAGGGTTGGAGTTCCTCATTTGTTCTTGCTAATAAAACTCTGGGAAGAGCATGAAAACTCTAACCAAGGGTTAAAATTGGTTGAATTGGATGTTTTCCTTGCAGATAATCTCGGCGCTGATCTACAAACTTATGGCAAAATCTTCGAACTGTGTGAGCTCTGCAAGCCACATGAAGGCGCTGATAAAGCGTGACTACTTCACCCCGCGGAATGGTTCCATCATCAGCTTCGGGTTCAGTTTACGTAAAAATCTGAGACTTTCAATACGGAAAAGAGCAGAATCACTGGGTCTGTCAAGAGCGATTATTCATAAAATTTAAAAATAAGGAACTGAACTTTCATGACTTTAAAAGTGAAGTCACTTCAGTATTGAAAGAAAGTGACTTTGATTTACGCAAAAATTTTTGTGAAACGAAGTTGGAGCATTTTCGTACTGTAAATCACATTTTTTTTGAGTGACGAGGCTCATTTTCACTTAAACGGTCAGGCCATGAAGCAAAATTGCCGTCACTGGTTTCCAATAACCCGCAACCCTCAATTGAAACAAGCATTGCATTGTCCCAGGGTAACTTTTTGATGTGTCTTATCCAGGCAGTAGGTAATTGGACCATTTTATTCAGACATTCTTGAGTCCAGGCGACGAATGTCAACGGTGAAAATTGTCGACGCATGATTACGGATTTCTTTTTGCCAAACCTGCAAGCTTATCTATCGTACTCTTCACACACGTGGTTTAAACAGGATGGGCCGACTGCACACACAGCCAGAGCTGCAATGAATTTGCTTCGGAATAATTTCCCCCAAAAACTGATCAGTCGCTTTGGGCCGCCGAGGTCGCCCGATATAACTTCCATGGCTTTCCTTTTTATAAGGCTACTTCATTTATAATGACAATTCCTAATCTCTTGTGATCTTATAGAAAAATATTCGTCAAGAAATCAGCTCAATTGAAACAACTTACTTTACTGTGTGTGGCGCAGAGCACAAGGCTCCATTTTGAACAGTGTATTCAATTCGGCGGAAGGCATCTGGATGACATACTCATTAACAAATAAAATCCGCATTTCCATTCTGTCGCTCAATTGCCAATTATTACTTTTTTTTTTTTTGTTTAAGTTTGAAAATATATATCTGCTACCACACACGCTGTATAACCAAAAAGATCTATTGGGTGGTTAAATTTCAAGGGCCGATGTTGAATGTGAACCACACCTAAACGCCAAGTTTTTTCCGAATTTTATTTGACATTTCTCTATTTCAGACTTACTCAATTTGAACCATGGAGAGATACACAATCCAACAGCGTGTGAAAGTTATCCAGACTTATTATGAAAATGATGATCAATTTTCGAAGAAAATCATCTTCAGTGATGAGGCACATTTTCACCTCAGTGGATTCGTCAATAAACAGAATTGCCGCATTTGGGCGAATGAGAGTCCAAGAGTGACTGCACCCACAAAGAGTGACTGTTTGGTGCGGTTTATGTGCTGGCGGCATCATCGGGCCGTATTTTTTCCAAAATGAGGCCGGTCAGGCAGTTACTGTGAATGGTGTTCGCTATCGTGAGATGATAACGAACTTTTTATGGCCCGAATTGGAAGATGTGGATGTAGACGATATGTGGTTTCAGCAGGACGGTGCCACTTGCCACACAGCTAACGAAACAATTGCTCTTTTGCGCAACAAATTCAATGGCCGTGTTATTTCACGTAATGGCGATGTCAATTGGCCGCCAAGATCATGTGATCTGACATCGTTGGACTTTTTTCTTTGGGGTCATTTGAAAGAAAAGGTGTACGTCGATAAGCCAGCAACAATTCAACAGCTAAAGGATGACATAATTCGGCACATTAACGGCATAGAACCTCCATTATGCCTCAGGGTCATCGAAAATTTGGACCATCGGATGGAAGTGTGCCGCCGTGGTCGCGGCGCCCATTTGGCCAATATTTTGTTCTATACATAATTGAATAATACCAATATATCATAATAAAATAAAATTACAATAATGTCCTAAATAGTTTGTGTTTTATTCAAAATCAACATCGGCCCTTGAAATTTAACCACTTTATAACCGTTTTCGTAGACTCGATGAGGTTTTAGTCCAACTCCTTTTTAATTTGGACTTAAAAAAATGTTTTTCAAATATTTCTTTCAATGTAACAACTGCTAAAATCACAGCAATTGTAAAAGTTCAGCTCAGATTGCCGCTATAAGTCCGATGATGCTGAATAGCACACACAAATTAATAAAACGAATAAAAAATTGGCAAAAAAAAAAAAAAAAAAAAAAAAAACAAAAAATATCTACAGTACAAACATATCGCATGCTTAAATGAATAAATTTCGTGTGGGAAATTTGAGTGGCCAAAATGTTTACTTTAGCATCGTTTTATAAGGCAGGATATCGAAGTTATCAATATATGAATGTATATGTGAAAATTGTTGTTTGCCAGCGGTGGTATAAATAAATGAGTGTATGTGTGTGTGTGTGTCTGTGAGATACAGCAACAGCGTTTAACTTCTTTGCAAAGTGACAAATATCTAAGGAATGGTTATGGGGAATCGGTAATGTGTTCGTATATACGAGTATGTGTTTGTCTAGGGATACGAATACAATTTTTATAATTTTCATTTAGTTGTTTGTGCAAATGTGGCCAACAAATATTCAATTTAAATGTTTGTCATTAGATAACAAATAAAAACACTGTGGCATGCTGCTGCTGCTACTCAGCAGTTACGCACGCACAAATATGATCCTTATTTTGCACTCGTACATACATATGTATATACGAGGTCTGATTAAAAAAAACCCGTTATTTTTAAATTTCGTGAGTTACGTACGAATATGTTAGATTTTCAAATTATTTTATGTTATGTTGGTACACATGTCTGTTATACATATATGTTGGCAATATCAGCCATTTCAGATTGTCAGTTCGTTTTTGACAGATAAAGAGGTTAGTCGTGTTTAGGTGGGCTCTCCGATTTTTTAAAGGAAAATGTAAAAAATGAAATTAAATGCGCAAGGACATTTGAAATGTTGACTGTGGCGTTTGGCGAGTCTGTTATGAGCAGAACACAAGTTCAATTGTAGTATAACCAGTTTAAGGAAGACTGAGAAGATGTCAATGACGATGGTAGTCCTGGTCATGCCAAGTAATTTTTTATGAAACGTGCGGCAGCGAAAATTGTTCCAAAATTCCTAAATTTTGAGTAAAAACAACGTCGCATGGACATCGCTCAGCAGCTATTGAAGTTCGTCAACGACCCAGCGGCTGATGAATAAAAAAGTTATTGATGAACAAAAAAGTTATTGATGAATAAAAAATTATTGATGACTAAATAAATACTTTTTGAAAAAATTTAACATAACGGTTAGTTCTTTTTTACCAAACCTCGTATATGTTTGTATTTGTGTGTGTGTGTGTAGCATAATTTTCATTGCTAATAATGATTTGTATATTTTCAAATCGATTTTACGATTTTGTGTTAGAAATACCAGATTTAAACCAACTTCAAGTTCAGGAAATTGTAAGATCAGATATATATTTGTAAAAAACAATGGTTTAATCCCTAGAATATAGTCTCTGTGGAAAGATTTTGGAAACATCCATTATTTCTGTAAACAAAAAATTCATGCCGTTATTATTCCATAGAAATTTTTCTAATCGATTAATTTTTATAGATTTTTTTTTTGGCAATAATTAAAAAAAAAAATTTTTACGAGGAATTTAAAAAAATTTAAAAAAAATCAGCAGCCGATTAATTTTTATTCGAAAATTTTAATCGATTAATTTTTACAAACCATTTCATTACAAACTCTTTCAACATTTTTAAGTAGCTGTGTCCATATTCCGTAACAGTAGGAAATTGTGTACAGCAAGAATTAGAAAGTTTAAGCTTTTCAGCTAGAGGTTTGTTCATATGGCTAAATTCTTGTGAGTCAACCTATGTGAGCCCTGAAAGCCATATGAGGATGCTGGTGAGTCGTTTATAGTTCATCCCGTGGAGTCCATCGTAAGATAAGGCCGATAAGGCAGGTGCTAGTGTAAACCAGTTTTCTTAATCTATTTCGTTTAGAGATATCCGGCATTCATGAGCCGAACCTGAACGTCGTATAGAGCACCGCTTATGCATTCAACGCAGCCTTTCTATTAGTACAAAATCTGATATCCTCGCCGTATATGCACCCCTTAGTACCTCAACCAGTTAGCTGCCCTGATTTTAGCTCCGATTTCCGCCTGCATAACGCTACTTTAATATTGCTGCTTACAAGGAATAAAGATACCCGCACTGACTCCTTGGTCCGAGTTGGATTCCTCTGTAAAGATCTAAAGTACATCCTCTTGGCGATCTATGCCGCCAACCACTTCCGAGACCGTGCCTAAAAAAATTACATCAAATCTCTTGTCGGGCAGTAGAGATGCTGAGCAGCAATCAATATTATCCGGAAGGTTCAGGTAGTTGATAGTTTACCTTGAGACACTGTTTTGCGACAACCATTAATAAAGATATTTTTGATTTGTTGTCTAGCACAATCACAACATACTATACTCGTATTTAAACAAAATAGTGTAAAAATCTTTCTTGCTTAAAAGTGTTTGATTTAAATAGTCTGGCACCATTTGTTTGTTGGGCCACCCAAATTAACCCCAACTGTGTGAATTTTTTTCTCCTGCAACTTGAGTGTGCATTTGATCATTTTTATATTTACATGTACATATACATATATGTGCATTAGGGTGGGTCGATAATTTATTCTACACATAATTCTGAACAACTTTGAAGAAGAAACTATAGAGCCAAAATGGAGGCTCGCAGCCTCCGAAAATTCAAAAATATATCGTAAATAGTGCTTTACAAAAATTCTTGTTAAAAACTTTTCCCAACAAACCAATCAGGATTATAGTTATATGCGGTCTAATAAAAAAAAATAACCGTTGTTTTAAAATTTCGTGAATTACATCTGGTCAACTCTGTTATATATGTTTGCAATATCAGCCATTTTAGATTGTCAGTTTGTTTTTGACAGATAAAAAGGTTAGCCGTATTTTGATGTGTTCTTCGATTTTTACTAAATTTTGAGCAAAAACAACGTCGCATTTACATCGCTCAGGACCGACGATGCAGATTTCCTCAAAAAGATCGTAACTGGTGACGAATCATGGGATTATGTGTATGACATTGAAATCAATACCAATGGAAGCGTCCAGAAGAGCCAAGACCGAAAAAACACGTCAAGTTCGTAAGGTTTTACTCACTGTTTTCTTCGACTGCAATGTCGTGTTGAATCATTAATTCTTGCCACAAGGTTGTATGGTGAATAAAAAATACTTGTGTTAAAATTATCATTTTGGCAACCTGCAAAACAAAAACAACTCTCACCATGTTCAGTTTAATGTTTTCAAGAATTTTTCTTTCTTTGTTCTTCTTCTTTTTAACTTCGCGAACTTTATCACAATTTTATTTTGAATTCAGAAATTTTTTCATTTTTCGTTTGCGAAAACAATGAAAAAATTCGCGAATTTAAAATTAAATTCTTTGCGCGGATTTTATTTTTGAGTTCGGGAATACAAATTTAAAAACTACGAATTAAATAAAATTTAATTCGTGAGTATAAATTTTTCCTACACTACTATGGAACACTTACCATAATATTTGGGAATTAAGTGAAGCTGCCACACTTTCACCGCAATTAAATACATACTTACTTTAACTTGCATTTAAAAACCACTTAAATTAATATTAACTAATTTTGTATTTAAACATGAAGCCAAAAACTGGCCTTAAGTAAAATTAATATAAACAGCTTGTTTTCCAGCTGTCTATATGTCGGTATTTCATAAGAGCTGCCCTTATCATCAGCAGACTTTGGACATTTTTGAAAGATATTTTCAACTTTATATGCCAACAATCTAACAGCCATGTTCCGAGAACGCGCGTTCTGAAACCACAATGCGTTTTGAAAAACGCTTAATTGATTTTTAGGTGTTCTGAGCAAAGCGCGTTTTACTGGCGTTTAGGAGTTTTTTCCAAAAAAATACAACATGTGTTTTACACACGTCTATATGTATGTGCAAGGCGAATTCATATCAGGTATATGCAAGAGCAATAAATACAACACTACAAAAAATAAATCTTTTTCAAACGTCAAGGGAAAAATATAAACACAAAAAGGAATTCAAAAAAATATATAGCAAAAAAATTTTTTTTTCAAATTTCTTTTAAAAAAAAATTTACAATAAAAGAAAAACTTAATTATTTCGTGAAAGTTTTAATTATTTCGTGAAAATTAAAGTCTCAGATGATAGAGCTTGAAAAGGTGAAAATGGCTGGATGATACCTAGCGCTCAAGATACAATAATAATATAACAAACTTCTTTAACACATTAGTCCCTGTATCAACTTCATTTGAACTTCTACCAATAAATGAATTTAAAGTAGACTCTATTTTAAGCAGTTTAAATACTCGAAAAGGTGCTGGGTATGACAACATCACACCCAAAATGTTATTAACTCGGAGGGAAATTGTGACACGAGCTTTAGCGGACATTTTCAATACAATGCTTGCTGAAGGAAACTATCCAGACCCTTTAAAAAAACATAAAATAATTCCTATACCAAAATTGGTAGGAACAAATAAAATTGAAAACTTTCGTCCTGTTTCTGTTTTATCAGTTTTTGACAAAATATTTGAAAAAGCTATCAGTGAACAATTAACAAATTATCTGGACAACAACAAAATCATATTTGACTACCAATTTGGATTTAGAAAAGGCTGTGGTACTACAGAAGCAGTCGTTAGTGTTGTAGAATATATATGTAGCGGTCTTGACGCAGGATACAGAGGTGTTGCTGGTGTATTTTTTGATTTATCAAAGGCATTTGATTTAGTAGATCATACAATTTTAATAAAAAAACTATCTCTTATTGGCTGCTCTGAAATGACACTGAAGTTATTTGTGGACTACTTAAAACGTAGAGTACAATTTGTTCAAATTGGAAGTTCCAAAAGCTGTGAGCTTGAGGTAACCTGTGGGGTTCCGCAAGGCAGTGTTCTGGGTCCCTTACTATTTAAAATTTTCATTAACGACATTAAAAACATCACTTTTAATGGCAAATTGTATATGTTTGCGGATGACATCTGTCTTTTTTATAATTTTAAAGACGATGGAGTTCTTCGAAAGCAAGTAGAGTATGATGCTACTGTGTTATCTGAATTTCTGCGGATAAACAAACTGCTTTTAAATGCGTCGAAAACAAAATTTGTGCGTTTTAAACCATACTTATCAAGAAATGAAGAGCAAACAACTATCCTTATTGATGGTAAATATATTATGGAATCAGATAGTGTAAAATACCTTGGTGTTATATTAAATCGCAATTTGTCATGGGAAAATCACCTGAATTATCTTAAAGGGAAAATCGCTTCAGGAATAGGAATGCTGCGAAAGTTTAAAAACAAACTCAACATTAATGCTAAACTGCTAATATATCAATCCCTCGTTCATTCAAATCTATTTTATGTTCCAATGGTTTACGGATTTAAAGGTAATTCAACTATGCGATCCTTACAATCATCACAAAATAAAGCTTTAAAAATAGTTTTCAACCTTCCGCTTCGTTATAGCACAATTGATTTATTCAAAGAATATGCAAAGACTGTACTTCCAATCAGAGGGCTGTATAAGCAACAAATTTTGTTATATATGTTTAAATGCGTAAATCATATTGGTACGCATACCCTACATTTTGATCGTATTTTATCAAATACACAAAGAAATACGCGACTTGCTACGAATTTAAGTACTGTTCGCTGCCGCCTTGAAATCACAAAACAACGAATCTCGTTTGCAGGTCCAAAAGAGTACAATCAACTTCCAAACCGATTAAAAAACAACTTGGCGTTGTCCACATATAAAAATAATCTAAAACAATTTTTGTTGGAAGATATAGAAAGACTTCTTGCATTCAATTAATCGTGTTTCGATTTATTACGTTATGTTTATCATTTTCATGACTTCCATTTTTATAAACACATGTACATATACGTATTTATATATATGTTTTTTTTTCTTTTTTTTTTATTATTTATAATTCTTTTTATTTTTCTTTTATTTGTATTATACATAAAATAGAAGCTCACGAATAGTATAGTTATCGTAATGCCTCTCTAAAGCCAGTACCGGCGCTGGGGCACAATTACTCATTGTAAAATACATACATATATGAAATAAAACTACCTGAATTAAAAAAAAAAAAAAAAAAAAATTGTTCAAAAAATTTTTTTTTCTAATTTGTTTTAATTATTCCATTGACATCTGATAAAGATTAAAATTAAAAAAAAGTTATCAGCTGCGCTGTCAATTTCACCTGTTATGAATTCGCCTTGTGTATGTGGTAGTAATATAAAATGAAAAAAAGTTTGACAACAAATAGAAAAATTTTTCAATTTAGTTTTGTTAATGGAAATGTGTAAAATTCTTTAAACTTTTTGTTGAAATAAAAACAGAACATATTAAATTTTAATAGTGAATAATTTTATTGCCTTTTGCAAGTTTAGTTTTAGCAAATTCATTCAGTTCACTTCAATATATAAGTACATGCGAGTTGAAGTCGCCAATTTTAAGCGATATGCGTTTTCCATAACATTTGGATTTCATTTGGCGATTTCAAATCGCAAAGCCATAGTTCTTGCGTTATACGTTTCTCAGAACACCTATTTGGTGTTTTCAAATCGAAAACGCTCAATTTAAGCGATTTGCGTTTCTCAGAACATGCATGTAAATAAATTATTTGATTTCTATGACTTTTTTTGTCAGAAACACCGAGCCACCCTAATGTGCCTACTTGCTACATATTGGCTGACATACTTACATACAAAAATGTGCAATGTTTGTGTTATTGTTGGGTGTTTTGGAATTTTTGCCAATTCTGTTGTTGAGATGAGGCATCATGTGGCAAATGTTTTTCGTTGACACACTTTTCTATGGCATTTGAAAAAAGAAATAAAAATTGAATTTCGTTTTAAATGTCTGTTTGTATAAGTGTGCTTGTGTATGTATTATTGCTGATATTTTATTTTTTTGTTAATAACAGGCCATTTATGTATTTGACGCTTAAATCACACCAAATGCTTTATCTTTGGTAACAGCAAAGCACACGCACACAGAAGCACATAAACTTATCCTCCCGCCAACAAACTCCAACACACATACACACACACACACACCCGTACTCAGACGAAAATCGATTTGTTATCATTTTGTTATTTGAAAATTGCTTTTCAATTTGAAAATTTTCTCCGTAGGATTAGCAAAGTTTGTTTTTGTTCGAAATTTTGAATTTGCAAACAGGGATTTTGAGCCATAAACAATTTAAATTGAAGAATGGCAAGAAAGAGTGTTTGTTGTTTGGCTGAAAGTGTGTTTTCGCTGAAAAGATTTATTGTGGCAGCCTTTTGTTTGCAGCAGGATTATTTTTATCTTATCATTTTCAAAACTTGCAGATGAGTCTCTTTTTCTCTTTTTTTGTATTTAAATTCGATTTTGTAGATTTCAAAACAACCCCTGATACTCGTAGTTGGGCTTAATGTTATTACGCGTGTTATTTTTACGCATAATTACGTGATTTTTTTTCTTTTGGGTGAGTGAAAAGTTAATTGGATTATCGCTTTTTATTAAATGAAAGGGTATCTTTCAGTCAAATATTTGATCGCTAATAACTTCAATCATGAAAGAAAGTAGTCTAGTGCACAAAAAAATGTCTGTGAAAAAGTTCTGTACCGATAAGGCAGGTGCTTTTCGAAATACAGGGTGTCTGGTGGCAAATTTGTATCTTTTAAATACGATTATTTCAAAAAGTAATTCACGGTGTGGGCGAGGGGTGGCGCCGTTTGAATTATCTTGAGTGCGGATTTGTCAGTTACCATGTGGCCAGTGATGTCAGACACTTTTCTTCAAAACGAAGGTAAAATCTGCATTCTGGCAACGCCAGAAAGGAAGATGCAGTGGTCGAGTGAGCATCGCGTTTTCGCTGTGGAGACATTTTTAGGAGTAATGATGCTTACGTAATTGCTCGCCGATAATTTCGTTCAAATCCAGAAAAATCGTTCAACTAAATTATATAGTTTTTCCTCGAATTATCTATTATATTTATAAATTAATGCAACATTAATATTGTTGATCGTCGCCATGAAGCAAATAACTAAGATGACGCCGAAAAATTGCCAAAATAATTTTCTACTTCTCATTACGTCACGCGGGTTACAAATTGTTGTTTCTTCACTCTCTCTCTCTTGCTATAATTTGTTGTTTCTTCATTCTCTTTTGCTATTGGAATAGCATACTTCTGGCTATGGCGGTGCAAGTACATGAATTATTTTGCTACAGGTTGTCTGGTGTATATTTTTTAAATACGATTACTTCAAAAGTGCGGAGAGGGGTGCCGTTGTAATTATTGTCTGTGCGTATTTGTCAGTCACGTTGTCGCAAAGGTCGAGTGAGTATCGCGCATACGCTGTAAAGACATTTTTAAAAATAATGATATAACGTAAATCGCTCGTTGACAATTTTGTTGAGAGTTCGGTATTCGGCGAATACGTGATGCACCGAGTGTAAATTTAATTCGTTCGTGGCTGTAGAGATTCATCGCAACTGCTTTGGCTAAGTCCCATGCCGATCTTCAAGGACTGCCGAAAACATTGAACTGGTTGAAAAAAATTTACTTGAAAATCGGCGACTTTTAATACAGAAAAGAGCAGTTGTGAAAAAGATTTACATCAGCACCTTGCGGCTTTATCTGATGACGGCCCAGTTCCACGGAGTGAATTACTCACGATTCACCAGCACCCCGGTGTGGCTGACTGGACTCACACAGGTAGCAATTTATGCCATATGTTTGTAGCAATATGAGCAACTTCTTGTTGAAGAGTTTGGGCCTTCTAGTCCCTGCTGTATGCAATTTCCCAGCAATCAATAGAAAACAAGGCGTTGGTAGACCGAAGCCCACTAGCAGCATCAGCCCTTAAACCAACTCACCCGTCAACCATCACCACTGTTCCTCTTAGTACAGATATCTGTTGTAAAGGCCACAGACCCAGAGGTTGTTAGTCCGCGAAAAAAAGCCACGCCAAGCAATCATCAGGGATACTAACACCCCCTTCCTGCGTTTTAGGTTTCAACCACAGCCAGAACGTTTCAGCCAAGGTAGGCACCTCAAGCATGATCAGCCCGGGTTGAACTGCAAGCAGAACCACCCGGGGGCCATGCTGATCTCTGTTCTGCCAATTTAAACACTTGGCATGGGTTTCGGAAGCCAACACAACATAAGTCTTCCTATAGTTTTATTTGCTACAACAAACGAAAAACAGAGTGCCCTAGTTAGGAATACGCCAAGGCAAACCGTGTTCCCCGGGGGGACAAAAAACAGCAGTCTCACTGGGAGCGATTATTCATAAAGTTTTAAAACAGTATCTGTGGTTTTTAATCCTTTTGTCGGCTACTTAAATTTTATGCGCCGATGTTGAATATGAACCACACCTAAACGTCAAGTTGGTTTTCTGCATTTCATTTAACATTTCTCAAGTTCAGATTAACTGACATTGAACCATGGAAAGATACACAATCGAGCAGTGCCTTAAAAGTTATTTAGGCTTATTATGAAATTAAGCGCTCACATCAAAATGCATATCACGAACTTCGTGATTTTTTTCGGTCAATTTAATCGTTCAAATGTGCGTACAACCGGAAAATCGTGCAAAAATTTTAGCAAACCGGGTCTGAAGGAACTTTTTTATATTATTGCTGTACAATTTATTCGATATCGTACGCCATGATGCCAAAATGAAAAATTTCGATAATTTTGCTCGATATCGAATATGGTGATTTGGCCCCTGTACATTCTACTGTTCGTGATAATGTGGCTGAAGAGCCGTCCACCTCAAGTCATCGTCGTGACCAACAATTGCGCCTCTCAGGGTTGTCGTTGTTGGACATTATGCATAAAGACTTGCATTTACACGCTTACAAGGTGCAATTGGCTCAAGAACTAAAGCCTCTTGACCACTCCAAACGTCGTGAATGGGCAGAATGGTGGCAAGAAATGGCAACAATGGATGATCAATTTTCGAAGAAAATCATCTTCAGTAATGAGGCACATTTGCACCTCCGTGGATTCGTCAATAAGCAGAATTGTTGCATTTGGGTGAATGATAATCCAAGAGTGATTGTCGCAAAACCAATGCACCTACAAAGAGTGACTGTTTGGTGCGGTTTGTGGGCGGGCGGCATGATGCCGGTAAGGCAGTTACTGTGAATGCAGTTTGCTATCGTGAGATGATAACGAACTTATGTTTATGGCCCGAATTGGAAGATGTGGATGTGGTTGCAACAGAATTATTCCACTGGCCACACAACTAACGAAACAACGACTCTTCTGCGCGAAAAATTTAATGGCCGTTGTATCTCACGTGGTGGCGATGTCAATTGGCCGCCGAGGTCATGTGATTTGACACCGTTGGACTTCTTTCTTTGAGGTTATTTGAAAGTAAGGGTGTACATTGATAAGCCAGCACATTAAGTCAAGAGCTAAAGGAGGAGATAATTCTCCACATTAAAGGCATATAGGCTCAAATGTGCCTCAGCGGTGTCGAAATTTCGACCATCGGAAGGAAGTAGGCCGCTGAGCTTGTGGCGGCCATTTAGCTAATATTTTATTCCAAACTTAAGAGAACTATACCAATATTTTCAGAATAAAAAGAAGTGTTACTAATTCTTAAATCAACATCGGCCCTTAAAATTTAATCACTCTTTACTTACATTCATTCGAATAATAATATATATTTTTCTTATTTATTTATTCGTTTTATTTCACTGTATTGTATTGGTTTCTCCAGGAGTAGAGTTATTATCATTCATGCAATTGTTTTTATTAAAATAGACTACGAGTCACTTCGTATTCAAATCGTGTATGGTACCAAGCTTTACTTATTCAAAAATCAAATGAATATTGTTACATATTTACATACTAAACTTGCTTACCTTTCTGACTTAAGATGGTTTTGCACAGCGTTTGAGAATAAACTGACTCGTTGCCGCCTACCTGCCTGATATTTATACCACTTTATCATCTTCTACAGTCATCATGATCTTTCTAGTGTTGGATAATTCTAGACTCAAATATACAAATATAATTCTTAAGCATATACACACACAGAGTTGCGAATAATAAACAAGTAGCAAAAACAAACAGTAAGAAGCGTAATACCAAGAATGCAAGAACAACAACAACTTCATTTGTAGTTGATTTACTTGGACTTTTACGTACTTTAATTCACATATATTTGTTTGCTTGTGTATTATGTTTTTGGTGTTATCTTGTTTGTGTAAATGTGTTGTGCATTTATAGGAAGCAGATCAACAGCTGCACACTGGGTTAGATGTGATAAAAATTTGTAACAATATATTTAAATGCCTTTTGAGCATGCTAATGTTTAGTAGGCATGTCTGTGTCTGCAAATAGTTTCCTATTAAATGTGCTGAGAGCTTAATTAATAAATATTTTTTTAAATGAGCCAATACCTCATCCTAAATCTTTTTTGAATCAATATTCCAAGAACTAATTTATCCCTAAATTGCTGTATCGTTATAAATACTGCAAAAATATAAAAAGTGAAAGACACGTGTTTATACAAAAATAATATCTAGGTTTCTTAACATAATTTTGTGTACTTTTCTATTTATATGTATTATTATTTTACGCTTTTAAAATTCCTAATTGTTAGTGCTAAACAATAAAGTTTAAATAAAAACAAATTTGGGGTTCTACTTGCTTATTGTGCTATTTTTATAGCAGAAGCTTGACGGAGGTATTTACCTTCCAGCGAGTTTTTTTTTTTATAAGTTCTGTTGACACATTTAAGCAAAAAGCCGACACATTTAAGCAAAAAAGCCGTTGAAAACTGACAAAGACAAATACTTCTTCGCTTAGCAACTTACCTAAAATATTTTGTTAAATATAAACTGAAAAATTTTCTATAAACAAGTATTTGGGGCACAATGTTTAATAATACTTAAGTTCAACACACTCTATCGGCTGAATTGGGCATTCTTCAAAAGTTACTTTCCTCATACCTGCATTCTTTGTGGTGCTTTAAAGTACTGATGGGCAGACTGTGAAATTGATTTAAATCAACACCTGCCTTATCGTCGGCCTAATCTAATGATGGGACCAACTCCACGGGTTGAATTATATACTTTTCGGGCCTTCTAATCCCTCCTGAAATTTCTCAACAGTCAATGGAAGACAAGATTCAATGAGTTGGTAGGTCGAAGCCCACTAATAGCATCAGCCCTTAAACAACTCTCTCGTCTAACCCTCACTACTGCTTCCTTACATTTAGGATATCTGTTGCGAGACACTAGTTCCTTAGGGGGTTGTTAGACCCCAAAAACCAGCAAAAACCCTTTCTTCAATTTTAGGTTTAAACCACAGCAAGAACGTTTCAGCCAAGACAGGCACCTCAAACATGATCAGCACCGAGATGGTTTGCAGGCAGAACTTTCTGGAGACTTTGAATGTAGAAGTTTTTATTTGGAGCAAAGAATAGTTAAATTTAGACTGAATTTTAATTGGAAACTTTCTTTTCTAGATAATGACATAAATACTTCAGCAAAAATGGTGAAACATATGATCTTGCTAGGGATGAAAACATTCATCTCCTCCAAGCAGATTTCGATTAAACCAATAGCGAAATCTTGGTTCAGTCAGACGTGCAAAAATGCAGTCAGATCCAGAGAGAAAGCATTCAGCAACTAGCAGTTAAAAAAAAACCCCCAGACACTGATTTGCTACGCAAAAAGGCAAGATCTTAGTGTGCCATGGTACTTAGGCGTGAAGAGTTTCTTCACAAACAGCGCCTTCGTGCCAAGGTCCTTATAGCTCCCCGGGACAATAAGACTTCTTGGTCTTTAGTTAAGAGAGCAAGGAACAGCAATAGTTCATCAATTCCAACCCTCTTAAAGAATAACCAAGCATTCACGGAACCAGTTAACCCGCTGAGTAAAATTTTTAAAATATATTCTTATTTGCCGGAAAGCAGTCAACCACTTCGTGAACTCGAAATATATTTTTCCGAGTTCGAGCAGCTAAAAAGGTTTTGGACGACCGCGACATAAACAAGAACCCTGGAACGGATGTCATCCCAGCACTGGTCTTCTACGCTTGCGCGTCTCTTCAGCATATTTTACCATGTTGGTGAGTTCCCATCATGCTGGAAGGTTGCCAATGTAACACCAAATCCCAAAAAAGGTGAATCAAGCAACCCTGCAAATTACCACCGAATTGCAATTTGCTCTGCACTTTCCAAAGTAATGGAGAGTATGGTTAACTACCACCTCGAGAGGTATTTAGAGTCACATAAATTTGCTCTGCACTTTCCAAAGTAATGGAAAGTATGTTTAACTGCCACCTCGAGAGGTATCTAGAGTCGCATAAATTACTTTGTGATCGCCAATACGGATTTTGCATGGATCGCTCTACTGGCGATCTTTTGCCATATCTCTCCGAGAAATGGTGCCACTCAATTGAAGCCAATTTACTTTCTTACAGACAGTTTAATAATATATCAACAGTAGTACTCGTATATACAAATAAAATACAAAATTGAGAACTTAAAAAGACAATAATGTTACTTTTAATAAAATTTGCATTTAAGGAAAAATCAATAAGCTTATGTCGGTGATGACTTCTCTCGATTTATATCGAGCTTTCTCAGAGACCGCACTATACGAGTTGTTATAGATGGGGTCTCATCAAACGAGTTCAAGATTAATTCAGGGGTACCGCAAGGCTCCGTTCTTTCTCCTACTCTATTTCTTATTTTCCTCAGCGACCTTCTCTATCAAACTTCCAACCCTATCTATTCTTTCGCGGATGACAGCAGCATTTGTCACTCGTACTCTTTTAGTTATAGGCCCAGCCTATCAGAGATCGCTGCCAAGAGGCAAAATATGGACGATTCACTGAATAGTGATCTTCTATTAATCTCCGAATGGGGTCGTAAAAACAGGGTCACCTTTAACGCTCGTAAGACCCAATGTTGCCTATTAACACACAAACAAACGATCGCAAGTGCTGCTTCATCTCATGGATGGTATAAATATTGAGGAATCGGATGCTCTTGATGTTCTTGGTATGAAGACACAGTGTGATGTTCGCTGGACTGAACACATTTTTCATATCTCTAAAGAAGCATTCAAGTGCCTAGGTTTTTTGAAACGGTGTAAGATGTACTTTTCGCCATCCGATCTCCTTACTATTTATACCACCTACATCCGACCGAAAATGGAATACAACTCTCATGTTTGGGCCGGTGCCTCAAAGTCTATTTTGGGGTTACTCGACCGTGTGCAGGAGAGGGCGAAGAAGCTTATCGGTGACAGTAGGGTATCCAACTCTATTGACTCACTGGAGCATCGACGCAGTGTGGGGTGCGTTACTCTGTTCTATCGTTACTACAATGGCTTTTGCTCTGACGAGATTAGGGATCTTGTTCCCGAAACGCGCACATTTTTACGTACCACGCGTTCATCGTCCAAAGCTCATCCATTTGTGGTTGATTGCCCGGGGAATCGTACTACGCATTACAGAGAGAATTCGTTTTTCAGCCGTACGCTTCGTCTGTGGAACAAGTTGCCTGCAGACGTGTTTCCTGCCTGTTATAACGTTGGAAAGTTCAAGACAAATGTGCACAAGCACTACTCCCTCTTTCCCCCTCCTCACAACCTATTTTCCTAGTTCTGGTACAATGCACTGCATATGTAGGGGTCATCCCCTGAGTACTAGTCGTATAAAAAAAAAAAAAAAAAAAAAAAAAAATGACTACACATCCTTCTAAATGGATCAGCATTCGCGTAATTTGATCTGCAGTAATTAATCGATAGCAATACAAAGTATCGAGATGGACGATGAATGAAATGTTATCGAGCAGGAAATCGGAGCAAATATACTTTTCTACGAAAGTATTATACAAAACAAAGATGATATAAAAAAGCTTACAAAAGGTATTGTAAGCCCCACTGGCGTTTCAGAATTCTGAAGGTATTTCTCTATAGCTGGTAATTGTATAAACCAAAAACGAAGTGAAATAAATCCCGTCACGCTAAAGCAACAATTATTTGTTCATGACAACAGAGAGGTAGTTGAACCAGCAACTGAAAAATATAAGTTTGGGTGTTTTTTTATGTTGTTCATATAAACCATTCTCTGTGGTATAAAGCTTATGCCGTTTTCTTTTCTGAAAAAGTTTTGTCTTAAAAACAAGTTTTTATATTTAAGTTTTATTGAGATGAACAAGAAGATGTCGCAATAACTATAAATATCTAAAAAAAAGCTGAGAAAACTGTATACTTCTGTATTTTTTTGCCAAAATAATATTGAAAATGTTACACTTTTTCTAGAAAAGAAAACGCCATTAATCTTAAAAGTGCAACAATTTTTTTGAATTTGTCTTAAATAACCGGATATAACCGGTTATTAGCCCCGCCGAACGTTTTTGGGGTTAGCCGCCGCCGCCGACAAACAGCGATCGGCTTCGCTCTCTGCTGTGAACCTCGAATACAAGCCTTAGTGTGAATATGCTATAAAAGCTATCTTGATAATAGGTGTGTTTCTTTACTCTACTTTGGGATCCCGCGGGATCCCAATTTGCACGAAAAGCGTTCCCGTACTTTAAAATTGGGCAAATGAGAGCGCTTTTGAGAGAATAGTATGCTTCCTCTTCTTGCACTAAACAGCCCGTACTTTTTCTTCGGGCTAGTTTGGGCAAGTAATTAAGCAATCAGCTGTTCGAAAAATAAACAATAGCAAAGAAACAAAGTTCATTTGAATCAACTCGTATACAAATCATTTCAGTGTTTTTATATAAAAATTAAATACACAGGAATGTACAAAAGACCTTAAAAGCTAAAAAGTGAAAAATATCACAGTATTTTTTCGTAAAACTAAGTGACAATTTTTTTTTGCCATATCAAAACACAGCATATGTTTCTTTTTGGGCTAGAAATTTGGCTTTTTGCGTTCCCGTACTTTAGGTAAATTTTATCTGTATTTGAGAGTAACTCATGCATGCTCTCTTTTGCCCGAAACTTGCCCGGAAAGTAAAGAAACACACCTAATGTGTATTTCTCTTCTCCTTTCGCATAGTTGCAAACACTTGCTTTTTATACCTTGAGTACCATAAAGCAACAACCCTGTAATTGTTTTAACTAATACATATGTTGTACATCTGTCTTAAATAAAACTGCAAGAAACCTAAATAATATTAATAGTTATTACATATAATAATTGAACCACAAGGTGTTCCGTAAAACAAATGCTGTATCAATGTGCTTTCAGGGTCGCGACATTTTTTAAATGACAACAGCAGCTGATATAGCTAAACACACAAGTGTTCAATAAACTGGTGGACGGACGTACACGAAGAGGCGAGAGTGTACAAATAGATATGAATAGTTAGATAGATTGTTGGATGAATGAATGAACCCGGTGTCATACAAAAGCAAAACACATTCCAATATGTTTGTGTATTAACATTTTATCTTACGGCAAACACAGTTGTTGCCTGGCTGGTTGTCTAGATGACTGACTAACTGTTATAGCAAAACACCGGCTGATATAAAACAATAACAACTAGTAGAGAAACTTCAAGTGGCCAAACAGCATTCTGAACTATCTCATATACCTTATGGCATGTAGATAAACACACACAAACACACATATATATATATAACATTGCTTACACAAGTATGCACACACATCATGTTAGTTTGATAAAAAGTACTGATGCAGAAGAGATGTTGTTTGTATAAACAAAGCAACTGTCAGTCCCAAAACAACAACAATTATGTACAATGAAAATTTTAAGAACAAAAACAAACAAATGTTTGATATGAGATAAGAACACCAAACTGCTCTGCTGTTTGCGAGCAAAGAAGAATGAATACTGTTTCTTTTTTCACTTGTTTGTTCATCATACATACATGATGTGAACAGGAAAAAACCTGCACGTGTATGGCATGTAGCAGGAGCAAAGAAATACCTGAAATGCACTGCAGTTTGATGGGACTTTTATTTTCTTTTTTTTTTATCGTTTTATACAAGCAAAGTTTTTGTGTGCTTAACAAACATTTTTTCCCCCATGATTGCCAACGGGCAGTAGGGAGGAGAAGACATAAAGGCAATATGACAAAAACAGCTGTGTAGTTAATTTGAAATTTTGTTTACTGTTGCCAACGCGCATGTTTTAACACGTGTTAATTTTTTTTTTTGCTCTCCCGTGCTCTCTTTTCCATGACAGCGAGAACAAAATGCATATTATTTTATAAAGGTGTTTATGTTTTGCATTGTAATGGCAATGAGTAAAAGTGTTGTCAACACTTGTAATATAAGTAAAAAATAGCAAATTATAAGCAAAAAATTAAAAAAAACTACTGGTGTTCTAATGAAAACAACAGAATTTATATAACATCAAGTTTGCTTAGTATTTAATTAAAAAAGAATATAAAATTAGGAAGTTGGTGGCTAAATGCTATAAACAGCCGTACAAAAAATATCATGTTTATCCGAGTTCGAAGATACAAACACTAATTCACATCTAAAGTCTAGCATGTACACACGGTTGTCAGATGTTACAATATTGTAAGATCTGGCAACATGCTGACAATGTAGTGACAATGAAAAATTGTCCCGCAGAAGTAAATTGTGTGTTCAGACGATCGTAAGAAAATCTTACAATTTCATTGTCAGACTATGGTCTGACAAATAATTCATCTGACAACAAAAATTGTCAGTTCACACGGTTGTCAGTTTGTTAGATGAAAAAATTGCCAGACATGTTGTAAGGCATTGCCACTTATGTATATCAACAACCATCTGTTTGGCAGTGTTGCCCATCAAGCTTTTTTCTGACAATGATGCCATTGTCAGGTGCATTAATTTTATACATCTGACAATTAAAACTTAGCTTAAAATACCGGCCAATTATCTGGCAATGCCGACGAAGAGTGTTCTCACGATTGTCAGATGCCTGACAACATTGTTGTCTTACAATTGATTGACAATGGTTTTTCTGACAACGTTGTAAGTAAAAATTGGCAGTTCACACGATTGTAATACATTTTCAGACAATTTTACTGGCAATATTGTAAAATCTGACAACCGTGTGTACGTAGCTTAAGTATGATGAAAATTTCTAGTAATTATATTTAGAAAAGAAAATACATGACTTTTTTTTATTTAATTACGAAAGCTCTTTTATTTATAAACAGTAAAAAAGTGTACTCCAAGTTTTGCTGTAACATATACACAAGTATATAAAAAAAACTAAGCCTAGATGGCCTAGTTTGCTGATAGACCAACACCTTGGAATGAATTATTCTCGAACCACCAGTGCACGCACCCCTGTAGCTTTCGGAGCTCACACAGGTCGCAACTTCTTGCCATAAGTTTATAGCCATATAGACAAACCCCTTGCTTAAGAGCTCAGGCCTTCTAATCCCACCTGTTTGCAATTTCCCAACAGTCAATGGAGGACAAGGCTTAACGAGATGGTAGGTCGAAGTCCATTAAGAATATCAGCCCTTAAACAATTTACCCGTCTAACCATCACTGCTGGATGTTTACATTTCAGGTATCTGTTATCAGGGAAACTAATTACCCTCCCTGCGATTTTAGGTTTCAAACACAGCCAGAATATTGCAGCCAAGATAGGCACTACAATCATGATCAGCACCGAGATGCTCCCTTGAGACCCCCGTTCTGCCAATTTCAACACTTGGTAAGGGTTTCAGAAAGTCCAACACAACATAAGTCATACGGCTTCCTAGATTTATATTTGCTACAACAAATGAGGGACTTCTTCCCCTCTATGCCTCAGATAGCGGAATGCCCTGGAGGAGCAAATGGATATATTATCATCTATAGTCCCCTGAAGGAAACCTCAGCATTTCCATCCGTAGCTGCTGTTCTTCTTTGGTCTTATTGTTTCACCGCAATTATTGTTATAATTGGAAATGATCCTTCTTCTTGATTGAAGTTGGACTCGAACTCAATACTAGTTAGCTAATATCGCTTTTTTGCCAATAAAAATATTTGAAATATCAATACGTTACTTTTATTATTAAAATCGATTTTAGAATTTTTAGAAAGAAATATTTTACATTTGCTTTTCATGCTTAGAAGTAAATAGGATTGCCGAGAGCTTAAAATTTTTGGGGTGACCAACGTTCGGAGTTTCCTGTAGAGTTGAATTTTTTCAAAAAGACCAATATAAGGTTTAGCTGACCAACCGACTAAACTGATACTATCCGAACAAATTTAGTCGGAAAAGACCAACAATAGCAACGCTGGATTGGTAGCACTGTTTAAGTACAGAGTGGTTCAATTTTAGATACTTTTTTACATAGCTTTGTTCTGCATAGCTTTACATTTTTGTGTTTAAAAAAATGAATTTTAAAAATTTTTGGTTAAAAATTTTTTTGAAAAACAAATATTTTTTTGAAATTTGTGTTTTGTTGTTAAATTAAATTTGTTTCAAAATTTATTTACTGCTATATTGTTCATAAATAGCTTAAAGCCCAGTTTTTTAAAGGAGTATGCAGACTTTACTGAGCGACTGTACATATTTGTCTACTTGCTGTGATTGCCACAGAAATATCTTTACGCTTAGATACAAAAACATTGCCAATTAATATTGATATCAGATATATGTGTGTAAAACATATACCGTGTTTGTATAATAAATAAATTATAGAACAAACAAAGAAAAAACGCAACTATGTTAACACTTCAATATGAATGCCATTTTAAATGGAATGTCTCGTTTCATATAATAACTGAACGTTGTAGCGAAAACACGTTTGTTCGGAGAAACATCGGCTGTATTGCCCGATTTTGTTGTAAAACATTGTATAACAACAACAACCACAGCCAGCAATACAATAATAGTTGGTAGCAGCACAAGTGTTTTCAATATTTATGTACTCCAAATAAAATTTAGTCTGAAACGAACAATTGAACCAACATAAAACGTGCTGCAGTGGCGGTCGGAGTGTGTTTATAAAACTGAGGGTAGGTCGGTTTTACGAAAGAATTTTGTGTGTTTTCGGTCTTATTTTTTGCGTAAACAATGGCAAGAAAACAATAAGTGAACGGGAATTTTAATGGGCGCATTTAGTGGCGTCGCAAACGTCGACACAACCGGTCGTGTAAACGGAGCTTAGAAGTCAGTACTGTGTTAATAAATTGGAAAAAATCTAATGAAAATTTTTAACTAAATAAATATAATAAACTAATTTTCTTATAAAACATTTTCAAGGGCTGAACAAAAAATTTAATTTTAATACCTTTTTTGAATATTAAATTGAAAAAGTGGTTCAAACGAAATAACTCCCAATTTTGATATCATCTAATGTCCAGCAATCTACGGCCTAGTGAAGTATTTAAAAGCCGTACTTTATCAACACTGATTCAAGGTTGCATTTGCAAAAAAAAAAAAAACACGTGCTGCTAACGGTATTTGCAATATGTTGTACTGTTTCATTTTTCAAAGTGTGAGAGTGTATTCTTTTTAAATTATTGTGTTTGTTTTCGGTGTTTTGTTTACATTTTGTTGTTGGTTTAATTTTAATTATCAGCTTAAAGAAAATAACAAATACAATCTTAATTGTTTTCATTACCATACAGTTTAATGGCATTAAAAGTAAAAATTAATGAATGAAAAATGCAAAGAAAATAAAAAGAAAACTTTTTTATTGTTTATTTGGAAATAAAATATCCCTGTATATAGTTTATGAGTATATAGTTTGATGTGATTTTTTAAACAAACCAAAATTGATTTAACTTGTTTTTTACGATCAGCAAATTGATGTCAGCACTGGAATTGGATTTTATTAGCAAAAATAATATTATTTCATAGATCTTATGAGATCAGTGACACTTTGTTATGGTAAGTAAATGTGCAGTAGATTTAAAAAATAATTACCTATTACTAATTATTTAGTTTAAAGTCAACCCGTAAAAAAGTATACCAACAGTTATGAACAAACCAACTTGATAAAATTTTTCTATTGTTTATGAAAAGTTATTAAAATACATGTTCTCAGAATCAAGCTATTTGAAACCGTAGAGTTCTGAAAAACACTAAATTAATTTTTAGGCGTTCTAAGGAACGCGCGTTTTACAGGCGTTTCGGGGCTGTTATGAAAATATACAACATGTGGTTTACATTTGTGCACATGCATGTGAAAATTATACAAAACGAAAACAAATCAAAGAATTTTTTTTTTTTTAATTCAAAAGAAAACGTCTTAAATTTTAAGTGGGGATATTTTTCAGCCAAGTGTTAAGAAATGCAAAATTTTTAAATCACTTGCGAAGTTAAAATCGCAAAACCAAATTTTCTCTGTGCTAAAGATCAGATGAGCAAAATTATCGTTCCGTTATTGCAGCATAGTCATATCTCAAAAAATGAGCTTTTCGAGTTGACAATGCAGAATTGTTAACAGTACGACCTTTTATGTTGTGGCAAAAATTTATTCAAATTACTTTTTCCTTTTTGAGATATTTAAAAATATTTTCTAAGACTTGTATGGAAACTAAAAATTTGAAATGCGTTTTTCTCGAAACAAGTTTTTTTTTTTTAGTTATGACTATGTTGCAATAAAGGAGCGATAGGTGCAAAATTTGATAGCACTTGCTTATAGGGGAAAGCTAGTTGTGTCCACGGTTGTTATATTTGACGGTTTTGGGTACTGAAAATAGCAGGTTGGCGATTAGACGAACAAAGTTGTTTTTGACGATTTTCATATATCACATATTTACATTCCGATCTTTCAAGCAACTTTAATTTCACAACTACATACTTCCATTTTTTTCAAGATAATTTCAGGACACTATGGAAGCAATAAATATGGGATATTTATAAGCTGATAAAACTAGTTTTCTATAGTTTTTAATTGACCCGAAGTGTATTTATATACATAAAATAAAATTTCTTTCAGGTGTTATTGTTTAGTCCGCGTTTTTTATGAGCTTTGAAACAAAACACTAATCATCTGAAAATGTATACCCTTGCCACCATCAGCACGTTAAATAGCTAATTTTACCGATCTTAAGCTACGTACACACGGTTGTCAGATCTTACAATATTGCCAGTAAAATTGTCCGAAAATTTATTACAATCGTGTGAACTGCCAATTTTTAACTTACAACGTTGTCAGAAAAACCATTGCCAATCAATTGTAAGATGATAATGCTGTCAGGCATCTGACAATCGTGAGAACACTCTTCGTCGGCATTGCCAAATAATTGGCTGGTATTGTAAGCTCAGTTGTAATTGTCAGCTGTATAAAATTAATGCACCTGACAATGGCATCATTCTCAGAAAAAAGTTTGATGGGCAACACTGCCAAGCAGATAGTTGTTGATATACATAAGTGACAATGCCTTACAAAATGTCTGGCAATTTTTTTCATCTAACAATCTGACAACCGTGTGAACTGACAATTTTTGTTGTCAGATGAATTATTTGTCAGGCCATAGTCTGACAATGAAATTGTAAGATTTTCTCACGATAGTCTGAACACACAATTTACTTCTGCGGGACAATTTTTCATTGTCACTACATTCTCAGCATGTTGCCAGATCTTACAATATTGTAACATCTGAAAACCGTGTGTACATAGCTTTATTCTCCGTAAATAAAACTTTTTTTGTCTAGCATTGGCTGGACTTAAATAACTTTTTATATTTAGTATTAAGATTTGAATACTTATTGTTAGTTCATATTTGGAAAATTCAATAAATAAATGAATGAAAAAAAAAAAGATCTGAAAATGTGTAAAAGTGTTTCTTAAAATTAACACCTTCTCAGAAAGGAAGAGGTGACAATGGGAGCATCTGGTTAACCTCCTTCAGTAGGGTACTACTTTTATAAATACTAGGTAGATATAAATACAAATTTCCCAACTCTTTTGTTTTCTCCTTTTGTGCATATCGATTTTTAAGTCAAAATCACTCACACTGCTCAAGTTCAATCCTGGCTACAGCCAAGAAATATTTTTAACTATAACAATAATTGCCGCGATCAACAACTCTTGATCAAAGAAGACAGGAAAAAATAATTGAACACACTAAAGCTGAGGCACAACTAGCTGTTTCGCAATCGCTACACTGCTGATCGGTACCCACTAGGATTCGAACTCAGTACCATTATTGTTATAATTAAAAATAAAAATATTTCTTGGCTTTAGCCAGGATTGAATTTGAGTCAGACGAATGATACCATCGTGCATTATGGTTGGACTGCTCTCTACTTTATCAACATTTGTAAAATGCAAACTATTTATCTTAGCGGCCAATAACAATGTACTGTATTTAACATAATAAGTTTTTCTATATTTGTTTTATTGGTTAATTATATGACGTCTAAATAGTTCTTCCAGCTGTATTAATAATACAATTCTTGGCGTGTAAAACACATTTCTCGAAACTATGAATGTTTTACATACTTAACTTATTTCGATTTATGTTAGCGGTTAATTATTTGAAGGCTAAACATTTCTTGCACCTGAAATTACAAATATTTATTTACATACCTGTATTTAAAAATAACAAAGCTTTTTTGTTCTATTTGTATATGACTCAACAAATTCAACACTTGTTTATGTTAATCACATTTTTAATAACGTTTTGTCCAGTAAAAAAACTACACACAACATATTTAACTCAGTGGATTTTGCATTGAGAAGCGCATATACTCTACATAAACTTGGTGGCAAGGTTTCAAAACTAATTCAAATCATTTCAATGTTGATTCTGCCATCGTTTTCAATAATATTGACCCAATATTATTATAACACATAACATATTTAACTCATTGGATCGCCTGGAGGAGCACATATACTGTATATAAAGTTTGTGGCAAGAGAAAACTAATTCAAATCATTCCAATGTTGATTGTGGCATCATTTTCAATAATATTGCCTCAATATTATTGAGTGCATGAATAACCAAAAAATTCAATCGATGATGTTTGATCGTAATAAGTAAGTTATTTGATGATATTTCTTGACTATTTATTGCAAAGGATATCAGATGTGGAAATTGATTTACATCAGCACCTGCCTTGTCGGCCTTATCTGCTAATGGGCCAGCTCCACGGTGGGAATTATTGATCATTCACCAATACCCCCATGTGACTTGCTAGGCTCACACAGATCACAACTTTTTTGCCTTAAGTTTGTAGCCATATAGACAAACTTCGTGTTGAAGAGTTCAAGCTTTCTAATCCCTTCTATATACAATTTCCCAGACAGTCAGTGGAAGACAAGGCTTAATAAGTGGTGGGGCTGAAGCATCAGACCTTAACCAGCTATCACCCATCTTACCATCACTACACTGAACCAAATTTCGTCGGTGTTATTATTTAAAATTTTTAGTAAACCCTTTACAAAAAAAATAAAAAATTAAAATCAAAAGACTCTTTTTCAAATCGGAACAAAATTTATTCAAATAAACAAATATTATTCGATTCAATTCCAATGGGTTTTTTTAAAAATATAAATTTGTACATTTCAAAAACGATTTGTTGAAAATGTGGGCAAAATTTTGTTGAATCAGTAAAAATTTAGTTAAAATAGTAGTAACTATTTGAACTGGAGCCAGACATAAGTTCAACTATTTATCGATATTAACTAAGTAGTTGTAAGTTCGAGTCCAACTTCAGTCAAGAAGAAGGATTATTTTTGATAGGTTGTACAGGCCGCCAGTTTCATGAAACCAGCCCACTTGGGTCCTTTGGTCCGTTGTGTTGAGGATTATTTTTAATTATAACAATAATTGCTGTGAAACAATAAGACCAAAGAAGACAAGAAAAATAATTGAATACCATATAGCTGGGGGACAACTAGCTGTTTCGTAGTCCTAGTTGTCCCCCAACTAGGATTTTCACCTCGAAAATCACAAAAAATTATGATTTGCAGAACAGGCACAAATCACATTTCTGCTTTAGAAATGGGCTGTGCTTTAAAATCAAGTAAGTTTTAGAACAGGCCTGATAATTACAAGATCGTATAAAATTGATCAAAAACAGAGCTGCCACATTGCAGTTGCATATGCCAATTGAACCGTGCCGCACATGTTGATATTATATCATAAAAACAAATTATGCACTTGAACCGTATCGCACATATGCTGTCTGATCATCTTACCCTTAGCCGTGGGAATCAACTTGATTTCCCAAATATTAACTTCAACTTTAGATAATATGTCGTCTAGAACTTTTCATAAGTAGTATATAAGCAGACATAATTTTAGCTTTAAAAGCAATCATAATTCTTCACCGGCGTGAGCAGTAAACGAGTTGCTTGCCAGATTTAATTTTTATTTATTTATTTATTTATTTATTTATTCAATCAAAACAATAAGCCCATTGGGCCAAATTTATATATTATATAAATAAATAAATTGAAATAAAAAAAAAGAAATCAAAATATTTGTTTTTAACATCAGCATTCTTGTTGTCTTGTAAAGGGTGTCCCCAATTGAGTTATCTATCAAATTTGAAAATCGCTAAAGGGAGATCACCTGAAGTTTTTTGTGGCGGAAAATAGATGCTAAAATATCTTCTTCCTAAGATTATAAATCTTATTCATTGAATGAACAATTGAAACACAAAATTCTATTACAGTACTTTTCTTTACTAACTACAACAGTTTTCACCACGTCCGGGAACTTAATGCTGAACAAAGTTGTTAAATGTTTGAAGTCAGAAATCCAACCAAATACATACATACGAATGTGTCAGGGGTCTGAGTACATTCAACATATCGCTCCTTTATTGCAACATAGTCATATCTCAAAAAATTAGCTTTTCGAGTTATTAATGCAGATTTATTAACAGTAATACCTTTTATATTGTGGCAAAAATTTATTCAAACTACTTTTAAACTGTTTCCTTTAGGAGATATTTTTTTAAAAAAATTTCTAAGACTTGTATGGAAACTAAAAATCTGAAATGCGTTTTTCTTGAAACGAGCTTTTTCTAGTTATATCTATGTTGCAATAAAGGAGTGATATGTTGTTATTTGTGTTTGTTGTTGTTGTTGCTTTGAACTATATGTATGTATGTGTAAAGCGGCCCATATACGTTTCAATTCAATTGTGATTTGAGTCTTTCAAATGAATTGAGTATTGCCCACACACTTTATAAACTGAATTGAAAGATTTTCATTCAACTATTAAATTCACTGAAGTTATAGACAATTTTAAAAATATATAACGTTCTCTTTGCAAAAACACTACATATGTATATATAAATTTTGAGATCTGATCAAGAGACTCGAACACATATAACACAATCGAATTGAAAGACTTGCTAGTAAACTTGAAAAAATCAAAACGTTTTAATTTTTTTCAACCAACTCGACAACTGTCAAACTAATCAACTGACAAAGCCATACACGCTTTGATTTGGACAACAATCGACTCAGTTGTCAACTGAGTTGAAACGTGTATGGGGTGCTCAAGAAATTAAAATATTTTCTTTTCGATTATATGAAAATAAAATGTTTTTATTTCTAGTTATTTGATTTTGTTTTTCAAAAATTTTGTAAAAATGTAAAAATTTAAATTAAATATTATTTGCAGCGTTGTCAACTTTGAAATTTCAAAACGCACCAAAATAGCGAAAAAAGCGCGTTATTTCAACAAAAACGCACCGAATTTTGAATTTTTTCCTTTCATTTTTAAAAAGCTATTTTATATTTTAAGAAGTACAATACTTTTATATTAAAAACACGATAATAAAACAACAGCCTTTTAAGCCACTGATAGCACCGCCTGATGGAATCCCATCAAATTCGTTCAATTTTTTCATCAATTCGTGTTTGTCAAACTTGGTCCCTAGTACGATACCGTTAGTTTTATAAAGATAATACTACTTTTACAATAATTATAAAGATATTTTATCAAATTTATAATTAAGCAATATCATTTAATTATATTTGCTGTCAACTGAAATCAGCTGTGACTTTTACAGCCTGTTATCAGGCACCCAAAATTTTGACCGTCGTCAAAATTATATTTCAGGAGCATACAACCATTACTGTCGAAAGAATTTACACTTATCGGATCATTAAAAGTAACAGCATCGTACTACAAGCCTTTAAATTCGATTAATAGCAATTCTATAAAACACAGTGTAAGCAGTGTCGCTAAAAGAATTTATTGAAATATACGAAAATTTGCCAGAATTATAACTAATAAAAAATGAAGTTTACCATAATCAATATTTAATGGAAACATTTTGAAAAAAACTTTTTAATTTATGTAAGAGTTTGCTATTTTCTCAATTACGAAAACCGTCATGAGTTCACGAATTTAGTGCCACCGAAATTTTAAAAATGCTCCGAAAGTTCAAAAAAGCGCCCCCGCACTGACTAAAGAATTTTTCGCACAAATAATTTTAAAAAGCACCAAAAACGGTGCGAAGCGCACCGAGTTGGCAACGCTGATTATTTGGCCTGAAGAAGCTAGCCAAAGAAGAGCGAAGTATTGCCAGATAACAGAATAAAGAAATTTAAAAAAAAATTATATAATATTAAAAATTAAAAAAGAGGGTCGAAATTGAGAAATAATAAGATCTTTGTTTTTGTTAATTTTTATAAAAAAGGTTTAACAGTTTTTATTTTCGATATTTTGATGACAGTTTGTTATCATCTTCAGGAAAATTAAAATATTTTATAAGAAATAACAAAAACAAAGATCTTTAGCTGGAAGAATTTTAGAACAAATTAATGTAAACAAGACCAATTAATACGAATATTGAAAAGTATTTTTTATTAAAATTAAAATGATATCTCAACTTTGAACACCCTTTGTAAGTTTTATGTATTTTTAAGTGCCATCCCACGGATAACGAAGCTGTTCTTTCGTTCCCACATTTACATATGAAACAACAACAAAATTTTGAACGTTGTTTTTGTTTTAAATGTAGTTGAGCGGCGAATGAACGAACAGCTTCGTTATCTGCGAACTGGCACTAAGTTTTTAATACATATTCCCTTCAGTTCGACTTAGAAAAAATATTTATTTTGGCACTTCAAAAACTTTTATACAGCAGCTGTTTAAATATGAAAATAGAAAACAAAAGAAAAATAATTTCAATAATTTAGAACCAATTGTGTTAAAAATATGTTTAGTATTTCATTTAGCTTTTTCTTATATCCGTCTAAGCGACTTTTTAACGTTTTTTTTTTTCTACTTCTTCTTTTGAATAAAAACGAATAAAAATAGTAATTATTATTGTTATTTTTATTAAATTGAAACATATTTTTTCTGTCTCATTATCTATTTCATATAGAAAACAAAAATAAAATCAGCTGTGCGAACAAACAATAAATTTAAATATACGCACATGTACACAAATATGTGTAAATACCCAGTTGGCCATGTATATACGACATGAGTGCTAGACAATAGAAAATCGGAGAATTCACATAGACAACACATAAATCAAATAGATGATGAAATGTTCGAATACATGGCCAATATATCGTGCGAGACAACACAAGCGATCATCTCCCTAAGCAACTAAGTAATTGCGGATTTCACTCATAAATGGTTTCATTTGAATTTTTAGGTTTGCAGACTTATGTCGTTTTCTTTTCTGAAAAAGTTTTGCATTTATACTGCACTTTTTTTCTTAAAATACAAGTTTTTAAATTTAAGTTTTATTGAGATGAAAAGAAGATGTTGCAATAACTATAAATATCTAAAAAAAAGTTGAGAAAACTGTATACTTCTGTATTTTTTTGCAAAACAATATCGAAAATGTTACACTTTTTCTAGAAAAGAAAACGCCATTAGTAAAAATGTAAAACAAAATTTGTTATTTGTAAATTGGCGGTTCAGCTGTCAATCAATAAAAAAAGTTTTGTGATCGGTGGCGTACTTTCCGTTTGGCGTTCGTTGTAAAATGGAAAATCAAAAGGAACTTATTTGTCATATTTTGCTATTTTATTTCCGCAATGGGAAAACGCATCGCAAGGTCATAAAAAGTTATTTGCTGTTCATAGTGACGAAGCCTTGAAAGAACTGCACTATCAAAATTTGTTTGCCAAATTTCGTTCTAGTGCCTTTTCAATCAAACATGACAAACGTTCTGGTCGTGCAGTTGAAGTCGTCACAGTACGATACGTAAGATTACCGAGAAGCTTAATGTATCACATACATGCATTGAAAATCACTTGAAACAACTTGGCTATGTCCAAAAACTCGGTACATGGGTTCCTCAGAAACTGAAAGAAACGCATTTATCGCAACGCACTAACAGCTGCGATTTACTAAAGAAACGTAGTAATATCAAGCGGAAAAGATCATGAAGCAGGCCAGGTGAACCATTTTAAACAAAATCAAAAGCTGACATTCAGCAAAAAAAGGTTTTATTATCAGTTTTGTGGAGTTACAAAGGAATTGTCTACTTTGAATTCTTACCACCCAACCGAACGATCAGTTATGATGTCTACATTGAGCAACTAACGAAATTAAACAATGCAGTTGAAGAAAAGCGGCCCGAATTGACAAATCGAATAGATGTTGTATTCCATCATGACAATGCAAAGCTACACACATATTTGCTCACTCGGCAAAACTTATTGGAGCTTGGTGGAGATGTATTGCCACATCCACTTTATAGTCCTGACTTTGCGCCATCTGATTACTTTTTGTTTCGATATTTACAAAGCTTCTCGAATGGTAAAAACTCCATATTTTCGAAGATTTTGAATAATAACTGAGGTTAAATAATCGTTCAGGCCGAGTCACATAGAGTCCATCGTGTATCATCCGTGACCTCTTTTTAGCTACTTTTTGTCATCAAAGACTATATCGCCTAGGACAATTTTGTTAACTGGGTAGCTATTTCTCACACACACACTTGAGTACTTTTGTACTGAACACGATGTCTCGCGCCTATTATATTTATTATGTATTTGCAATACAAATTAGTTAAACAATAGATACAAAATAAGCCATAAAAACAACGACTGAAATTATTAAAATAGAGAATGAATAGGAATGAGTTTTTGGAAATTTCAAAGAAAACTTCTAAACAAGCTGTCAAAATGTTTATGCAGGTGGCCGCCCTCTATTTCGTACAAATTGCATTTTTGTTCGAAAACAGTTAGTTTTAGCGGTACTCTTATGAAATTTTTTTTTTTATGATCGTTGTTTTTCACATTTGTTTTTTTTTTGATTAAATTTCTAATAAATATTATGTTAACATACAAAAATAATTAACTGAAGGCGGCTTAAAACTTTAGTTGTAAGAAGAAACGATTTCCTATTAAGTCCATTAAAGATGATTGCAGTGTTCTTTTTTTTCTTGGACCTGTACTCAGGGGCTAACCGCTATATATGCAGTGCATTGTGCTGGAACTAAGAAAGTAGGTTGTGAGGCAGGGAAAGAGGGAGTAGTGTTTGTGAACATTTGATTTGAACTTTCCAACGTTATAACAGGCAGGAAACACGTCTGCAGGCAACTTATTCCACAGACGAAGCGTACGGCTGAAAAACAAATTCTCTCTGTAATGCGTAGTACAATTCCCTGGGCAATTGACCACAAATGGATGAGCTCTGGACGATGAACGTGTGCTACGTAAAAATGTGCGAGTTTCGGGAACAAGATCCCTAATCTTGTCAGAGCAAAATCCATTGTAGTAACGATAGAACAGAGGTCAGGTGCTGATGTAAATATTTTTCACTACTGTCATCATAAAGATTACATTCTACCAGTATATATTTGCAGTCTCCAAGATCACTGTTTTAGATAGTCCCCTCTAAAAAACATTAATATTGATAGAGCCATATGTGGTGATCAGGAAGAGGACTGAGAGCACTTATCATATTGCGGAATATTATGGAAGATGCGTTAAAACAGTCACAAATCAGTATTAACAATGCAATGGGCATCCACTTGGCTAATATCATATTTTTAAATTAACAGAAAAATTGTACAGGCCCAAATAAAGATTTCCAACACACAAAATGATGTTTTCCAACTAGGAAAAATATTATTAAAAAATGAAATTGGATAATTAATTTTGCGCCACCTTGTATATTTATAAGAAGTTGGTACCCGTAAGGCACAGGACTGATGATTATAAGCCGCGGCCAAGTTAGGTCGCAGTGCAAGGTACTGACGGCAATCAAATGCATACTGCTCTTATCAAAACGAAACCAATTCACAGCAGAGAACAACTTTGAGTGATTGCAAAAAAATCATACTTGTTCAACAACATGAAAACCTTTTCATTTCATTCAAATATGATTTTGTATTCAGCCGCACAAATGCGCAGTTGATTTTTAATCGGGAAACACAATGAGCGACAACTTCGCTATGGGAATGAAATCATCGTTAAGGTTCGTGTTTGATTATAATTGAATGCGTATATAGTTCGGCATTAATTTCTTGTGTTTGAATGTTTGTTTTGGAAGAAAACAAATTAACACAAATCAATGCAGAGATGTATTCAACAGCATAAGCTTCTGTTGGAAAAAATTGAAGTACAATACACATCCATAGAAAGAAAAGTTTTCATAAAAAATGAAAAAACAAATGTGCGTATGTATATAATGGGTGATTTTATAAGAACTATCGGAAATTTAAAAAAAAAACACATAAAATTCTGAAAAATGCATGAAATATTTATTTGGATCGATAGTTGGGCCGATATAATTTAATGTTTGAAGATTATTTCATGCAAATGTTGGCCGCGGCTGCGCCTCAAATGGTCCATCCGCTTAGTCCAATTTTGGCATACTCTTTCCAACATTTCGGCCGGTATCTCACGAATAATGTTGGCAATGTTGGCTTCCAGTGCGTCAATCGAAGCGGGCTTGTCGCTATAGACATTAGCCTTAACATAGCCCCACAAAAAATAGTCTAGAGGCGTTAAATCGCACGATCTGGGCGGCCAATTGACTGGTCGCAAGCGTGAAATAAATTATTCACCGAACTCGCCTCTCAATTGGTCCATTGTTTCGCGTGCTGTGTGGCATGTGGCACCGTCTTGTTGAAACCACATGTCATGCAAGTCAAGCTCTTCCATTTTGGGCAAAAAAAAGTTTGTTATCATCGCACGGTAGCGCTCAACATTCACAGTAACGTTGTGATTCGCATCATCTTTGAAGAAATACGGCCCAATGATGCCGCCAGCCCATAATCCGCACCAAACGGTTGTTTTTTGTGGATGCATTGGTAGCTCTTGCAATGCTTCTGGCTGCTCTTCACTCCAAATACGGCAGTTTTGCTTGTTCACGTATCCATTCAACCAGAAATGAGCCTCGTCGCTGAACACAATTCTTCGATAAAAAAAGTGGATCTTCATCTTACTTTTCAAGAGCCCATTCACCAAAAGTTTGGCGTTGTGGTAGGTCGTTTGGCTTCAATTCTTGCACCAGCTGTATCTTATAAGGCTTCACACCCAAATCCTTCCGCAAAATTTTCCACGTAGTGGAGTAACAGAGGCCCAATTGCTGCGAACGGCGCCGAATCGATAATTCACGGTCATCACCAACACTGGCCGATACGGCTGCGATATTTTCTTCAGTTCGCACTCTACGTAAGCGTGTTGGTGGTTTAATGTCCAACAATGTAAATTTGGTGCGAAATTTTTTTACAATAGCCCGAATAGAAAGAAGCCTCAGTAGGTCGATTAAACTGACCATAAAATGGAAGAAGCGCGCGATGAACTTTCTTAACAGAGCACGCATTTTGGTAATAAAATTCAATAATTTGCAAGCGTTGTTCGTTTGTAAGACGATTGATGATTAAATTATAGACCAAACTGAAGATGTTTGACAGTGACACAAGATACAAAACGTGCGTGAGCTATCAAAACTAGTGTTGCCAAAAAGATAATAGCAAAAAAATCAATCGTTATTTATTTATTTTTGAACATTTGTTAAAAAACACAATGGTTTACATATCGCTCCTTTATTGCAACATAGTCATATCTCAAAAAATGAGCTTTTCGAGTTAACAATGCAGAATTGTTAACACTACCTTTTATATTCTGCCAAAAATTTATTCAAATTACTTTTAAACTGTTTCATTTAGGAGATATGTTTAAAAAAGAATTTCTAAGACTTGTATGGAAACTAAAAATTTGAAATGTGTTTTTCTCGAAACAGGATTTTTTGCGTTATGACTATGCTGCAATAAAAGAGCAATATAACAAAAACAAAAAATAAACTAACATACAAAATATGTATGTAAATATGTTTCAAAATTGTTTATACAACACACAATCGAAGCAACATCTAATGATTAGCCGATTTTTTTCAGTACTAAAACGAACGCGCAATATTTACAAGGCGAGTTGCTTTTACTCAGCATTCAGCTTTGTTGCTAGATTTTTGTTGATTACAAATTCAGAATGTTTACAAGACGATTTGATTTCACTCAACGTTAAATTTTGTTGCTTGATTTTTATTGATTACAAATTCAAAATGTTTACAAGACGATTTCATTTCACTCAACGTTCAATGTTGAGTGATATTTGCTGATTACAAATTCAAAATGTTTACAAGACGATTTGATTTCACCCAACGTTAAACTTTGTTGCTTGATTTTTGTTGATTACAAATTCAAAATGTTTACAAGGCGATTTGATTTCACTCAACGTTAAACTTTGTTGCCTGATTTTTGTTGATTACAAATTCAAAATGTTTACAAGACGATTTCATTTCACTCAACGTTCAATGTTGAGTGATGTTTGCTGATTACAAATTCAGAATGTTTACAAGACGATTTGATTTCACTCAACGTTAAACTTTGTTGCTTGATTTTTGTTGAATACAAATTTTAGTGGATGGGTTAGTCAAGCAAAAACTTGATTTTTGGTGATCGCTGATTCGCAGCTATTCGCTGCTAAAATAAACACCCGTTGTATGAAATTTGACTTGAATGATTTCGATGTTGTTGTTGTTGCATTCAATATGTTTTGGTATCGCAACAACCAAAAAGCATTTTTTTTTTTTGTTATACAATTTACACAGTGTGTTATTTTGCCCGGCGTTATTGCTGCTGTTGTTGTCATCTGTTTTTAATTTGTGTGTTGTCAAAAACACACATTCGTTCATTCATTCTATGCTTTTTCTTTTTTTTTTTTTGAACTTCCTCTTCTCACCACAAAAAGCCTGCCGGTGAACATTTACAATTTGTTTGCAGGAGCGTGTGTGTGTCTATGTGAGTGCTTGTATGTGTGTGTTTTTGTAAACGTTTTTCTGCTTTTGTTTGAAATATCCTTTACTCGCTTGAAATTATGTTTTTTATGCTTCATTGTTGCTGTTTCTGATGGAATTTTTCTATAACAAAGAACTTCAAAAACAGCTGAAATTATTGCATGAATTCTACACCTTTTTTCGTTTCTCCAAAAATATATTTTTAACAAAACCATGTACATACATAAATTTTTTGTGTTGTTTAGCTTTTCGTCGAAACAATATTTTGCTCGAATTAATGGTAATGGGACACATTTAATAAATTTGTTTGACATGATAAAGACTTCCTTAGGCATAATAATACCGATTTTGGGGTCAAATTCTTATTCACTGCAGTCCACTTCTCATTGAGAATGACTCAATTTTTTATGCAAATTTAATGATGGTTAATTTAATTAACATTGTTGCTTAAAAACATTTATAACCATTAAAGGAATGTTGAATGTCAGATATAAAGAAAAAGAAGGCAGTAATGTTCGAACATTTTGCTCATGAATGAACATGATTATTCATGATCATTTAGTGTTGTTATTAAAATTATGGTGACACTGTTGTAATCTAAGATGAGTTCAATAAACGGGCTTACAAGCTCTTAAAGGAAAAACAAGTAAAAATACGATTTTGTATTTACAACAAAATATTAAGAATAAAATTTTGTTGAATTTTTTATATACCTACATACACTTTGTAGTGTACCTTATATTATCACTAAAACAGCCCCAGCCACCTATAGAAGAATGGCCAATCAAAGAATAAGCAAAATATTGACGACATAAGTATGCTGTTTGAGGGACATACAATACTTTTTCTACACTGAAAAATATTTCTTTATATTTCTAATGAACCCAATTCATTAAATAATTTTCATTAACGGAATGAAAAATTACGTTCCATCAATGAAGATTCATAGCATTAATGAAAATATTCATTGAAATTGATTCATTAGGTTTCATAATTTCATTAGAAAATTTCATTGGATTTGTAATAAAAAATTTTTGAAGGCTGGGTGAAAAATTTTAGAGATTTAGTAAAAGTGAGATGATAAATATATTACAACTACTAAGTAAATGATAAAGTAAATTATTTAATACATTAATTACTCTGTAAAAAATTGTTTAATAAAAATTTCAATAGTGTATTAAAACAATAAAAAATTATTTTATCCTTAATATAAAAAAAAAAAAATTGTTTGGTTTCTTTTCAGTAGCACAATTTTAATGAAAAAAGATCATTAGAATAATGCAACTCTTCCTTAAACTAATGATTTTATTTCGTTAGAATGACGAAAATTTTTTACCAAATTAGTGAACATTTTCATTGGTTCAACAAATGTAATCATTACACTAGTGAACATATTTCATAAAAATAATGTAACACATTTATTGGTCTAATGAAAAAATTATGGTTGAATGATGAAGAAGATTCATTAAAGGAATTAAAGTTTTACTTAATGTTAATGTAGTAAATTCATAAAACTAATGAAATTGAGTCGTTAACTTAATGAATATATTTATTCTTTTAATGTAAACTATTCATAAATATTATGATTCATGCTTCATTGACTTAATGAATTTATTCATTACATAATTTTTAATGAAACAAGATTCATTAGTCCAATGAAGGCCATCATTGGCCGAAAAATAATTAAAATTTTCATTAGATTAATGTCAATATTCATTATATTAATGAAGGAATTATTTTCAGTGTAGTTAAGCAGAATTCCAAACACTAATCAAAGACTGGTCAAAAAAGGAATGTAATCTGAATCTTTTATTAATTTTATGATACCGAAACGAAACAAATACATAATGTAATCACAATAAGTTAAACTAAGAAAGTCTATCATAATTTGTATATAAACTTTAGAAATTGTAAAATAATCTAGACTTTTCATTGATAGCTTAAATCGGCAGCTTCTACCTTTCATAAATATGCTATTAGCTGTTCTCCTCGGCAAAATGTGTTGTTGATTTGCATCAGCACTTACCTTGACCGCCTTATCTGATGATGGACCAACTCTACAGGGAAAATTATTTACGATTCACAAGCGTTTACATGGCTCACACAGATCATAATTTCTGCCATGTGAAAGAACGCTTTCGGGCCTCTTGTCCCTGCAATATGTAATATTTCAGTCAGTCATTAGAAGACCAGGTTTAATGACTTGGTAGGCTTAAGCCCATGGGGAGTAACAGCCCTTAACCAACTCTCCCACCCTACCTTCACTACTGGTTCCTACCGGTATTTGCTGCAAGGCAACAGTACCTCAGAGGTTATTAGCCGCCAAAAACCGGCATTGCACCATAGTTGTTAGGGAAACTAACTTCCCAATTTAAAAATAATAAACAGCTTGTTTTTTATGTTTCCCAGCTGTCTATATGTCGATATTTCATAGGAGCTACCCTTGATCCTTAGTAGAATTTGGATAGCTCCTACGAAATGTCGACAGCTGGGAAACATAAACAAGCTGTTTACAATTTTTTAATTGGTATCAATATTAGAAGCTAATATAGTGAATAAAACTCGATTGTTTGGAACTAATTTCCGTTCATGCGATTTTAGTTTTAAACCACAGCCAGAACGTTGCAGCCTTACATTACAGGTATCTGTTGCAAGACAACAGCACCTCGGTGTGTGAAAATCGGTATGCACCATAGTTATGAGCGAAACTACTTCCTCTTCCTGCGATTTTAGATCTAAATCATATCCAGAACGTTTGAGCTTAGGTAGGCTCTTTAACCATGATAAGCACCGAGATGGTCTGCAAGCATAACCTATTGGGGGCCCTGCTGATCCCCACTCTACCAATTAACTCTTGGTAAGGGTCTCGGAAGTCCAACACAACATAAGGCATGCGGCTTCCAAGAATTTTATTTGCTACAACAAACGAGGAACTTCTTCCCATCTATGCTCCAGAAAGCAGAGTGCCACGGTTAGGTGTACACCAAGGCAAAACTTTCCCCGGGGGATAGGACAATAGAGCCAATGAGCAATAATCAATATTCTCTGGAAGGCATATACGCCTTCCTGTGAGTGGGGCATGACCATATGTTGCCTCCTTCCACGTCCTGCTTGTCTGTAGCCTTATCCTCCATCATGAGGTCACCCGGCATCCACTTTAGCATTGTGAAAAGTGCTTTCCACGGCATGGTGTAGGAAGCATCAGGCACCATCAAAGCAGATGTGCGCATACTCGTCTCTACAGTCTTGCAGTATGTGGCTTTCTCCAAGGACTTCCCCCATATGAGCGCCCCATATATAAAAGTAGGCTTATCTACCATGACGAGCAGCCAGCAAGAATTTTAAGGTATCGTCTTCTACACACCAATAAGGCAACTGCTACCCTGTCTGCCCTTGACTGGACATTCCGCTGGCAGGATAGATTGGAATCAAGGTATTTCGTTTTATCTGATTTGAGCTTAATTCCCTTTACGGTTGCCAGAGCAAACTGTAGGATAAAGAGAACACTGTTTCGTTTTCTGTGGATTCACACTTACAACAACCATCCGTGCATCTTCAGTTGCTGTGGAAGTATATCCGGGTACGGTTGGTAGAGCAAACAGCGGAGTGAGGAGAACAACTTCCGTTTTCAGTGGATTCAAATTTAGACAAACATGCTTACACCTTCAGCTACTGTGGAAGAGCAAACAGTGGAGTGAAGAGAACAAATTTATTTTCTATGGATTCACATTTACACAAACATCTGTGCACCGCCAGTTGCTGTGGAAGTGTATCCAGGTGCTTAACCGACACAGCCATCACAATATCATCGGCATATGCCGCTGTCCACAACTTAAACTGATGGAAGCAAATTCCATCAGTAATGAATTCGGAGCTTAATTGCTTAGAAGAGGAGACAGAATCTCTTTTGTGGTATGTAATTCTACCAGTAACAAACTAAGAGTTAAAATCCATAGACGAGGAGACAGAGTCCCGCCTGTGGAGTGCCACTCTGCAAATTGTGATTCTATTCAAATTGGAAGTTTTGATCCTGTTGATCAGTAAATTCCCTATGAAGCTTACAAACTTACTGATGAGCGTTCAGTCTATCCAGGACCAATATTGGGTGCCTCGATGGCTGATTTCTCAGTCTCGAGGTCGCAGGTTCGATTCCTGCCTCAGACCCTGGGTGTTACTGCAGACAAGAAAAACAGCTTCGCAGTTTTTGTGTTAGTTCTTAAAAAAAAAAAAATTATGGCCCTTGATATTACATTGCTGAATGCTCCCTCTATACCAAGGAAGGTCTCTAGTGCATACTCCCCATGCACCCATCAGAGTTTTCTCTATATGCCCTACGAGCGAACTCACGCACACTCCACAGTCGGTTCAAACCTAGTTTTAACAAGAATGTTCTTTTAGACATACTTATGAGTGTCTTATGTCTATCCTATTCAAATCAGGCGGAGAATATATTATATCCCCTATATTGTCCTAGCTTTAAAAAAAAATGGAAACCCTGAGTGTGTTTTTACATGCAGTTATATCCGCATTTTGAATTTCATACAAATAGTAATACAGTTTCGCAAACGAACCCACTTGGTCAAAGTTCAGCAACAATATAAAGCTGTTGTATTTGCTAGCAATTCTATCTATGTTACAAATTTCATACATGCCGATTTAGCCGTTCAGCTCATAAAGCGTAATTAACGCACAAATTTACTCTCGCATTTTTTCAGCGGCTGACGCAAAAGTGCTGATTGGTGTGAGAACTGCGTAATCACGTTGATTGGATTTTATTTTTCTCTTTTTGATTCATAAAACTATTGTTTCAATAGAAATATTTTGGGTGGTTTACCATTCTTTTAGCCAACTGATTAATCGATTTTTATTTAGTTTATTATATTATTTTTTTGTAAAAAATATTTAAAATCGGACCCCAAAGATTACCTCTTACAAACATGCCAACTTAAACGTTTAAGTTTGTTTTTCTAAAATCAACTAAAAATTGGTTTGGTATCGGGTGGTTAAATTTCAAGGGCCGATGTTGAATGTGAACCACATCTAAACGCCAAGTTTTTTTCCGAATTTTATTTGACATTTCTCTATTTCAGACTTAATCAATTTGAACCATGGAGAGATACACAATCCAACAACGTGTTAAAGTTATCCAGATTTATTATGAAAATGATGATCAATTTTCGAAGAAAATCATCTTCAGTGATGAGGCACATTTTCACCTCAATGGATTCGTCAATAAACAGAATTGCCGCATTTGGGCGAATGAGAATCCAAGAGTGACTGCACCCACAAAGAGTGACTGTTTGGTGCGGTTTATGTGCTGGCGGCATCATCGGGCCGTATTTTTTCCAAAATGAGGCCGGTCAAGCAGTTACTGTGAATGGTGTTCGCTATCGTGAGATGATAACGAACTTTTTATAGCCCGAATTAGAAGATATAGATGTAGACGATATGTGGTTTCAGCACATTTGCGCAACAAATTCAATGGCCGTGTTATCTCACGTAATGGCGATGTCAATTGGCCGCCAAGATCATGTGATTTGACACCGTTGGACTTTTTTCTTTGGGGTTATTTGAAAGAAAAGGTGTACGTCGATAAGCCAGCAACAATTCAACAGCTAAAGGATGAGATAATTAGGCACATTAACGGCATAGAACCCCCATTATGCCTCAGGGTCATCGAAAATTTGGACCATCGGATGGAGGTGAGCCGCCGTGGTCGCGGCGCCCATTTGGCCGATATTTTGTTCCATGCATAATTGAGTAATACCAATATATCATAATAAAATAAAATTACAATAATGTCCTAAACAGTTTGTGTTTTATTCAAAATCAACATCGGCCCTTGAAATTTAACCACCCTTTATTAAATTGCATATCGCTGCTTTATTGCAACATAGTCATATCTCAAAAAAATTAGCTTTTCAAGTTAACAATGTAGAACTGTTAACGGTAGTACCTTTTATATTGGGCCAAAAATTTTATTCAAATTATTTTTAAACTAAATATTTTCGAAACAAAAATTTCTAAAACTCGTATAAAAACTAAAAATTTGAAATGCGTTTTTCTCGAAACGAGCTTTTTTTTAGTTATGACTATGTTGCAATAAAGGAGCGATATATTTTTGTTTTCTTTGCAAAAAATAAGTTTAACGTCATCACACTTGTGTGAACTAGTCTTCTTTCCAGACCACCGAAATCTGTTTAGTTTCTTAAAATAAAATGTACGCAATTGAAAGGAAATTTACTTTACTCGTATACCAGCCGCTATACTGAAGTTCTGCAAAACAATCCAAAAACTATGTAAAACCATTGGTTGCATCTGTTTATTGTTTAAATTCCAATTTCATCTACTGCACTCCCCCCATTCATGCTCCCTCAGAGTCAACCGAATATATTGGAATGCGTTTTTCAAATGTCGAAAGTTTCACTGTGATAATAACAATGTCAGAGAGTTGTGTTCAAGAAATTCAACAAAACAGATTTAGTTCTTAAAAAACAACCAATAATTGCTTTAGATTTATACATTTTAATTTTTTATATTTAATATATAAATGAGGGGAAGGAACGCCTAGAATAATAAAGGTTGAATCTTATGCGTCTACTGAACTTTTAGATTTTAAAAAACTAGATTACATAAACATGTTTTGTTAATACAATATTTGTGAAGTATTTAGATTTCACTCTACTTTAAAAAGGCTTGCTTGCATTCATTGTACTTCCCTGGTGTAACCTTAATTAGATGGATATCAACTTTACATAAATATAGTTAAAAAAAAACGAAAAAACATGCTTCGATATCGAACTAAAAGTAAGAAATAATACCAATAAAAAATTATAAATAGCTTGTTTCCAATCTATATGTCGACATTTCATAGGAACTACCCTAATCATCAGTAGACTTTGAAATTTTTTGAAAGATATTCTCAAACATTCAACTTTATATCCCAACAATCTAAATAAATTGTTGAGAATTTAAAAGAAAAATGCTCTAATAATACCTGTCAAAACACAAAAAACCAGCTTTTACATGTATACACGTCTCTAACATTTGTTTACACCTTTCAAACAAATGAACAGCCGTTGGTGAATGTTTCAGAATATCTTTCAAAATAATTTTAAGAATAAGCTTAAACAATAGTGAATGAAAAATACTAGTATTATTCTCAATTAAGCGTGAAGCGCTTTGTGTAATTTTTTTCATATTTGGAACGCCTAGGGCTTAATTCACAATAATACTAGCATGTTTTGTTCAGTATTGTTTGAGCTTATTAAAATGAAATATTTTTAGCTTGATATCCAAGCGTGCTTTTTATTTTTTAATCTATATGGATTTTTTTCTTATTAGTTCGGTATACTTTGTCGAATCAGAATCTTTTCAGCATTTCCAAAATCGGCTTTAACAATTTCCAAAACCTCTTCATTTTCCCGGAAGCAATACGGCAACTTAAATTTCACCACTAAAAAAAATTACCGCTAATACGAGCAGTTAGGATACATGTTCCACGGCAAAAAAGCACACTGATTATGAAAATCTGATTCCAAATGGGCTACAAGTTTTTGGGAATTCCAGAAATCGGCTTCGGAAATAGCCAAATTTTCCCCACTTCCCTGGAAGCAATACTTTAACTTTCGTACTAAAACTCTGCAACGTACATACACGTTCCACAGCAAAAACACGCCCTGAATACAAAAAACCGGTTTGAAACTGGTTAGCGAAGCGGTTATGAGTTTTATGGGAATTCCTAACATCATCTTCAGGAATCGCCAAAATATTCACCTCTAAGGAGGCAATATGACAGCTTCAATATTCGTACCAAAGCAAATGACCGTTAATAGCTCAGATACATAAAAACATCACAGAATATGAAAAATTTATTCCGAAACGGCTATCGAACATGTTCCGAGTTTTCTGGGAGCTCTCAAAGTCGGCTGCGGTAATTAGCAAATTCCCCTACACTTCTTTCGCAATTTCATGTTCAATTTTCGCACTAAAGCGAAGGACTATTATTAGTTCAGATACATGTTTCACGGCAAAACGTGCACCGAATATAAAAACCGGTTTCCAACTGGCCAGCGAAGCGAATCCGACTTTTTTTTAAGAATTTCCCAAACCGGCCTCGGGAATTATCAAAATCCTCCCGCTTTCTCAGAAGCAATACGGTAACTTCAATTTTCACATTAGAGCGAATGACCGTTAATAGGACAGAAACGGCAAAATCGCGCACCAAACATAAAGAACCAGTTCCGAACCGGTTACGAGTTTTTCGGGAATTCCCAAAATCGTCTTCAGGAATCGACAAAATCTTTCACCGGCATCAATATAGCAACAAAAAGAAATCCCCCGCCAGAATCAATATAGCAACTTTAATTTTTGCACTGAAGTGGCAACACTGTATGTAGGATTTTATTTATTTACATATGTAATAATAATTCATACAGCAGTTGCAAACGCACAAAAATACAAGAGAAGCTAATATAAGCGTGCTAAAAATGTAAGCATTTAACCAGGGCTAACAATTCTTAGCACAAAAAAAAACCTCAATTTGTTTGCCCAAAGTGATGAGCAAAGTCAACCGTTTAGAGGCGCAAAAAAATGTTTGATTTTTGAAAGCCATTATCTTTTTAAAATCAAAATAATGGATTATATACATAGTTACTCGTAAATGTTTAAAAGTATTTTTCAAAGATTTCTAAGTCTTTATAGACTGATAAGGCTAGCTCCCAGGAAATGTCAACACAAAGGGAAAAATAAAAAAAGACGTCTTATATTGTAGATCAAAATGCATAGATCGATAGATAACAATATAATAATTTAAAGTAAATTTAAAAAATTTTTTAGAGTAAAAAAATCGGCGGCGCTAGAGAGCTGAGATGTAACCAATATTGAAATTTCTTTTCTTACCACACATGGGAGGCAGTCATGTCCTTTGTCCAACTTAAAAAACCATCTCTTAATTAACGTTTTTTGTAGTAGGTGCACCAAATTTCAAAACTCTGGGACCACTGCTTCTATTTTTTTTTGTCCCAGCCTTCATTATACTCTATTACATCTTCCCTTATAAATCAGCTGTCTTGCTTGCCTACTCTTCTTAAATCCTAATAAGTAAATTGAGTGATTGTTCTATTTTAGGCTTAAATGATGGTAACAACTTAATATAATTTAATGTTGTGAATGATCAGGCAACGCAAAATGAGTCAGCATTATGCTAATGCCGACTCATTTAGAAAGACGTGAATTTAGAGGGTTGTGTTATGTCAAAATATTTGTCCGTAATATATTTAAATGCAAACTATAAATGAAATCGAAAACAAGAAATCAAAATTCACATCTTCCCTTCGCGTACTTCCCCTTGAAATTGATAATTTGGCGCACAGAATGAATTTATGAGTACTTGCAGATGGATTTTTCTGCTGCTCTGTTTGGCTTCAACAAACAATGTTCTGAAAATGTCAAGTATGCAATAAAACGAAATCAAAAAAAAAAAAAAATATTTTAAATTTGGAAAAATAATTTTAAAGCAAAAAATATAAAAAACACATCTTCAATGGAAAAATAAAATCCCAGTTGGCTATGTATGTATTTAAGATATTCTAAACGATGGCTACAAAACAACAGAAAATCGTGAAAGGCGCACTGAAGATACAAGTAGCTTAAAATCTTTGACGAAATTCTTGAACAAATGGCCACGAAAACATGCCATATCACACAAGCGACTATTTTATTCAAAGAAAAAGACTTAAGATTGCAAAAATCAAACGGTGCGTTAGAATATTAAGAGGTTAATATTTCTGTGTATGTGTAAGCCAGACTACGATGACGAAGTCAACAATTACAAAATTAAAAAACAAAATTTTAATTAAAAATTACACGGAATTGCTTTATCTTCATTCCATGCGTACATGTTTTTTTACTATACTCTCTGTGCCGTGAGATATATATGTATATATATATTGATGATAAATATTTGAATAGTAATAGTATTGTTTATTCAGAAATGTCATCATTTTGCCTGACATAAGTATGGTTAGTTGGCATAATAACTTGGTAAAAATATGCTAACTTTTATTAATACTAAGCTTGCTTGTAATTGCAACAATGTTGCAGCAAAATACTTCATAGTTATTTATAAATTTTTTTTTTATTTAATTATTTGATCTTGTTTAAGTGATTATTTCTTATCTTTGTAGGTGAAGATCGTTTTATTTTATATAAAAAATTCAACAGCATTTATTTTCAATATTTCGATAACAATTTGTTATCCTGACAATGATAACAAATAAATTTTGTTGAATTTTTTATATAAAATAAAACGATCCTTTCCTACAAAAATAAGAAATAATTAAGATGAAATGATCTTCAAGCTTGAGGTCTTTTTTATAAAATTTTTTTAAAAAATGTGTTTATTTAATTCAATATTTCGTCTTCCTTCGGAAGACTTCTTCAGGAAAATTAAATTTTTCGAAATTACGAAGGAAGACGAAATATTGAATTAAATAAATACATTTTTTAAAAAAATTTTATAAAAAAGACCTCAAGCTTGAAGATCATTTCATCTTAATTTAAGAAAAAGGTCGAAAAATTAGGATAAAGAAAAAATAAGAAATAATTTTTAACAAAACTGTAAAGTGAAGTTTCCAATACAACAATATCAGCTCCAACCATATAATTCAACAATAATATGTTGCCCTTAGAATGTTGCCATATCAAGACCATCTGTTTGTCGGCGGCCACACGACGCCGATTTTTATATTTTGAGGCGAATCGGCATTCCTGCATGACAATATTTGTCATGCATCATATAACTGCCGACACATATATGATATTCTACAAGAGAAATATTGTCTTTATTTATCGGTTATTTTATTATCACAGTTTTTAGCGTCGAGTTCGAACAAAAACATCAAAAAATTAATAAAGAAAATTTAAAAAAAAAAATTATAAATACTTAGCTTGTTTTTTGAAAACAAGCTATTTATATTTTTTTATTGGTATCAATGTTGGAAGCTAATATAGTGAATAAAACTCAATTATTTAAAGAAAATTAAAATTAAAAAAATTGGAATAAAATGGAAAAAATTAAAAATACGAATCCCGCCTAATTTCAAAAATTAGTAGAGGAGTTGGAAAAGATCCCATCAATGGCCAGAATAAAAAATGCAGGACTTCTGACCAAGCAGTCTTCTTTCCACTATTAAGTTTGTTTTGTTTTCTTCGTCATTTTAAAACTTCCTCATTTTTCTTTTTCCATAAACTTTCTTATTTTGCACAAAATTTTGTTCTAAATCAAAATGTAACCAAAACGAAGCAACTGACACATACATTAGAGATGTGTGTTGGGTTATAACGAGTGATTTTTTTGCTATTATCTTTTTGGCAACACTAGTTTTGACAGCTCACGCACGTTTTGTATCTTGTGTCACTGTCAAACATCTTCAGTTTTGTCTATAATTTAATCCTGAATCGTCTTACAAACGAGCAACGCTTGCAAATTATTGAATTTTATTACCAAAATGCGTGCTCTGTTAAGAAAGTTCATTGCGCGCTTCTTCCATTTTATGGTCAGTTTAATCGACCTACTGAGGCTTCTATTCGGGCTATTGTAAAAAAATTTCGCACCAAATTTACATTGTTGGACATTAAACTGCCAACACGCTTACGTAGAGTACGAACTGAAGAAAATATCGCAGCCGTATCGGCCAGTGTTGGTGATGACCGTGAATTATCGATTCGGCGCCGTTCGCAGCAATTGGGCCTCTGTTACTCCACTACGTGGAAAATTTTGCGGAAGGATTTGGGTGTGAAGCCTTATAAGATACAGCTGGTGCAAGAATTGAAGCCAAACGACCTACCACAACGCCAAATTTTTGGTGAATGGACTCTTGAAAAGTTAGATGAAGATCCACTTTTTTATCGAAGAATTGTGTTCAGCGACGAGGCTCATTTCTGGTTGAATGGATACGTGAACAAGCAAAACTGCCGTATTTGGAGTGAAGAGCAGCCAGAAGCATTGCAAGAGCCACCAATGCATCCACAAAAAACAACCGTTTGGTGCGGATTATGGACTGGCGGCATCATTGGGCCGTATTTCTTCAAAGATGATGTGAATCACAACGTTACTGTGAATGGTGAGCGCTACCGTGCGATGATAACAAACTTTTTTTTGCCCAAAATGGAAGAGCTTGACTTGCATGACATGTGGTTTCAACAAGACGGTGCCACATGCCACACAGCACGCGAAACAATGGACCAATTGAGAGGCGAGTTCGGTGAACAGTTTATTTCACGCTTGGGACCAGTCTATTGGCCGCCCAGATCGTGCGATTTAACGCCTCTAGACTATTTTTTGTGGGGCTATGTTAAGGCTAATGTCTATAGCGACAAACCCGCTTCGATTGACACGCACTGGAAGCCAACATTGCCAACATTATTCGTGAGATACCGGCCGAAATGTTGGAAAGAGTATGCCAAAATTGGACTAAGCGGATGGACCATTTGAGGCGCAGCCGCACCCAACATTTGCATGAAATAATCTTTAAACATTAAATTATATCGACCCAACTATCGATCCAAATAAATATTTCATGCATTTTTCAGAATTTTATGTGTTTTTTTTTTAAATTTCCGATAGTTCTTATAAAATCACCCATTATTAACATAATCGATAAACCGGCAACATCACCACAAAACTGTTAGGGAATGTCAGATTAATATTGACGTCGTCTTAAATTGATGTTGCCATAATATTGCCGACAGTGTTGGCGGGTGTATATTTTTTCTTACATGTGTAAATGCCGTCAAAGTCACAAATAAACTGTTGTCTGTTCGAAAAAATCATCAGTAATTGGGCTGGTCATCGTGTCGTGCAGTAAGATCTCGCACACAGCGCCTATGGCACGAGCATAACATCGTCCCGCTGATTTTTGCAAAAGGAAATGATCATATACTATTTGAAGACATAGTCACCATTGAATAAAAACTTATACATTTTTTTTTCAAGCTCTTTTTTCCATTTGGTTTTTGCTTTAATACCTTTCAAAAGTTTGGAACTTTTCAAAAATTTGGAACTCTGTCGCTTTTACAGTTGAGCGACAAGAGTAAAACCATTGGCGCCCATTTTGTCACGTAGTGTCTTCTGAAATTTCTTTAGAAACCCAAATAGAATAATTTAGCCAACTGGAGTTGTTATTGAATAAATGTACACACATTAGAAACAAACTAGAGCTAAAAGTTTAGTTGGCTGTGAGCTCTGGCTTAGATTTATTTCTGCCTGTGTAAACTTTTATTAAAGCCGCTAATGATTTTGTTTTCAATCACAAGCAAATCAAACTACCAATCAAACAAATTGTCAGTTTAAAACCATAACTAAGTATGTACATACGTACATATGTACGTACGTATGTATGTGATAATTTTGCTTTCTAGCCATGATTGCCTCGCAACTAGTGAGTGTCCATTGCAATGTGCAACAAACCAACAGTTGTTGTTATTGCTTTTCTTATAACTCTAATTACCATTAAAATAACATTTTATAAATAAAGTGAAAAGAAAAACTATTCGCTTGTCTGCACTGCTCAACGTTGCAAACATCTGTGCCCCATTTAAGTTTTACGCACGCATTCGTATAAACACTTTTCATGGATTTTTTTCATTTTTTGTTGTTGTTGTTTTCATTTTCAGAACAACAACAAGTTGTAACGTTATAAAAGGAAATAAAAAAAAAATGAAAACTTTGAAGCAAATAAAAAAAGAGTAGCCTGACATTAATAAGACCCAGTCCTCCCATCCATCAGTCATATAAAAAGAACATCAATACTCAAATGGAAAAATCCTTCTTTTAAAAAAATATTGGAGTTTGTGTTTTTTTTCTTGTATAACGGTTTTTGTTAAAAATAAAAGAAATATTAAGTGTATTCACTGTCTGATGTAAAATAAATCTTTTCAATATTTAAGAAAAAGTAATCCTAAAATACTTTATGCCTTTTACAATGATATGCTATTAAAAAATAAGAAAAGACCTTTTTAAATACTTTTTTAATAAATTATAAACAGCTTGTTTTCTATGTTTCCCAGCTGTCTATATGTCAGAATTGCATACGAGCTACCCTAATCATCAGTAGAGTTTTCTAGCCCGATACAATATATATAAATATTGAGGATATTTCTCGTGGACATGATCCAATAAGGTGTTAAAAAAGCCAAGTACTTATTTTTCCAAGAAATTTTTCTATATAAAAATAATTGTAAAGTCAATGTTTCTAAAGAAAACTTTCAGTGTACGAATATATGTCTATATGTCGACTTTTCATAGGAGCTACCCTAATCATCAGTAGACTTTGGAAATTTTTGAAAGATATTTTCAAACCTTCAACTTTATAGCCCAGCAATCTAAATAAATTATTGAGAATTTAAAAAGAAAAATGCTTTAATAATACCTCTCAAAACACAGTAAAAAAAATCAGTCTCCTAAAAGTAAAAACACCTCACACAGCCTACAGCATACTAGGGTTACAGCGAGTGGTATACCTGCCCGGCAGACACCCTGTTGTTAAAAATCCCAAAAATCACGCTTCGATATCAAACCAATTGTCCATATAACCCGTTAATTGTCGGTATAAAATATATAAAATTATTGAGAATTTAAAAAGAAAAAATGCTTTAAAAGTAAAAACAAAAACATCTCATAAAGCCAGGATTACAGTAGAATTACTGCGAGTAGTATACCTTCCCGGCGGACACCCTTTAGTTAAAAAACCTAAAAAAACGCTTCGGTATCAAACCAATTATCTATATAACCCGATAATTGTCGGTATAATGCGTTCCGAGTTTTTTTTCGAATTCACAAAATTGGTGTCAGGAATCGCCATAATCCCCCACTTCTCGGGAAACAATATGACAACTTCAACTTTTGTACTAAATCGAATGTCCGTTAATATATCAGATATACAATCCATTACCAAAACGCGCACCGAATATGAAAACCCGGTTCTGATTCGGTTAGCGTAACGAGTCTGAGTTTTTGGGGAATTCCGAAAGTTGGCTTCAGGAAATTTAAAAATGCTCCCCTCAAAAGCAATACGGCAACTTCAACTTTCGCACTACAGCGAATGACTGTTTATAGTTTAGATGCATGTTCCAGGGCAAAAACATGCCCTGAGTATGAAAAACTAGTTCCAAAACGGCCAGCGAAGTGGTGCTGAGTTTTTTTTTTTGCGAATTCCCAAAATCGGCTTCATGTATCACCAAAATCCCTCCACTACCCCACAAGCAATATAGCAACTCCTATTCATGCACTAAAAAATTTCTCCAAAGAGAATGCGCAATGCTCACTCGACTCAACTGTGACTGACAAATACGTACAATCGATAATTCAAACGATGCCAGCCTCCACCGGCATCGTATAAACACCACATTAGAACATTTTTGCTTATGCATGTTCCACGGCAAAATCATGCCCCGAGTACGAAAACTCAGTTCCAAAATGGCCAGCAAACTGGTTCTGAGTATTTTTTTGTGAATTCCCAAAATCGGCTTCGTGTATCACCAAAATTCCTCCACTTCCCCACAAGCAATATAGCAACTCCAGTTCTTGCACTAAAAAATTTCTCCACAGAGAATGCGCAATGGTAACTCGACTCGACTGTGACAACGTGACTGACAAATACGCACAATCGATAATTCCAACGGTGCCAAGAATTTTTAACCTCAGTCACAAACCTGATAAAGAAGTGATCTCCAATAATTTTTTTTCGCCCATCTCCTACCATTTTTGTAAAAGGGACCAAAGTCCGTCTTCAAATTTCAAAAGCCAATTTTTTGAAAAATGGCTGTTATTTCTAGAAAAAACGCACTGTTATGACTTTTGGCCATTGGACATTATTACGCACGGGCTAAGAAGTGATGTCCAATAATTTTTTTTCGCACATCTTTTTTTATATCTGAAGAATTTTATAATATTTGTAACTTTTAATTCGTGCAATTTTCTTTGATAAGAGGATTCTTATCAAATTTTTGTGACTCTTCTTTACAGATTTTGATTCAGTAAAATTATCTCAAATTGTTTCTTATAAATTTGTTAAAATTATTGGTTTGAGACACATTTTATTGCTAAAATTGCTTTTTTTCATGCTTAACAGAGCCATGTTAGTACATTAACAGAGGTATGTTAAAATAGCAGGTTTGTAGCTAAGGTTAAAAATGTTTAAATTTATCTTCACAGACATTTCAAATTGTACGTTTTTTAAATTTATTTTTCCAAAGTATGATATAAATTTTTTTTAAAGAATTCGTAGACTGTTAATGTCCTTAATGGTGCAACTCTGAAGCCAGCAGTCTGATGCCATTTTGTGGGTGTTTTTGTTTTCTTTGCAGAAGCAATTTTAAATTTCATTTCAAGAGCACCATGTGCAATTTACTGTTCACCTGGGTCTCAACAAATGTCGCATCATTAGCCTGGCGCAACATTAACCGTTTTGAGAAGTAACAAAAAAAATTTTTAAAAGGAAGAGTGAGTGAACCGAGTAGCAGCTAATACTACTTAATTTTGTTACTAAAATATATGGAAGTGGCGACGGCCAAGTTGGCCAAGTGGTTCATTAAATAAATCATTGTAGGAATTAAACAACAAGTGTGGCAAATTCATAAAGACTGTTAACAGCCCCTTGAAACGCCTGCTGGCTTCTTATTTACTGTTTATGATTACTTTGAAAATTTTCTAAACAAAATTTCTGCCATTTTTCATGATTGATTGGCATGATGATGGATTGCTTACGGCTGTATTGTTACTGTTTTTCTTTTTTTTTTTTTCTTTTTTCTTCTAGGCAACATTTAATTTAATTACTAGCTTAAACTTGTTTCAGTGGCTCTTAAAGGTTTAAATACTATTAAGCACCTGATTGACTCATGCTTGTTGTTCTAGTTGAACTGCAATTTGTTTCTTTTCTCTAGCACTCGTACACTTGTTATTTTGCTTTCAAAATCTACAAATCTAATTTTCTATTTTTTTTTTTAATTTATTGTAATAAATGTGTCAAATACATTTGTTTGCTGCTTATTAAATTGAAGATTTTTCCCAAAGATTATATATTTTTTTTCTAATTTTCTTTTAAATTATTTAGTTTAGTGCAGTCAGGTCTTCTTGTTTAATTTAGTAATCAATTATGGGGCGGTTTATTTAAATGCAATTTTCCACTTCCAAACCATTTAAACGGACAGCTGTCAATAACCGTTTTAAATAATATTTTTATTGAACAAAAAAAAAAAAAAACAAAAAAATAACAAATGGAAGGTGGAGGCAATTTATATGTTATTTTGAACTACAGTTAATAAAAAAAGTTATAATTATATTAAATTGATTAGATATATACATACCGTGCGCACCTGTATTAGGTGTATAACTTTGCTTCCGTCGATTTGCCATAGATGATTGCAACAATAAGTGGTAGTCGAAATAACAAGATCGTAGATGTCATACAATAATATTACGCATTTGTGTACATAACGCCATCGAAATATTAGTCGCTTTATGTCTGCTTCATAAAGTTATTCTCGATCAAAAATGTCAGCTTCCAAACCAAATTCTCGTCATTTGCGAAATACTAGTCGATTTTTGTCTGCATCATAAAGCTTTCTCGATTAAAAACGTGAGCTCACGAGCCAAATTTCCGTCATTTGTGGGAGATTTTAATTTTCTGTGTTAATATGAAGAAACGCATAGAATTTCTTTATTAGTGAAAGAACGTACCGAGAGTGGCTTCACCGTTTCAAGAACGGCTATTTGACATCGAATACCATCATGGCTGTGGAAGAGAGACGGTTTTTGAAGATGCAGAATTGGATACATTACACTCGTGTCAAACGAAAGAAGAACGGCAGGATCATTGGGAGTGACACAACAATCCATTTCAAAATGCCCGAAAGTCTTGGGAATGATTCAGAAACCAAGAAACTGGGTGCCGTACAAATTGAAGCCGATAAATTCTGCACTTATTTTTTTTTATATACGGAAGAGATTTCTGTATCGCATTGTAACTAGGGATGATAATTACCAGCGCAGAAAATCATGGACCAAACCAAATGTTTACGATTGCAAGGTCATGCTCAGTATTGTGTGGGACTAGTAGTGCGATTCTGTAACTTTTATAACGATAATCGAGTCGTTAAAATAATTATAACGATATTTTACCGAATTTGCTGTTTTGCAACATGTTTTTAAAGATACTCGCCGTCGTTGAAAATCAGCTGTTAATTTTACTGCCGATTGTCGATATCTTAATGACAAAAAATTTTCTTGTTGTCTATTCACTCGCTAAAAATGTAGTTTTTGATTAAATTATGCTTTCATGGAATAAAGTGCCAACAATCTGATTTTAATATATAAAAATATTTATTGCATGCTTCAAGCCATATATTTTTTCAAAAACAAAATTTTCAATATAATATTTTTAACCGGTAAAGTGGCTTTTGAACGTTTGGCACTCGGACTTGCCAGAGATGAAACAAGTTTGAACGCTTCAAGGGATAATCGACGTATTCTTCGGGAATTGCACAATCCCTTTGAGTTGACAGCTAATGAATTTAAAAAGTTATATAGATTATCATCCGCCTTAATTGTGGTCATTCTGTACATACAGAAATTAGTACATATAAACAAATAAATGGAATACATGAATACATATTTTATTTTACTTACTTAATTACAAATTATATAATATTTATTATCACTTAAAAACTAAAATGGGAATTACCATATTTTCTCTTTTCGAAGTTACCATATTTTCTTTTCTTTGTGGTTTTCGCTTTTTTTTTGGCAGAGATGCCACGTAATGTTTATATGAATGAACAGCTGTTTACCATCGTTAGACTTAAATTACAGAATCACTCAATCGTTAGTGCAAGCGAGGAAATTTAATGGCAAAAGTTGCGATTATCGTATCGCTAAAAGTTAGACAAGCGCACTACAGGTCGCCGTAGTGTATTATGATTTGTTAAAACTGACTTAAGCTATCATAGGCGATCATTATCGAACGTATTTAATATGCTTGAGCCCAGCATTGAAAGACAATTCGCTGCAATACAACGAGAGACATAATAAAATGATTTTAAAGCTTGGTAATGCTTGACTCGTTATTGTGAATTGGTCTAGACATACCAGTTGGTATTGTAAATGCGCATAGCTATAGGGCTGTGCTCTTTACTACACAAATACTGCGCTCAGCACTAGCAATGAAAAATACACAAACAACGTCATCTTATATATTCTTTTGTCGTTCTTCACTACACACACACGAAAACAACACTTTCGCATGTTTTGCTGGTAAACATGGACGACAGCGATTATCAGTGTGAATTGTGTTTTTGTAAATGTTTTGCTTTTTACAACAAAAAATATTAAATTAAAATAGTTTTTCCTTAAATGTATTGGTGTTTACTCTTTCATATAGAACTTGTGGGCACCACTGCGGTAGACCATGAAAGTCCTGTAATCCAAGCTCTGCACAGAACATTGCAGAACCAACACCGTTATTTGTTCTTGAGCCATGCGTACACATCCTGGTGTATTTGTACTTGAGCATATTTGCATGTTCATTTTTAGCCCAAAAAAATAATAAACAATTATTTCTTTATAGTTTTGTGCTTATGAATATCTTAAAAACATTGAACAAAAATCTGTTTTTGGCACTTTTTTAATTTTCTATTAAATAAAAATGTTCTTTTCAATTTTAAATAATCCTCTTTTAGTTTCTCATTTCCATTTAACAAATGAAAATTTACACTGCCCTAAAAAAATCAATGGAGCAAACAATTTAAAAAAATACTTTAAAACAGTTTTCCAAAGCTGAAATGTTTTTGACATAATTTAAGTTTTTTTCTATCACATTTTAATATAAAACATTTTACTAATTTAATTTTTGCGTAATTTCTTTGCCGATAGAATAATTGCAATATTGTTAAATGCTGCCTGGCACTGACTCATACGAGGAGCATGCGAGAAGTTGAAGAACGAAATTGAATTGCACTTACATAGCTTTCATGCAAATTCAACGAAAATGTGTTGCACTTAGCTAAAAACATAATTTTCAATATCATAGTACTTACCGCCTGCATTACTTTGAACTAGTTAGGTAATGACTTGCTTAATATCTGTTGTATATGTACGTCTGTAAGTAGTTGTTCTTTGTAAATATACTCGTATATAAATTTACAATATTTGCAATGAAAATTTAATAAAAGAATTTGAGTAACACTTGTATTTGCTAAAACTTAAGATAAGGTGACAGAAACGGCTTTAAAATGTCTACAAAATGTAAAACCCACTAAATCAAAAGTTGTTTTTATAAATTTTTCTGTTATGGCAATTTTACGAGTACTATTCCTGTCGTTTGTTTTGCTACCATTACGACTTACAGGCTATGAATACCCAATGTAAAGATGGTGTTAACACTACATATGTGTTGCCAGGTTCATTCAAATGTATTACCTATAAACTTTTTAAATGATAAATCACAGTGGTACACTCAGTTTCATACTTAATTCCATAGCGTTAAAAAATGTATTATTATGGAAAAGGTTTTTAAGAAAAATATTGAATGTAAATGGCACTTTTATCCAAAGAAGCTGTTTGAAAAGAAACACATACTTCTGTAACTTTGTAAAAATGCATTTATAAAAGTGCCATTTATACCATAATTTAAAGTCATGCCTTTTTTATATTAATAAAGTTATCCATTACACTTAATGTATGGCATCTTCAGCAATTTTGATAGCTTTTAACAGCACCAACTCGTAAATCTAGGACCTATAAGCAATTAGCTATTTTAACAACTTTTTTGTATTGATATTTTGAATGGTAAGAGGGCGGATTGAAATTGAAGCTATCTAGCGCTAGATGACAGCACAAAAAAAAATTTTTTTTTAATTTTTTGATGGAAGCTAAGAGTGTTGTCTATGATACCTACGAGCACCGCTTGGTATAGAAGCTACCTAAGTAGGATGTAAATACTTTTTTCAAAAACCATTTATTTCTCAACATAGTCTCTTTTTAGCTCAATACACTTCGTAAGACGGTATTCCAACTTTTTTACACCATCTGAATAACACGATTTTGGGAACCCCTCAAAATACACATTAGTTTGGGTAATCACTTCTTCGTTTGGCATGAATATTATTCCTGCGAGCCATTTTATCAAGTTTGGCAACAGGAAAAAGTCACAAGGAACTAAATCTTAGACTATAAGGTGAATGATCAAACAATTCGAAGAGTATTTTTAGCATCGTATCTAATGCTGCGCGTTGCCTAGAAGAAAGAGCTCTTGTTTCTTCTTTAAATGTGGTCGTTTTTTCTTGATTGCATCAATCCATTGATGCAATAATGCACGATAATACTTTGCTGTGGATTTTTTTCCAAGATAATCGATGAGCAATATTTCGTGTGCATCCCAAAATACAGTGGCCATAACCTTGCCAGGTGGTTTCACTGTCTTCGCCTTCTTTGGAGCACTTCCACCAAATTCCACTCATTGTTTCGATGGCTTTTTGGTTTCAGGTGTATAGTAATGGACCCACGTTTCATCAAGATTTATTAACTCAAGCCAAAAATCAACAAGATTACGCTTTATCATGTCCAAACACCGCAGTCAAGTGGTCTGTCGAACTCGTTTTTGCTCGAAACTGAGCAAACCCAGCACCCATCTCGACGATAGCTTTTTCTTGTGCAAATCTTCATGCAAAATGTTGAACGCACGTTCATATGACTACCATTACTCGGCGATCATTCATAACTATATCGAGGATTTTCTTTATATTTTCTTCAGTAACCATCTCTTTTGGGCTCCCTATTGATGGTATTGTTATAGTGCTTGTTCGGCCGCGTTTAAATTCAGCAATCCAATATTTTACCATGTAATCTAATGGAGTAACCGTCCAGAATGTTTATCCAACTTTTGCTTTGTCTCTTTCCCCGTTTTCCCTTTCAAATAATAGTGTTTAATTACTGCGCGAATTTCACTTTTTTCCATTTTTCAAGAAACCCAAAAGTTGCTTACTTCAAACGACTACAACAAATAAACTAATCGATGAATTTGGGTGAAATTTTAACAGCTGACGCTTGACAGATTGCAATTTAAATTTTTTTGTGTTTGTGCTGTCATCTAGTGCTAGGTAACTTCAATATTAGTCCGCCCTCGTAATGTCTGTGTGTTGCTTCATATTTTATTTGTACTTACATATCGCTCCTTTATTGCAACATAGTCATATCTCAAAAAATGAGCTTTTCGAGTTAATAATGCAGAATTGGTACTACCTTTTATATTATGGCGAAATTTTGTTTAAATTACCTTTAAACTGTTTCCTTTAGAGATATTTTCTAAAAAGTTTTTCTAAGACTTGTATGGAAACTAAAAATTTGAAATGTGTTTTTCTCAAAACAAGCTTTTTTGCCTTATGACTATGTTGCAATAAAGGAGCGATATAAATGTATGCTCTAATAAGAGCACATTTTTAATTTTCTTTTCGTTTTTTTAACGCCGCGTATGCTGACTTATTGTTATCTTTTTTTATCTTGGACTAGTACTTGAACTTTCCAACATTATAGCAGATAGGGAACACATCTTTAGGCAACTTATTCCAGAGACGAAGCGTATGGCTGAAAAACGAATTCTCTCTGTAATGCGTTGTACGATTCCCCGGGAAATGGACAACAAATGGGTGAGCTCTAGACGATGAACGCAGGCTACGTAAAAATGTGCGAGTTTCGTGAACAAAATCCCTAATCGTGTCAGAGCAAAATTCATTGTAGTAACGATAGAACAGAGTAACGCACCCTACACTGCGTCATGTGTAATATTAGCACGTATATAAATATTCTTTTCACGCTAGTGCCTTTTGATCAGGGCCAGGCTAGTCTGTAGATAGAACTTCCCGAAGGCTTTGCTTATCCTCGTTCCGATAATAAACTCTTGACAAGGGTTTCTGAAGTCCAACACAACCTAAGGCATGTGGCTTTGTAGAGATTTATTTGCTGCAAAAAACGAGGAGCCTTTATGTGCCCCGCTTTGCCCCAGAAAACAGAGTGCCCTGGTTAGAAGCAGACCAAGGCAAAATCTGCTCCCATTTGACAGATCACAATTTCAATCCGCTAAGTAGCATATTGAAGCTACTTAGCTCTCGTAGCTTACTCTAATATCGGGATATCAGAAATAATATTGGGAATTGAGAAAATGATACCCAATCTGCTGGGTATTAACTGATTTCACACTAAATTTTTAATAAGAACCTGGCATTCTAGCCATTTTTTAATTTAACTACATATTTCACTGTTAAGTCGTTAACAGAGCTCTGCTAAGTGAAACATTTGGCTTTGCTAAGAACGAGTGGTTTTTGTCTGAGAACTTAACTATATAAATAAAATAATCTTGGGAATTGAGAAATTGATACCCAATCTTTTGGGTATTAACTGATTTCACACTAAATTTTTAATAAGAACCTGGCTTTCTAGCCATTTTTTAATTTAACTACATATTCCACTGTTAAGTCGTTAACAGAGCTCTGTTAAGTGAAACATTTGGCTTTGCTAAGAACGAGTGGTTTTTGTCTGAGAGTTTAACTATGTATTTATTTTCGCCTACCTTATGTTAAGACATATTGCCTTTATAAAATAAAATATAGCTCCTATGCGAGTTATTTTAGTATGTAAGGGTTCAACCCCTTATAATTTTCTGTTATTTGTAAATTAAAATTTTCCCCAGCTTGATTTTCTGATTATTTTCCATTTTAATGGCCTTTTAGTAAATATTTCTTCATGAAATCCTTGCTAGCCTTCTGTTACATAACGAGTTGTATATGTTTTATTTTGTTTTTGGTAAAAACAATTTACATATTCTTAATAACAATTTATTTATTGTTTTCAAAATAAATTGCTTACAGTTTTATTTCTGTTTGTGTATTTTTTTATTTCACAAAATTATATTTTTTGTATTCTTTCAGAGGACAAATGTTGCCATATGTTGCAGGCTTCTTTTGTTTAATTTTAATATTTTCCTTGCTTTTTTTATATTTATGACTTAAGCAAATATTTACTTAACAAATTTAGGTTACCATGTGTAAGAAATAAAAATGTTTAATATTGCAGATTAATCTCTCCTTTCTGGCTACCCCTCAAACCATCGCAAATTCTAAACAGTTGTTAATTATATCGGTCAAATTATTAAAATTAGTTTGCACATTGAACTATTTCCAACTAATTTTTCTTACTCTCAAGTTATAATATTTTAAATAAAGCTTATTGAATTGGAAATTGTTGTCTCCTTTCAGGTAAATACACGTTTGACTTCAGTTTACTCTGCCTGCATTTTTTGAAACTGTAAGTATAATTTACGCACTTATTTTAGTAACGTATTAAAGTATTATATACACAAAATATCTCAAATCTTTTAATGACGGCAAGTGATGATTTTCCACCATTTACTTAAAAGGATTGCTGTTTTTGGTTACCAAAGGAAAATTCATAATACGATAATAAAAAATCCTTAAAACTAGTTCTTTGTTAAAAAATTTTTATTTGTAAAATAACTAATTTACTTTTTGAAAGTTATTTCTTTGTTAAACAATTTTTTTTTGGTAAAATAACCACAAACGTATCGTACCCGCAGTAATTCCATTGTAATTCTGTTTGCGATGTGGCAACATCAACATACCACATGGTAATCAAGCCATACTCTGTCAAACGCTTTAGAAATATCCAGAGTCACCACTGTACTTTCACCGAAATTATGGATTTCTTGGAGAGATATGCGAAAAGATCGCCAGTAGAGCGACACAACGTAATCCATATTGACGATCACAAAGTAATTTATGCGACTCTAGATACCTCAGAAGGTGGTAGTTAATCATACTTTCCATTACTTTGGCAAGCGCAGAGCAAAATTTAATAGGACGGTTATTTTCAGGGTTATTTGCCTCACCCTTCTTGGTGATTGGCATCACATTAGCAGTCTTACAGTACGATGGGAGCTCACCAATATGGTAAAGTATGTTGAAGGGGCGTACTAATGGCGGCGCAAGCTTAGAAAAACACTGCTTCAAGACCAGGGCTAGAATGTCTTCCGGTCCAGGAGGCTTGTTTATGTTGAGGTTGGCCTAAACCCTTTTAACTACTCGAATTAGGAAAATATCCTTGTCTTAGATTCAGATAATCCTTTGCGCTCGGGAAGAGGTTTACTGCTTTCCGGCAAGTATGAATTGCTTCCATAAATTTCAGCCACCAGATTAACCATTGCAACTGGTTACCCATGTCAATCAAGCATTCACCGACATGTCGGTGATGGTGATTCCTTAGGAGAGTCCAAGTCCTTTTCCTTTTCTCTAAATGTTATTTGTAGTCTAAGCGGTCGAGTATCATTCACATTTTGCGAATTCTAATTTGCCTTAATTTTCTAGAAAATTGGACCAACCACTCCACCAGCCTATAAACTACACCAAAGCGTTGTTTTTCATGGACATAATGTCAGATCCTAGTACTCTTTGGGCTGCTCAACAACTCAAAAACGGCAATTTTCTTTATAAACGTATACATTCAGTCAGAAATTTGCATCATAACTGAACAAAATTTCACGATATAAGAACGGATTTTAATTGAGATCTTCCTCAGCTCACTCACTGAAAATAAGACGAAAACTAAATTTTTGCACAAACTAAATTTTGCGATACATACGTAAAATATGACCAGTTGACGAATACAACAAAGCAAGCTGTTGAGAGAGACGGCAAGTTTTCAGTTTTCCACGGTCTTAGCGCACACTCTTAGCTAAAGCAGCTATATTCTCTTCAGCAAGTGCTAGATGTGATTTAACCGGATGAGTATTATTTACTAATGTAAACTCGGACTTAAATTCGCGAGTGGTATGGGCAACAGTGGTTTCTGTAGGTTGCACCATAAATCCCTTGCATCCAACGAAAAATTTTCTCAGAGAACACTGTTTTTCGCAACACATCTGAACAACTAAAGCTGGATTCACCCATTGTTTCGGAACAAAATGTTTGTTCTGAAACAATTTTAGTTCTGTGAGAGCTAAACATTTGTTCTGGACAAACAAAGCTACCATATGAAATAGCTATGTAAACGAGGCGTCTTACTGTTACGAGGTGGTAGCTTTTTCTTTTCTGAAATAAGCTTCAATGCAGTCGATGCGTTCAAATTCATGACAAAATGTTTTAAAGTTATTTACTTTTATTTTTTACAATAATCAATATAAAACATTTACGTATACAAGTACTCTATTTTATTATACATATCGCTCCTTTATTGCAACTTAGTCATAACTAAAAAAAGCTCGTTTCGAGAAAAACGCATTTCAAATTTTTAGTTTCCATACAAGTCTGAAAATTTTTTTTAAAGAAAATATCACCTAAAGGAAACAGCTTAAAAGTAATTTGAATAAATTTTTGGCACACTATAAAAGGTAGTACTGTTAACAATTCTGCATAGTTAACTCGAAAAACTCATTTTTTGAGATATGATTATGTTGCAATATAGGAGCGATATGTATGTGTGCACATATAATATGATGTGGCATCTCAGTTCAATTTTGGTTGAAGAATTGAAGTAGTTGGCAGCACAGTTCAATTGGTTTGGAACAAAAAATAAAATTAACCCAATTGAAGTTGAAATCGTTCCTAACAAATTTAACTCTCTTTCGCTCTCGCTCTCAAGAAGAGAAACGTCTAACTACACATAAAAAAACATGTTTCAGAAAAAAATTATGATCCGAAACCATGCCTGAATCTTTAATTAAGCTTAAGAGTCGCTATTGTGGTGTGGTGAGTTTTTCCACAAGACGATACAGAACAAAAATGCCATGAGTCTTGCGTGATCTGGCCGAAAACGTGTATACAAGCTATAAATGTATCTGTATGGCCAGTACTGGCATAAGATCTTCGTCCATTTTTGAAATCGATTAAATAATATAATTTTGTAAATTCAGTTTTTTATTCCAATCTACAACAATTTACTTACGATGAGCTCATACAAAGAAAAAAAAAAAAAAACAAGAAACTGCGAAAAAATATTCTTAAGCAACTGGCACTACTCCCAAAATGTCTGGCAGAGATTTTTTATTCTGCTTATTGGAATACATTTTTTATTATTATTATTATTTTGCCATAAGACAATTCGGATATAAAACATACAACCAACAACTGCAAAAAGTACTTGTTCATAGTCAAAAACACCAAAAAAAAGAGAGGAAAAACCGGCAGAAACAAAAAAACATTCCGGCAAACTCTTACACTTGTACTTCAATGTACGGACAGACACATTCGACAAAAGCAAAGGAATGTGTTATTTAAAGCGACACAATGGTACCGGAGAATAAAAATGATTGGAAATTCTTAAACAGAACAGTGGAGAGGAGAGGAGAGGGATGGTTGGATGGATGGACGGATAGTGGTGGTAGTGGCATGAAAGAACAGCTGCCATTGCAATAATTCTTATTACCAAAAGTAGATGCCAGATGAAGTACAGATGATGGCATAAACTTATGTTAAGTTGAACTTTCAAACAAACTCTTAACACAAACATACATATATATACACATACACACACATTACTGCATAAAATCAACTAAATCTCTACTCGTACAAGCACCAAGTGTTTGCAAAAGAGAGTGCGGAAAGTTTTCAATACACACACAAAAAAAAAAAAAAAGGAAGAAGGAGGCAGGGGAAAGCAGAAATGGAAATAAAAGATGAATGTTTAAGCAAATGTCTGGCACAGATTGAACCCAAGTACCCAAACGTTCGAATAAAAACAATTGCCAAAAGGCAACCAAAACAATCGTACAAATACAATATCAATATTCAGTAAAAACCAAAGCGAAAGCAAAAAATAAAAGAAAAAATTTATTCCCAAATGAAAAACAGGAGAAAAAAATATGGAAATAATAAAACAATTGTAAGAAAAAAATTTGAATTTTTAAAAGTTTTGTATTTTAAATGAACTTTCAAGTAACACTAACTGCTGCATATTATTTTGAGAACAGAATAGAAAAAAAATTAAAAACTTGCTTCTTAGTCTTCGTTATACGAGGGGCGTTCTTTCAAGTTAGTTAATTCTGTTCTAACGAACATAAACCACCTAACTACCTAAAATAATTGTATTTGTTCTCCAAAATCCCATTTTAAGGGCCGATGTTGATTTCCAACAAAATGGTCCAAATTTTCTATGACGTTGAGGCATAGTTGAGGTTCTATGCCGTTAATGAACTATCTCATCCTTTAGCTGTTGAATTGTTGCTGGCAAATAACGCCAAAGAAAGAAGTCTAACGGTGTCAAATCACATGATGATGGTGGCCAATTGGCATCGCCGCCGCGTGAGTGAGGTAACACAGCCATTGAATTTGTCGCGCAAAAGAGCAATTGTTTCCTTAGCTGTGTGGCAAGTGTCACCGTCAGTGTGGCCATGCTCAAATATATTTCACGGCTAAATTGGCTTAAAAATAATGCTAAAAAAAAGCTAAAAATAATCTTAGTACTAAAATTTTGGTTGAATTATTTTTTTTTTGTTATTTTAGTTAACATATTTAAATTGTTTATTTTTCATAACTCTTTCTTATGAACACTTATTCAGCATCTTTTCAATAATAGCAACTGCTTAACAAATAATAAAATATTTATTGGACATAATCTGAAAACTATAAAACAAATATATTTCAGTCAGAATATGTGCAATTAAAAATATTTCTTTTTAAAATGAAGATTTTGTAACTCCCTAGGTATGGCAAAAGCTGAAACTTCACTGCAAAAGTTATTAATTCTCAGAGCAGATTCTCCTGTAAAGTACTTTATAATCATATAAATTTATCCAGAAATCATGAGTTGAGTTCTTAATTCATATGATCTTAATTTCTAATGTTCCAATGTTGTAATTTTTTTCTATAATAAAATTAATCATTTCTTCTCCAAAATGTTAATTTAAAGTGATTAGTTATAAAACTGTTTTCTACACAAAAACTTTTATTTCTTATATATATTAAGATAAGATTTTGGCAATCGTTGTCTAAGTTGACATATTAATTGATCTATATTTTAAATATTTTTAAATTCAATAAGGCTAAAAAATGCTAAGTATATAAATGAAAAATGCTATAAAAAATGCCAACTGCTAAATGGAAAATTTGCACATAAATCTGAATAACAAATGCAAAATTTAGCCGCAAAATGCCAAAATGGCCACACTGGTCACCGTTCTATTGAAACCACATATCGTCCACATCCATATCTTTCAATTTGGGCCATAAAAAGTTCATTCTCATCTCACAATAGCGAGCACCATTCACACATTTTGGAAAAAATGCGGCCCGATGATGCCGCCAGCCCATAAACCACACCAAAAAGGCACTCTTTGTGGGTGCATTGGTTTTTCAACAATTATTGACGAATCCATTGAGGTGAAAATGTGTCATTTCTTGCCACAACTCTGACTGTTTTTATTTTGTTTTAATTTATTTAAATCAGATAATATTTGCAAAAGTTATGAGGCGAATAAACTTTTTCATACCCTACATAGTCAATTGATGAAACAAGGTGGTTTCGATTGTTGATGGTTATTCTTAAAGCCTATTGCCTCCTCTACGACTCCTTCATACATTGTTTTATGATCATATTGCACGTTTCACAGATACAGGTTTGTTACCCTTTTTTTGGTTTGGACCCACTGTGCGACACTTGGAATGGTCAAGAGGATTTAGTTCTTCAGTCAATTTCACCATTTAAGCGTGCATTATCATCGTTGATGATAATGTTCATCAGCAATTTTTGGGCACAACAACGAGTTGAGGTGGACGGCTCTTTAGCCACACTGTCCCGAATAGCAGCAATATTTGCTGCAGAACGAGCTGTACGAAAATGCACTGGTATTTCCACATCTCCTACAGACCCGGTTAACACAAATTTTTGCAAGATTTGTCCGATTATACGGAAATTTGGACGAATAAATTGACCAAAAAAATCACGAAGTGTATGATATACATTTTGATATGAACGCCCATTTTCATAATAAACTTGAATAACTTTAAAGCGTTGCTCGATTATGTGTCTTTCCGTGGTTCAAATTGAATTAATCTGAACTTGAGAAATGTCAAATGAAATGCAGAACCAAACTTAACGTTTAGATGTGGTTCACACTCAACATCGGTCCTTAAATTTTAACCACCCAATATCTGCACCAGTAAGCTACTCTCACCATCATAATTTCACACTACGTTCATTGCATAGCTTTTGATACTGGGGCATAAATATGTCACCACCAACTTTCAAGTCCAACTTGAATCCATCTGCAAAGATCATACGCACCTCAATGCGGAAAAAGATTTGCTTTCTTTTCTCAGTTGTCTTCTTAAAGCAAACAACATTTCTTTGAAGCGAACTAATTAACAATAATGTAGAGCTTTTATTTTCTGGTCAATCTGAAAAACTCAAAACCACCCTCGTTACCAACACAAAACAAGAAAGTAATGTTAACATATGCCAAGTATCCAAAAACAGCTTCTCATACTATAAAGATGAATGATGCAGATGATGTTGATGACGATTTTGCTGCTGCTGCTCCTAAATGCTGTCAGCAAACCATCTACAATTGTACAACATTAAAGAAAAAGTATTTTAATATACACTGCTAATGACGATGATGGTTCTCGTTTCGAAATGGACAACATTTGTTATTTGTACTTGAATTTAAATGGAAAGTACATCAGCAAACAATTTCAATGCAAAAATAACAAAAAAACAAAACTGAAAAAAAATCTAGCAGAAAATAAAAAAAAGACAAAGAAATTGAAATTATAATAAAATACTTTATAGCTGCTGTTGCAAACTGTTTGCCAAACAGTCAGCCAGTCAGCCAGCCAGCAATGCAAGAGAGCCATCTTGAGATGAAGTGTCGCACATGTTGATGCCATTTGAATCAACAACAGAAAACATTTGCTTAGTTAACAAAGTGTGTGTGTGTGTGTGAGTGTTAGTGTGATCATATTTTTTGCTGTTTTTCTGAGCACAATTATTCAAAAAGACATTGAAGAAGTTATCTTTTAAACAGGGGCCGTAATTGTTTTGGAGTTTTAAGAAATAAGTGAAAATTAAGCGTTATTTTCGCCCTTGATTTTGTTTATCCAAAATAAAAACTATTTGCAGCAGTTCGATCAATTGCCAGTTTTGTCAATTGTGAAAATTCAAACCGCACCAAATTGGGAGAAAAAAGCAGCAAATATAGAATTTATATTTCTAATCCCCATTAAAAAAAAGTATTATATTTTTGTATAAAACGCATAGCAATGAAACACCCGTTTAAGCGGCTAGTAGATGATCAAACTACGCTTAAGAGCTCCGCCTGCTGGCTATCATCAAATTCCTTCAATAGCCAAAATACGTGTTTCTTAAATTTGGCCTAGTAATCCTATCGACAAAATAATTATAATGATACTTTATCGAATTTTAGTAATCCTATCGACAAAACAATTATAATGATACTTTATCGAATTTGCTGTTCAGTAATATTTTTAACGATCAAAATAAGCTCTATCTTTGACAGTCTTCTATTACACAGCTGTTTACCATCTCTAAAATATTAAAGAACCATATAATCTTTACTGCAAGTGATGAAGTATGTAGCGTAGGAATGTGCCAGTTATCGGATTATTAAAAGTTACAGACTCGCACTATAGGTTAGTAAACTCGTTGAACAGGGATTTCGCCAAAAATAATGTAAATTTCAATTGTGTTTTCGTAAGCGAACAGTGAAGATATGTATATTGCTCAGAGTGAGTGAATTTATTGAAATATACGAGAATCTGATCGAATTATGACAAATAAAAGTAAATAGTACCATACTTAGCATTTAAAGCAGAATATTCTGAAAGAATTGAATAATTTTGTTAATTAATAAAGCAGTAACTACATCCCGTAACATCACAAATATTCAGTGTATTTTTATTACAGTGATATTCGCCAAACTTGGCCTGATATTTTAATAATAAAAAAACACTCTCTAAGGACCATTATTACAACCTAACGATAAAGCTCTTGCTAGTTAACCTTGACATTAGTTAACGTGAACGATAAAGTCGACTTTAAATTTTTCCCATTTCTACAACTGGAGTTGCAATTTTTTCAGCAGAAAGTATGGCAGTTTTAAATGCTTAAAGTCAACTTTGAAATTTACCATGAGGATAAAGCTGCTGTTAAGTTATCAGTAACTTTTCAGGTTAAAGTTAACTTGTAATAACCAAAAAGAATTATCTGTATGATTAAATCCTAATGTTAACTATTCGTCAGTTATAAGAATGAAATTTTAACAGATGAAAAAAAATAAAATTTTATAAAATGAAATGTTCCTTTTTCTCTAGAAAATATCTTTAACTGACGACATCAGTATAAGATTTAGTGCGTCTTTTACATTATTACTTCGTATTCTTAGTGAGCTTTGTAAACCGCTATACAAACACTTTTTTCTTATAGTCTTACATTTCGGTGCCACCGAAATTAAAAAAAAACCCACTGCGCACCGGCTAGTGAATTTCGCATCGAATTTCGAATCTCGCACAAAAATTTTTATAAAGCACCAAAAGCAGTACGAAACGAGTTGAGCTGCAAAACTACCGATAGTCGTCCCCATCGATATTTTCGATAGTTTTAATAAAAACTATCGATACTATCGATAGTATCGTTAAGCCCTACTTCTGGCAATAATACCACAATTTAAGTGATAGTTACGAATAGGTACTTACTTACAAAAACTATCGATAGTTAGCTAAAAATAAAACTATCAATTGTATCGATAGTACTATCGATTATTTAGAAGACATGGCCGTCTTCCGTATGTTTACTTTTCTCTCTCGCAACGGGAAATTGTGCCGCAACGCAAACATTGTGTTCAGACTCTTTGCCGGCCTTTAGCCGCCGCCTATGTTTTTCACTCAGTCGCCGATTTATTGGCCTGAAACCTGATTTAAATTATAAAGACAGAAAATTATGTTTTCAATACAGTAAATTTCCTGGCACATGTAAAATTATTCATTACTGCACGAATAGGTTGAGTAGATACAGTGCATCAGATGAGTAAACATTCACCGAACCAGGAATAGGTTTTAATCGTTCAAAATCATATTGTACATATTCTGAAAACACTTGTTAGAGTTGTTTATGGTGGATCCTTCTGCCCTCTTCATTGCTTTTGAACTCGTTGCAGACAAACGAAAAATTCATTTTTCCAAAGTTCTACCTACACCTTTATTAAAACACACCCTTTAAAATCAAGAACTTTATAAAAGTTGAAACTCGAAAAACAATATTGAATACAAATTATTTGCGAATGCACAATTGACTTTCTTCATCATCTTAGAAAAAAAAACTAAAAAATAACAACAACAACTTGCAAAAACTTTAATGCTGTAAATAAAATTCTATTTTTATGTTGAACATTCAGTTGTTATTCGGAATTGCAGATGAGATGTTGTTAAAGGAAAGCAAATAAAAAAAAAGATAAATATTCTTATGCAAAATAAACAAAACTTTCTCCTAGAAACTGGCAAAATAACCCAGCTCTCCATACGAACCTCTTTCTATTTTTGTTTCGATTGCGAAAAGTAATAGAATAATAAAACATATGACGCAAATAAAACAAAAACGTATCCAAACTATTTTCGCACGTTTTCTTAAGTTGTCTTAATTATTTACATAAATATTCATACAACAAAGACATATCAAACAGAGTTTGCTCAAAGATATTCGTATTATAAATGTAATGGAGCAGCTTACTCGTACTGAAATGGCAGTTATGGTTTCATGGTGGTTGTTTTGTTGGGCCGATAGAATAAAGAATATTGGCACCATATGTTTTTAAAAGCCTTTAGCTTTTTGTAATGTATAAAGGAAGTTTAATTTCCTCAGGGTTTTTATTTTTCTTATATTTTTAATAGCAAATCAATATATGGGTGATTCTCATTTTAGGAATGCATATTGTGTGCAAAAGATTTTTTGTGTAAGTTTGCTAAGTCAATTATTAAAAAGAAGATTAGACTTATATAGCAGGATTTTCAACCTATATTTGTCTTGAGTGTTACGTTTGCCTTGTATTGAGTGTTACGTTTGCCTTCACTTTTATAGATATATATTCTATATATCACTTGACATAATCGTCAGGAAGCAAGGGTTTTTATTTTTGTTATAGTTTTAATAGCAAATCAATATATGGGTGATTCTCATTTTAGGAATACATATTGTGTGCGTAAGTTTTTTCTTTGTATGTTTACCAACTTAATTATTAAAAATATGAAGATTAGATGTATATTGTAGTATTTTCAACATATTTTTGTCTTGAGTGTTACGTTTGCTTTCACGATTTATTTTTCTAAATATATATTCTGTTTTTGTTTTTTGTATGTTTACCAACTTAATTATTAAAAATATGAAGATTAGATTTATATTGTAGTATTTTCAACATATTTTTGTCTTGAGTGTTACGTTTGCTTTCACGGTTTATTTTTCTAAATATATATTCTTATTTTGTTTTTTGTGTGTTTACCAACTTAATTATTAAAAATATGAAGATTAGATTTATATTGTAGTATTTTCAATATATTTTTGTCTTGAGTGTCACGTGTGCTTTCACGGTTTATTTTTCTAAATATATATATTCCTTTTTTGTATGTTTACCAACTTAATTATTAAAAATATGAAGATTAGATTTATATTGTAGTATTTTCAATATATTTTTGTCTTGAGTGTCACGTGTGCTTTCACGGTTTATTTTTCTAAATATATATTCTTTTTTTGTTTTTTGTATGTTTACCAACTTAATTATTAAAAATATGAAGATTAGATTTATATTGTAGTGTTTTCAACATATTTTTGTCTTGAGTGTTACGTGTGCTTTCACGGTTTATTTTTCTAAACATATTCTATATATATTAATTGGAATAACCATGGAAAGAAAATAAGGGTTAAGACCATTTTTTAATTTTGATGGAAGATCCCACTCAAAAGTTCAACATTCGAATTTTTAAAAATATTTCTTTATTTGAAAAAAAAAAAAACTAAAGCTTGCAATACACGGGTATCTTAGAACACAGCACCTCGGGGGGTCATTAGACACCGAAATCCAGCATGCACCAAAGTTATCGGGGAAACTAATATAAAGAACTAGAAGTGATGGTTAGACGGGTGAGTTGGTTAAGGACTGATTCTCCTATTGGTCTTATTGAGAGTTGCAAACCACACGAAGGCGCTGGTGAATCGTCACTAATTCATCCCGTGGAGTTAGTCCCATGATCAGATAAGTCAGTAAAGACAGGTGCGGATCTAAATTAATTTCCACATTCTGATTGGGTTTGCTGACATTTTCGCACAATTCTCCCGATTGTAAACACATTTGGTCGATTATGCTGACGTTGAGGTGTAGCTCGCAATTAACATCGTGCAATATGGTTGGACTACCCTTTACATATATTTTTAACATTTCAAACCAATTTAAAGCAGATATTAATTTAAAACTTATATGTTTTTGTGAAGTAGTTTACCATATTTTCAACGCAAAGCAGTTAAAATGAGACTCGCCCATATACCTAAATATAAGTACGTATACTTTGTCCTTAGACAATCTGTGCCAAGAAAATTTAAAAGAATTTATGGATTTTAATGCAAAGAAACCCAATGAGACCGAAATTGGGTTTTAAAGAAAAATCGTTTTGCTGCAAACCGTCATTTTAAGAAGTTTAAAACATTGGAGATTGATTCTCTTGTTAAAATAGGATTATTGAAAGGTGCTTGCTTGTAGTTTGGATAATTTAAGGCATTTTTTTTAATTCTAATAACGGTCAACAATTATTTATATTAAACAGGTGCTCAAATACCAAAATTGGCCATTGTTTTTTTTTTCTATGTATCTTTTCAAATAGACTACTGGTGTGATTGCGTTACCTGATCTCTGGCCAAGTTGTTCTTTCATTAAAAAAAAACTCCGAGAGTACCTACTCTTTGCAGCGTGGGAAAATTATATTTGCTACGACACGGTGCAACTACTATTACACACACAATAAACAGCAACACGTCTTAGAAAGGTACACAAAAAATTTACAATTGATACCTGCCTGCAGGTTGCAATTGAACCCTTAAAGTACTTCTACAACAAGTGGCCTAATAAAATTATAAACATCCCTGCCGTAAGAACACAAATCAAACCATAAAAAGACCACAAACGCACAATATCTAACGGCTATTTAGCTGTCGAATTGTGGATAGATTGTATTTGTTAGCAAATGCATTAAAACAACATTTTACTCAATCTTAATATCCTTCTTTTTTCCTTCAACAATAGTTTATTTCAATTGTTTTATACACTATTGAAGCAACCGAAAGCAAACTCTTACATATCTGCCGCAAATCAATTTCAAATCTAATGAGCTCCTGCCTTCTAATTGCTTCCGTTTACATATGGAGAAGTCAAGACATCAGGAGCTGGTAGCTTGAACACACTCACCTTGAAGTTCTCCACCTTCTAGTTCGTTGTAGTATAGGTATAGCTTACAAGGCAACGTCACCTTGGATATATTTATTTCAGCTAAATGATTAATAACAGTTGAGAAATCAGTATAAATAGGAACAACCAGTTTCGAAAATGTAACCTACCGTTGACAGAAATCCAACCAGTCTTCCTAAGACTTTAGGTATAAATCACTACCAGAAAGAACGTTACAGCCAAATCAAACACCTTAACTTATGACGTTTACCAGAATCCTCTTTCAATCGCCTACCCACGTATCTCAATCTGTGACCCACACCAACATCCTCTTTTATTAGAACTTGATCTTCGAACCTTATATTATCATTTGATGAAGATTTTGGTAGTTGGTGTATAGCTTAAGTTATGATTTTTTTCCCTAGAGTGGGTAGACAAATAAAACTCTATTTGTCTAGCTAATCTAGGGAATCCTTACCCTCTATATCCCACAGTTGTGAACAAGATTTACATCAGCACCTGCCTTGCGGCCTTATCTGATGATGGACCAGTTCCACGGAGTGAATTACTTACGATTTAACACTTACCAGGCTTACACAGGTAGCAATTTTTGCAGCAACTTCTTGTTGAGGAATTCGGGCCTTCTTATCCCTCCTGTATGCAATTTCCCAGCAATCAATGGAAGACAAGGCTTAATTAGTTGGTAAGCCGAAGCCCACTAGCAGCATCAGCCCTTAAACCAACTCACCCGTCAACTATCACCACTGGTTCCTTACAGTACAGGTATCTGTTGTAAAGGCAACAGACCCTCGAAAGGTTGTTAGTCCCCGAAAAAAGCCATACATTAAACAATTATCAAGGCTAAGGTTTCAACCACAGTCAGAACGTTTCAGCCAAGGTAGGCACCTCAACCATGATCAGCCCGGGTTGAACTGCAAGCAGAACCACCCGAGGGCCATGCTGATCCCCGTTCTGCCAATTTAAGCCTTGGTAAGGGTTTCAGAAGCCGTTACAATATAAGTCATGCGGCTTACTACTAGTAAAACAGAGTGCCCTGGTTAGGATCACGCCATGATAAAATCTGTTCCCCGGGGGGCCTCTATATCCTACAGAAAGAAGTAATTTTTGCATAGTACACAGAAAAAAATAGATGCCATATTGATAAAAAAAATTGCACTATTTTTAACAAATTTCCTGTGAAAAAGATTTTTTGCCGGATTGATAATTCCAATTATAAAATAGAAATAGCTTTTTCACCTAAAAGCAAAAATTATTGAGTTGAAAAAAATTGTTGTTAAAATGTAAAATATACTTAACAAAAAAATTGTTAAAGAAACAACAACTCTTCACATTTTAAATTTATTTATTGAATAACAATCAATAATTCGGAAAACTTTTTATTAATTGCATAGATATTTCCAAAAATTCATTATTAATAATAATTTAATTAAGTCAATGCAAATTTTATTAAATTGATGGTTTTTTATTAATAACATAACTTGATTGAAAAAAAATCTCATCTATTTTTTTCACTGTATTGTTGCTGATGAAAAGCGCAATAAATTATCAACACGCCGAATATCCAAGACTTCAAGGCATTGCTCAGCATTTCATGGGATCAGAGGTGTGTTTTATACCATAAGTTGCTGAAATCATGTTAGACGATCACAGGGGCCATATACCAAAACTAATTGATTCACTTGAAGAGAATAATCAACGAAAAATATTCGAAAATATTTCTAGTTCTGGTACAATGCACTACATATATAGGGGTCATCCCCTGATTACTAGTCCAAGATAAAAAAGTAAAAACCTGTCAAACGTCAGAAATTGACTTGATTTATTCTCTAACTCAAAACCGCAGCAGTACTTCTGGCCTGAAATCTATTTATTTATCTTCGTGATACAAAAAACAAGGTAGCCGCTTCGCTACAACAATACAACAATAAAAAAACAACAGGTATTTTGTTTGTGTAAAAAGGCGAATTCACACTTAAGCTGTCAAAAATAGTTGATAAAGAACATGTACAAAAATATAAATGGTGCCGATAAAGGTAAACAATACTTGACAGAGAAAGTGCCGCCATATTAACCAAATTCGCCTGAATTCGCCGATGCATCCACCTAATAATTAATTCGCCTTGATTTATGTTTAAGTGACACCCCCTTTACTGCCGCGGCAGACTCACAATCTTTTACCAAAATTATCCATCGCTGTTGTCAAGAGTTGATATCTGCTCAATAAAGTTAGTTTTAAGCTCTTGAACCTTTGTAAGATTTTTGCTGTAGATTTTCGATTTCAGAAAACCCCACAAAAAAAAAAAAGCGAAATCACCACTTTTAAAGCGAGCAAACCATCGTTGGCATGTTTCTCGAATTGATTCATGTTGACCGTAAACTTCTATTAACAATCTATCTGCCTGGCCTACGATATCACTCGACATCGCTCGTTCGCTCGCATAAATACATGGAAACCAAAAACAAAATTTTAAAAATTTGTTTTTGTTTCAAACGTATTTATGCGAGCGAGCGATGTCAAATGACATCGTGGGCCAGGCAGTATAACTTTCAGTAGCCATATTCTTTCAATGAAAGAAGATTATCGGGCACCAAATTCAACATTATTATGGCGTTTGAAAAATATGTGTTTATATATTGCCGTCTATGGATTATTGAATTATAATAACAGATGTTTACTCCAAAAAAAAAATGTTTTTATTGACACAAACCATATGTGTAGATGTCCAAATCAACATTATTAACTTGTCTACCAAGACTTAATTTGAGTAAAAATATTTCTTATTAACGTTTAAAGAAAACTCAATATGTGTAATAAAATCGATATTTAGTTTAGTATCATCGTTTTGCTTCCACGGTCTTCACGTAGCAAGTTCCTAAAATCATTCATTTATATTTGTGGGGATAAGCTCACGAAAATGTTTTATAAAATATTCTCAAAACGCTATTTGTTTATTACCCAAATATTTTAAACTACAAATTCATAGAAAGCCCCCACTTACATACAATCTATCTCCAAATAACTATAAATTCACGCAAATATGTGGTATTCGCAAACTCATTAGCCCGCATAAGCCGAAAATATGCCACATTATTTTACCCAAACTACTGGTATGCGATATTTTGTTGCAACCATAAGTTGCCGTTTGCTTGTTTGTTGTTTTTTGTGCCACAAATATTATTACAGAAAGGTTTTTGATTTATTTTCCAAGCAAAATAACACAAAATGGCAAAACTAGGAAAACTATTTGTGACCAAATCGTGTAGAAAAATTTAACCAACGGGAAGAAAAGAAAATAAGAAATGATTTTTTCGATTTTTTTCTCGTTTTGTTTTCAAACACGTGCAGTGCAAATGCTGCCTTAAGTAGTTTTTGATATGTGATGCAACCAACACAGCAACAAAATCCGCATCTAATGTATGTAAGTAAGTATACATAAATGTAAGTGGCATGGATTTTTTTTTTTTCTTTTTACAAACACATGGAGTCGGACAAATCTGGTCACGATAAATATGCAAACCCTTCAGAGGAAATATTAAAACGCCCACCGTTTCATTGTTTCAATGCAAAGAAGAAAAAAAACAAACAACAACAAAAAAAAGTTAAGTCAATAACAAACACATGGCATGTAAAACTACCGATAGCATTATTTATTACTGCTGAAATTTAAAAATTACACCGGAGTAATAATTTTTATTTCAAAACTTTTAAGCCAGGCAGCTGTATTTATTCCTGTAGTATATTAACTTGTAGTTAATAATTATAAAGCTGCGCTCTGGCAACACTTTTAGCAACTCAATATGTTATTACAAAAAACCACTATTTATAACTTCACATGTATCGAGTATTTATAAGTGAATAAAAGCTCACTTTGAATAAGTTAATATAATACAATTCCATAATAAATCAAAGGTCTTAGTGTTGTGGTTCGGAACTTACTTTTGCCCCCAACCAATAAAATGCTGTCTCAGTCTAATAAAAATTCAAATCCCAGTGGGTGCTGATGAGTAGTGTAGCGACTACGAAACAGCTAGTTGTCCCCCAGCTAAAGATTTGATTATTATTTTTCTTGTCTTCTTCAATCAATTAATCACAGCAAATTTATTTTGTAAAAATCCTTCTAAAGAAAAAACTTAAGAAAGGAAAAACTTGAACTAAGACCCGATGTACATACATATGTACAAACCAAAAAATTTTTAATTTAAATATTATAAAAAAGTTCAACAAAAATTTAACAAATTAATAATCATACAAATTAATCACTTTTCTTTGTGTTCAATGGCAGTAGACGGCGATTGTGTTACGGCAATTTTGCTTGTCATATGAAGTTCGCAAAATATAAATTGTTTTATATGTATATCATGAATCAATTGTTTTTATTGGCGTTTATTTTTTGCCCTCAAAATATTTCTCTTTTAACTTCTCGGCGAAAATGGAAAGGCAGACTTTTATAATTTTATAAATTCTAATAAGATAACTTTATTTTGTTGTACTTCATCTACTACTTCACTCTGCAAAATTTTCACTGAAATAACAAAATACAGCACTAAACTACACAAAAGGTTTGACAAACATCAACATGTTTGTGCGAAAATTAGTAGTTTCTGCTTAACGTACAAACATGCTTCAACTAGTTGTACAAACAGGTAAACACTACCATAAACAACACAAAATGTTTGTACCAATGTTATAATGGTTGTTTGTCAAGTAGTTTAAGAAGTTCATTTCACTCCTTACATACTTGTCGTTCCTTTATTGGAACATAGTCATAACTAAAAAAATGTCTGTTTCGAGAAAAACGCATTTCAAATTTTTTAGTTTCGATACAAGTCTTTGAACATTTTTCCTAAAGGAAACAGTTTAAAAGTAATTTGCATAAATTTTAGGCACAATATAAAAGGTAGTACTGTTAGCAATTCTTATTTTTATTTTTGTATTTTTTTAGTTTAGCTAAGCTTGTGTGATAATTAACAAACAATATTTTTGATTCAAAATAATATTATAAAATTTTTTTCTTAAAATTAAGATATTTGATATTTAATTATTTGATCTTGCTTTAGTAATTATTTCTTATTTTTGCAGCTAAAGATCGTTTTAATTTTATACATAAAATCATATTAATTTTCCTGACGATGATAACAAATTATCGAAATATTGAAAATAAATACTGTTGAATTTCTTTTATATAAAATCAAAACGATCTTTAGCTGCAAAAATAAGAAATAAATAATATTAAGATTTTATTTTTGACAAATGAAGACTTTTCGACAAAATTTTCTGGCTTACAACTCTTGATACTGTTAAAGCGCTAGAATACGGAAAGGTTTTCATGAGATCAGTTTTGTCCCATTTCCCTTCTCGACAGTTCTATGCCATATCATAAAGTAAATTCATTAGCCCAAAAAGTTTCATTTAAAGTTCAAAAGAGGCCACGTTTAGGGCAACAACTTTTTTTTGAGCCATAATTTCCATACGAATATGTCTGTAAATTACTTTGAAAACTCGTTACTAACATCTGGGATTTTTTCTTTTTTTTTTTGAATTCCCCAAATTCTCAAGGCACAGAAAGAACCACACGTCTTTAAAATAAAAGGAGTAAATTGCATTTATCATTTGCTGAAGGCATTTAATATATATTTTTTTTTTTTTTGTTTTGTGAAAAGCAGTGATTTTCCAACACAAAAAAAAAAAAAAATGAAAACCTCAACGAACTTTTCTTCCTCCGAAACGTTTTGCATACTTTCTTTACACATATGGTTTGTATTGGTATGTGTGTGTATGTGTGTGTGTGTGTAAAAGGTCGTAGTTGTCATTACATCTTCTAGCAAAGGTACACAAATGTTTAATGTTGTATTACGTTGCTGTAGTAACGGCTGTTGTTGATGGCTCTTTAGTTTTTCAACTTTCAAACAGCAACAACAATAGCAACAGCAGTGGCAACACCAACAGCAACAACGTACAAGCACTTTGTATTCTAGTACGTGTTTTCATATGAGTTTGTACATTTATTTGTTAAATACTTATGGTTGCAATATTACCGATTTCAGTTTCAGTCATATGTAGGAACATTCTCTTAATTACGTACGAACTTCTTTCTTGCTTGCTTGTGTTCATATTCAGATGTTGCATGACACTCCAGAAAAAATGTTTGATGAAAGTGCTATTTTATTATAGATGAAAAATTCATATTTTGTGGAAAGAAGACAGCTTTTACACACGGAAAGTTCACTTTGCAAAGTCTTGAGTTTGGTGGTGGCAAGAGAAAATAAAAAGTGTAAGAGAGCCACTCTCTCTCTCTTTCCTTGCCACCCCCAAACTCAAGATTTTGCAAAGTAAACTTTCCGTGTGTGAAAGCGGTGTAAGGAAACTTACATACAATTGCAAAATACTTTTTCTAGTGCTGGTTAAAATATTAATAATCTAATTTTTTTTATTTAGCAAAACAGTTTTTCTTGCGCAAAAATTTTGTGATATATGTTATTTAGTCGAATAATTATTCGATTTTAGAATAATTTAATAATTATTAGATTTAAAAACATGAAATATATTTTAAATAAATATTCAAATAAAGTGTCGAATAAACGTTTTTAACAATATTTTAATGTGCTGTTCATAGAACGCAGACGAGCACTCGTCTAAAAAATTTTATATAGAAACTACTCAAAAAATTTAGATTTTTCATACAAATTTTCTAGACGAGTTGCTCATCTGTGTTATATGAACAGCAGGTAAATTAAAATTTTAAATAATACTCGTAACCAATATTCAAATAATATTAAAAATAAATATTTCACTATTATTCTTTCGATATTTTTATGGAACTTATATTCGAATAATCTTATATAAAAATTTTTATAGTAATTATATAAAAATTTTAATAGTAATTATATAAAAAATTTAATAGTAATATTTTGATAGTAGTTTAGTTGAATAATATTCAATATTCAAATAATATTTCAGTATTATTCTTTAGATAATTCCAGAACTTATGATCGAATAATCTTAAACTTATGATCGAATAATCTTAAAAATTTTAATAGTAATTATATAAAAGTTATATAAAAACTTTAATAGTAAATTATATAAAAAATTTAATAATAATATTTTAACAGTTTAAGCAAATAATGGTTTAGTTGAATAATATTCAAAAAATATTAAAGAAACATGAATATTTCAGTATTATTTTTTGGAAATAAATATTTCAGTATTATACTTTGGATAATTTCATAAAACTTATGTTCGAATAATCTTATATAAAAATTTCAATAGTAATTATTCAAAAAATTTTGACAGTTTAAGCATATAATAGTTTAGTAGAATAACAGCCGCAAAGGTTGCTCGATTAATAAATAGCTCGCTGTATCAAATTGTTGCTACGATTAAATATTTAAGTATATACTAAAGTTTAAAAAATTTATTTATACAAAATTTTATTCGAATAAAAATTAAAGTAAGCATTTGAACAGTTATCCAAATAATATGTCGAATAAAAAGTAAAACACACATTTGAACATATATTCGAATAAGATGTTAGATAAACATTTGAATTATAAGTGAAATAATTTTCTAATATTCGAATAGTCTACTATGTAAAATTCAACAGTAATTATTCAAACAGTATTCAATGACTGTTTTAGAGAATAACAATTTACTTGAATATTAGTCGGATGATTGTACGGTTAATGAATAGCACGAAATACAAAATTGCTGATACGATTAAATATTTAAGTAAATTTTCGAATGTTTATCTATACAAAATTTTATAGGAATAAAAATTAAAATACATAAGTGAACATATAATCAAATAATATAATATATTCAAAAAATTAAAACAAATATTTGAATAATATGACGAATAATATTCTAATATTCGAATAATTTTCTATGTAAAATTCAAAAGTGTTTATTCAAGAATTTTTGAATGACTATTTTAGAGTATAACAATTTAGTTATATATTAGTGGGATGGTTGTTTGATTAATAAATACCTCGAAATATAAAACTGTTGTTACGATTAAATATTTAAATAAATTTTCGAATATTTATATATACGAAATTTTAATCGTATAAAAATCAAAACGCATATTTGAACACATATTCAAATAACAAGACGAATAAAAATTAAAACAAAACATTTGAGTAATATGTCGAATAATTTTATATTATTCGAATAATCTTCTATGCAAAACTCAACAGTAATTATTTAAACAAATTTCAATGACTGTTTTAGAGAATAAAAATTAATTGAATAATAGTCGGATGGTTGTTCGATTAATACATAGCTCGAAATATAAAATTGTTGATACGATTAAATATTTAAGTAAATTTTCGAATAAACGTTCGAATATACAAACGTTCGAAAATACAAAATTTTTTTCAAATAAAAATGTATATACATTCGAATAATATTCCAGAGACATATTCCGGTAATAATTTGTTATAGATAGTGCAATGAAACTGATATTCGAATACTTTTCTATACAGAATCGTTTTAGCGAATAAAAATTTTTTGTAGTTGAATAATAGTTCGATTGTTGTTCGTTTAATAAATAGCTCGCTGTATCAAATTGTTACTACAATTAAATATTTAAATAGATATTCGAAAAAAATATTCAAGTATTTATATATACAGAATTTTATTCGAATAAAAATTAAAACAAACATTGGAATATAGTCGACTATACAAGAATTCGAATATTTATATATACAGAGTTTTATTCGAATAAAAATTAAAACAAACATTCGAATATATTCGACTATACAAGATTTTAGTTTATTCGAATAATACTCCAAATAATTTTCTGCAGATAGTTAAATGGAACTACTGTTCTAATAGTCTTCCATATAGAATTTAACAGCAATTATTGAAACAATTTTCAATAATTGTTTTATAATAATGGTCGCAGGGTGGCTCCTTTAATAAGTAAGCTAAATTAAGAATTTCTTGATACTATTATGTATTTGAAAACATTTTCGCATAAAACCTAGAACAGTTTATTTCGAATAATATTTCAAATAAATATTCGAATAGAATTTCAATGAATCATATATTGAACAATCTTCAATACAAACCTATTACAAAGGGTGTTCCAACCATAAAGCACAATATTAGTTATGAGTCGCATCTTGACGTCCATTTTTTGTCCAACTTAATTTGACGTTTCCTTGTTTCAGTGTTTGAAAAGTTCAACCATAGCGAGGTACACAATTGAGCAGCGCATTAAAATTGGTGCATCCTTTTACGCAAATGGACGTTCAAATATCGTGCAGTTCATCTTCAATGTCGAGGCACAGTTGCACCTGAGGGAACTGGTTAAAAAGCAAAATTGCCGCACTTAGGCAAATGAGAATCAACGAGTGGTTATTGTAAAGCCGATGTATCTATAAAGAGTGGCTGCTTCATGCGGTTTATTGCCTGGCGACATCACCCGGCCGTAATACTTCGAAAATGAGGCCGGACAAGCAGTCACAGTTATCTTGTGATCAAAAATAGAGGATATGCTGGTTCTAGCAGGAGGAGGCTTATTGACTCGCAGCCAACGCAACAATGGCTGCCTTGAGCGAAAAATTCAATGACTGTGTTACATTACGTTATGGCGACGATAATTGGCCGCCATGATAATGCGATCGGCGCCGTTGGATTTTCTTTTCTTCCGGGATATTTAAAAGAAAATATGTACTTCAATAAGCCAAGAGCGATTCAAGACCTAAAGGATTATGTAGTGCAGCACATTAACGACATTGAGCATCAATTCTGTTACAGAGTCATTGAAAATATTAATTATCGGCGTGTGGCCGTTATTTTGTTTCCCTTATAGTTGACTTAGATTTTTCTTTCGTTATAAAAATATTTATATATATAATCAGCCCAATTATGAATATTCTCGCATAATTTATTTCTCAGGGAATTTATTTCTCTGGGAATTTATTTTTCACATAGAGTACTTTTCTCAATTCAAATTAAAGAGAAAAGCATAATTTGTGTTAACTTGAGCATAAGAATTGAAGATTTGATCACCTACTAGTGTTTTCAGTGAAGGGAGAGAAGGAAAAAATAAAAAACGGATATCATTTTTGTTCATAATTGGATTGAAGAGGAAAGTGAAAAAACTCCCACAGAATTTTCATTTGTAATTGCGCTGAATATATTTGTTTTGTTTACAATTAATATCGTTTGCTTTGGCTGGAATACCCTTTACAACATTCAAAATGTTCCTCTTATTTTAAATGCAGTTATATGCAAGCGAACGAACTGGTTCGATTTCTGTTAACTGGAACTAAAACTTTTTGCTCTAGAAACCTTTCCCAAACATTGTTATTATACGCAAGCACGTTACTGAGTGTAGAAAATGTTCATTTAAACATTTTCGTATATTTAAATGTACATTTTTTTATACGTTTTATTGAGGCAGTCTGTGTCTGACTTTGGCAACATATGTTGGCACGTGTCGTTTTCATGCATTCCATACACCACTTATCTGAACCGACTCTTTGGTATGACATACGGCAACAACATAGAGAAAGTATGCAAGCAGCTAGCAGTGCTACGAATACAACAATAACAAGAGCAAAAGGTTTTTATTTTCCATTACTGACTGCTGCTGTTGGCAAATCTGCCTCTCTTTTTTTTTGTCGGTTCTTTTGGTTTTGGTTTGGTTACGTTTATTTTTTCTCCTTTCATACTTTTAATGTTGTTTGGGGACAACAACAGCAGAAGTAGCAGCAGCAGCATCAACATCAACATCAGGCACAGCAATGCCAGCAACAACATATGTATGTACATATGTATATGGCTGTTGTTGCTCTACACATACATACATACATACGTCTACATACACATGTAAGCATAAATGTTTGTGTGTTTGCATGTGTGTTGCTGAAATTCAATTAAAAATTGTGAATGACAGCAGGTGCAGTTGATTGCTTATTTCTTTCTGTCTCAATTCTATATAATATTCCTAGCGGATGTTGGTAGAGCAACGGCACAACTTTGTGTATGTTTTTATGCTATAAAATGTTGTTGTAACTTGTTGTTAAATGTTGCGTACAAGCACAAACGTACGTACATACAAACGTAAGTTTGAGTAAGAAGTGTCTGTGTGTGCTTTTGTCAGCTGTGTTCATGTATGTTTATTATATTGGGATTCCTGATGGCTTTTCACAACAAATGTGTTACATTTTACAAACGCACAGAACAAGAAAAAAAATTACATCAATTATGTTATGCCTTAATTATTAATTTATACTTTGTATAAATTGCACAATGGGCCATAGCAAATATTACTAAAATCTAACATTTTTAAAGTTATTATAAGGATTTTACGATTTTCTAAGTCATTACAATGGGAGAAATGAGAGAAAGCGTATTAACAATAAAATTTCAAATATTTTTAAAAACAAAATCGACAAATTTGCTGGCAGTTATTAACCCTTATTGTGTTTGGCGTAGTCGTAAAACGACAGCTCTCGTAGTAGCTGTCGCATTTACAATCTTATGGTACCGTCTAAAATTTTCGACAAGCAAAATTTTTTAAATGAATCATAATGTAAAAGATTATGTTAAACTAAATGATTATGAAGCATCTTGTTGAAGAAGTGCGAAAAAAATGTTTATAAATAATAAAAAAAAACAAAAATAGTAAAAAGTTTTCGATATTGTTCATTTAGTTTGTGGAAATAAATATTGTGAAAATGTGTTGCATTTTATTAACCTCTAAACATAGAAAAAACTCAAACATGAAATCAATTCTATAAAGCTACGTACACACGGCTGTCAGTTCCTACAATATTGCCAGTAAAATTTGAAATCTGAAATTGTAAGACGACAATGTTGTCAGGCATCTGACAATCGTGAGAACATTCTTTCCTTACAACATGTCAGGCAATTTATTTTATCTAACAATCTGACAACCGTGTGAACTGACAATTTTTGTTGTCAGATGAATTATTTGTCAGACCATAGTCTGAAAATGAAAATGTAAGATTTTCTTACGATCGTCTGAACACACAATTTACTTCTGCGAAACAATTTTTCATTGTCACCACATTGTCAGCATGTTCCCAGATCTTACAATATTGGAGCTTAAGAAAGCATCTGACTACAAGTGAAAATATTTGCGTTTTCTAACCAAAAATATGTTACAAATTTTTTTTGAAATATATTCATACAAACAATTTTGTTTTTAAATCAGTCCACTCCTTCGTACAACCCTCCACGGAACGGGATGGTTGACTAATATAATTTAAATTTTCGCAAACGCTGTCACACGCTGCTTTACTATTTATTTTTTTAAATATATATGAATAAATAAATACTCATTTCAAATGAGAAAATGTAAAAGCAATCATATGTAAAAAATGGAGAAAATAACTTTTGTTTTTATTTTTGATATTTTTTATTTTATTCCATATTAATTATTTCTCTTGAGCAAATTCTTTGTGAGTGGCTCTCTTACAGTCTTTATCTTTTCTTGCCCCACCAAACTCAAGACTTTGCCAAGTAAACTTTCTGTGTGTGAAAGCGGTGTAACCTAATCATCATCAGACTAAGAAACATTTGAAAAATAATTTTAACTTGCAACCCCTTCCTGCCATTTTAGATCCACTGCCAGAACATTTCAGCCGAAATGCAGGCTCCTTAAACGTGACTATCGCCAAAATGGACTGTAGAACAAAACCTCCATTGCGATGCGAAAGTAAGTTCGATGCGAAAGGTAGAAGCGATACGAGTATTCGATATTCAGTGCAGTTTGCGCAAACTTTTTCGCGAAATAGTTTAAAAATTAAACAGGACTGGTATCACAAAATAAACAATAGCGAAGACTGATAAAATAAAATTTGCGCAAGGAAAAATTAAATGAGAAAGGAAAATACAAAAACGCAATACAGGGTACCAATTCTTCGATTTTTCTTTCGCATCACAATAGATAGGTACCCCCCTTGGGGCTTGCTGATCCATATTCTGCCAACCCTTGGGGTCGATTTCGGAAATGTCAGCGCACCCTAAGTTATTCCTAGAGTTTTACTTACAACGATAAATGCAGAACTCCTACCCCTGCAATACAGAAAGCAAAGTACCTCGGTGAGCCATACGCCAAGGTAAAAACTGCTCTCCAGTATGTAACCCTTGAGGTAGATTGCAGGCATTATCTGATGGTCGACCAATTCCACGGGGTAAACTCGATTCACAAAGGACTACGTGTGGCTTACCAACTTCTTGGCCCGTTTTTAAATGCTCGGGCCTTTTAATCACTCCTGTGTGCAATTTCTCATTAGTCAATGGAAGACAAGGCTCAATGAGTTGGTAGGCCTAAGCCCTATAACCAAAGATCAGCCCTTAACTAATTCACCCCTTTAACTATCACTTCTAGTTCCTTATATTACAGGTATCTGTTGCAAGACAACAGCTCTTCCAGAGTTATCAGCCCCCGAAAACCGGAAAAACCACCAAAGGCAGGGCATTACGTTGCCGCCATAGATATTCGGCTTCAGTGTTAATTTGACTGCTTGGCAGGGCTTTACATCTGACTTTTTGAGCTTGGGGTTATCCTAATGTAACCATTTTTCATCACTAATAGCAATAATTACTTCTTTTTGTAGCGTTAAAGCATCATGCAAAATCGTCTTTCAACGTCTCTCGGCTTCAATTCATATGGGACCCAATTTGCTTAAGCAGTTTCTATACCTTTAAACGTAAGTAAATGGCTTGTTGTGTGACTCTCAATGTTATTGCAACTTCTTTTTGCATTTGGCAAAAATGCTTTGAATTCTTCAACTTCAAACTTTTTCTACTGAGCAGGCCTCCCTCTTCTTGCATTGTGTGTTGAAACCACCACTTTTTAAACCACTGTTCTCATATGTTTTGAGTTGGTGCATGCCGACCGTTAGTTTCTCTGAACAATCGATAACTTACAGCAGCTGTTTTCTTCAAATGAAAGAAAGTTATTAAAACATCTTATTTACACACAAAATTTTTGTATCGATTGAAAAAACACTTTGGCATTTATGAATTATTGAATTATCCTCATCCTCCAAAAAAAGTATGTAAATCGAGGCAAATCGACATTATTAATTTGTAGACCAATATTATAAACGTGTTTTCTGTATGCAAGAGTTATAATTAATTGTGCTATATAATCATAAATAATATGTTAAATAAAACCCCTTTTTCTTGTAAATAAAACTTAAACTTGAAACGTTCTAAAAATATTTTACACGTTTCTCTTTACCACCTTTAACAATCAAACCACCTTTTCGTTTAGTCTATTCAAATATGCTTAAATACAAAACAGATTAAATAAAAATAGATTATAGTTATTCCCTTAAAATAGTTTTGCCTTCCGCACAATTGTCCATTTTCTCATTGCATTACGTAAGCGATGGATTCGTATGACGGACATGAGTTTTCAATGCTGCTCAATTCGAACAAATTTTTATTGAAATTCCAACTCATAATGAAAATATTTTCTTTTAATTAGTTATTCACAAAAACTCATTTTCATGTGAGAAAAAGTTTCTTTTACACAGTTGTCAGCTGTTCAAAATTAATACTTTTATTTAATTTACATTAAATGGAATATATTTAATAGCGATTTATGGAAGAAGTACGAGTACGAGTAGTGTATTTATTATTAACTTAATCGTTAGATAATCAAAAAAGTTCCGCGGTAAACTTTTTTTTTATATCGTTTAATAGTTTTAGACTTTTTCTTTCATAAAGTTTATTTAAATAACTTAATCATTTTGACGTCAATAAACTTAGAAAACTATGAATATAATACATATTTAGAAAATTTTGCGATTATACGAGGGATGATCAGAAACTAATCGTTATTTTAAGTTTTTTCTAAAAGTATTTATTTATTCATCAATAACTATATTGTCCCCTTCAAAGTAAACCCCCTCAGATATAATATACTTACGCCAGCATTTTTTCCAATCCTCGATCTGCGCTTTTTTGGTATCGCCAACAGCTCTTGTTTCGATTTTTCTTTAATCTCCTCAATCGTGGCAAAACGATTTTCTTTTATTGGTATCTTCACTTTTGAGAAGAGGAAAAAGTCAGCTGGGGCCAAGTCCAGTTAATACGGCGGTTGAGGCATGATAACGGGTTTGTTTTTGGCCAAAAACTCACGCACAAACATCGACGTGTGAGCTGGTGCGTTATCATGGTGCAAAATTCATTATTGTTTCTTCCACAATGTTTCTGACAAATTGCTTCGCGCAAATGGCGCATAGTTTTAAAACAAGTATTCACTACTTACCGTACGAGCTTGTGGCAAGAATTCATTGCTTGACTTGCAGTCAAAGAAAACAGTGAGCAAACTCTTCACATTTGACCAAACTTGTTGTGCTTTTCTCGGCCTTGGCTCTTCTGAACACTTTCATTGGGATGATTGGGCTTTGGTTTCAATTTCATAGCCATACATTCACGATTCGTCACCAGTTATGGCCTTTTTGAGGAAATCTGGATCGCCGGTGACGTTGTTCAACAGCTCCTGAGTGATATCCATAACACGGCTTACCTTTTTCAGAAATGGCAGAAATGTTGGAAACATATATAAAAGACATGTACACCAACATAACAGAAAAAAAAAACGAAAATCGAACATAGGTAACTCATGAAATTTGAAAATAACGATTATTTTCTGATCAGACCATGTATTTCTAAAAACACAGAGAACATATCTACAAAGCCAAGTTTCAAAACGAATATAATAGGTGATTCAAGTAGAGATATTTTTTTAATAGCTATTTTTGACAGATGGCGTGTGAGTCGTGTCATGCTGTCATGTTATTTTTGTTTAGTATTGTGTGGCATTTTATAGTAGAAAGACTTACGTTTACAAATCGTTCAATTTTATTACGAAAATTCACGTTCTGTGAGGAATGGGTTTCGTGCACTTCCCTCATGTTACGGCCAACATAATCGTCCTACTGAGCATACTATTCCCAACACCATCAGGAATTTTGAGACCCAGCATTCATTATTGAATAATATGCGACCGAATAGACCATGTCCAGCACGCTGTGAAGAAAATATAGCGGCCGTAGCAGAGAGTGTACACGAAGACCGTAGAGAGTCGATTCGGCGCAGTTCGCAGTAACTCGGGCTGACGTTTGGAACGACTTGGCGCATTTTACGTCCAGATCTTAAATTGAAAGCGTACAAAATACAGCTTGTGCAACAACTGAAGTCGCTCCCCGATCTCCCAAACGAGATCGTTTCGCTACATGGGTTCTTCAAAAGATGCAAGAAGATCCGATGTTTTCGAGGCAAATTTTGTTTAGAGATGAGGCCGATGGCTTAATGGGTATGTAAAGAAACAAAATTACCGCATTTGGGACGAACAGCAAGCAACCTGAAGAGATTCAAGCTTTGCAAGAAAAAAGAACTGTTGGAATCATCGGTCCACATTTCTTTAAAAATAATGCCGGTGTGAATGTAACCGTCAATGGCGTCCATTATCGTGCCATGATAACCGACTATTTGATGCCTGAAATTGAAGCTCGTGATTTCGGCGCCATTTGGTTTCAGCAAGACGGCACCATTTTCCACACATCACATCAGTCAATGGATTTATTGAGAGAACACTTCGTTTTGGGCCGATGGTTTGATACCACACCGTTAAGGTACAATTATGCGAACGTCCACGTACGTTTATGGAACGGTCGTTAGTATTTAAGAATACATTAATAATGTAAGTGCTTACTGAAATTAGCCGTCACGTTGCCGGAACGCCTCAATCTGTTTAAAATAGAATTTGACGCCGTTGTTACGTGACATTCGTACACCAGTGCTGGAACTCTTATATGCGAGATAGTATTCTGGCACATTAACCCCTTTTTGGAACTTTTTTAGTGATGCAAAAATAATATTATAATTTACAGTTTTTGCCATTTTTATCATAAAAGTTATAAGAAAAGTATTTAATAAAATATATTAAGTTTGAATAATGACAATAGAAACGTAAATATATGTGTACAACTATTTCTTTACACACAAACTTTATATTTCTTTTGAAGCCAATTGGTACTTATTTGGCTGTTTCAAGTACGAAAACTAACTTAAAAATTCCCATCACTATGTTGAAAAGCTAAACATTGTTTCGAACAGCTGACATTAATTGACAAAAAAATCAATTTGGCTGTAAAATATAATTAATTTTATTATGTTTTAATAAGTGAAAATTGCTTTGTTAATAATCAAAAATAAAAAAAAAATATGAATGATCTTTTTTTTTAAATTAAAAACACCTAAAAATTAAATTGACTTGACATGTGGTACGTTTTTTAAAGCTTTATAACTATACAAACGGCCGTATGTTAAGTTTTTCTAGCACCAACGTTCGCATAACGAGGCTTTTAGACTTTTTCCTGTGGGAATATGTAAAGTGTGAAGTTTATGCGGACAAACCCGCTTCGGTTCAGACCTTCGAGGAAAGCATCACGAGTGTCATTCGCCAGTTACCAGCCGAAATGCTCGAACGAGCCATTGAAAAGTGGACTCAACGGATGGACCATTTGCGACGTAGCAATGGCCAACATTTGATAGACATAATCTTCAAAAAATAAATGCCAAAGAATGCTCTTGGGTAATCGGGTGTCCTTGATGTTCTTGGAGTGAAACTACAGCGTGATGTTTTTCATTTCTCTGAAGAAGCATTCAAGAGCCTCAAGTTTTTGAAACGATGTAAGATGTACTTCACTCCATTCGATCGCCTTACTATTTATACGAACTATATCCCACTGAAAATGGGATACAACTCTCATGTCTGGGCCGGTGTCTCAAAGTCTATTTTGGGGTTACTCGATCGTGTGCAGGAGAGGGCGAAGAAGCTTATCGGTGACAGTAGGGTATCCAACTCTATTGACTCACTGGAGCATCGACGCAGTGTGGGGTGCGTTACTCTGTTCTATCGTTACTACAATGGATTTTGCTCTGACGATATTAGGGTTCTTGTTCTCGAAACTCGCATATTTTTACGTATCACGAGTTCATCGTCGAGAGCTCATCCATTTATGGTCGATTACACGGGGAAATGTTTAACGCATTACAGAGAGAATTCGTTTTTCAGTCGTACGCTTCGTCTGTGGAACTAGTTGCCTGCGGACGTGTTTCGTGTCTGTTATAACGTTGGAAAGTTCAAGTCAAATGTTCACAAACACTACTCCCTCTTTCCCCCTCCTCATAACCTATTTTCCTAGTTCTGGTACAATGCACTGCATATGTAGGGGTCATCCCCTGAGTATTGGTCCAAGCTAAAAAAAAAAAATAAACATTCTCCATTAAATTTTAATTTTCTGCGTTTTTTTTTTTTCTTTTCTTAAAAAAAAGTAGGGAACCCCTCGAAATGGATCACGCGTTGCTTTATCATATAATAATGTCGATTTGGACAACATTCGGCGTAATTATCACACATGGTTTGTGTCAATAATAACATATCAGGATTGTGTTGTTAGTTTTTTTATTAATTGCTTAGTTTCAACTGCCAAACACAAGCTAAATGATGCAGCTGGCTTAAATTTAGACAGGAGTCAGCTGACAGTTGCTGGTCGGCGAGAGTCATTTCAGTTAAGAAGCGTCAAATTTTAAAAGTCTTATTAACCCACCTTCGTATAAAATTTTCCTACAAAACGTTATAGTAATCTTTATTTTGATTATGTGATATATGAAGATAGCTTGACGAACACGCTGAATTGTTGGCAGCAACATTTGAAGTCGTGCAGTCGTTAGCCTGTTGTCATAAATGTGTTTAATGCGTTATTGATTACCATCTACATACATATAAATTTTGGTTATAAAATCTTGCTTAGCTGAATAACCAGACATTTATTTTTTTTTTATAATTTTGCCTCATTGCGTTTATTTCATCATTGCACATGTTTTCTTTCTCAAGGATTTCAAAAATAAATAGAAACTGTCTGTTTAATTTTATTTATGCTGAGAAATATGTAGGAGTCTATCAGTTTTTGTTTTCAATCATTTTCAAATTGACTTTTTTTTGTTTTATTTTTTTTTGTGGAATAATTCCTCCTCAGCTCTTATTAAATGCCTGCGAAATGTTGCAGCTGTAATTGCTTTAATAGTACTCGTACAAATTTTTACGAGTATACTCGTATATAAAAAGCAAATTCCCAAAAACAGCTTCTTTCTATTGTTAATTGCTGTTTTGTTTTAATACATGTTTGTGTATTGTTTTATGGCATGAATAATATTCGTTTTCTATTTCGAAAATTTCTTAAACGCCTTTCATTGTTGTTTGATGAACAAAAGTTTTGTACTGCTGGCAGGCAGGCTGACTGGCTGGCTGGCTGTGAGTTCGTTCGATTGCTTTTGTAGACAGAACAACAAAAATAAAATGATTTAAAGCAGATGCTAATTTTTCCCACTGTCAATTGAAATTTTCCAGAATTATGTATTTCGAACAGTTTTAAAAGGTTCAATGAATTTATTTCAGCTCAACAATGTTGTACATAAGTACATTCACTTGTTAAGACAATATTTTTAAGGGACAATAGCTTTAGTTTCGGAATTTCGCATATTAATTTAAAAGGATAAAACCCAAATAAAAACAAGATTTTATGAAATATTAATAATTTATGCCGGCCAGATACTCTCGTGAATTTTCTGCACATTGCATGTCAAGCGGATTTCCAAAGCTGGCAAATGCCAAATGTCAAATATAATTTTTATTTTGGAGCCTAAAAAAATATTCGCGCCACTAAAGATATGCAGAGTTGTGTGCAATTAAACGATTGAAAACTGCTTCACTTTTTGCAATTCGTTATTATCAGACCATTAGCAAAGCGTTTGGCCACAAAAATTGTAAAGTAATGTACTGCAATAAGAATATGGAATTGATTTACATCAGCACCTACCTTATCGGCCTTAACAGATGAGGGACGGAGTGGATTAATCGCGATTCACCAGCGCCCTCTTGTGGCTTGCAAGGCTCACACTAGATGCCACCTTTAGCCAATAAGTTTGTAGCCATATGGACAAACCCCTTGCTGAAGAGCTCGGGCCTTCTAGTCCCACCTGTAAGCTATTTTCCAATAGTCAATAAAAGACTTAATGTGTTGGTAGGTTATTCCAATAAGGATCATTATTACAACTGACGAATAGTTCACATTAGGATTTTATCTTACAGATAATTATTATTATTATTATTATTATTATTATTATTATTATTATTATTATTATTATTATTATTATTATTATTATTATTATTATTATTATTATTATTATTATTATTATTATTATTATTATTATTATTATTATTATTATTATTATTATTATTATTATTATTATTATTATTATTATTATTATTATTATTATTATTATTATTATTATTATTATTATTATTATTATTATTATTATTATTTTGGTTATTACAAGTTAGCGTTAACCTGCAAAGTTACTGATAACTTAACTGCAGGTTTATCCTCAGGGTAAATTTCAAAGTTAACTTTAAGCATTTGAAGCCGTCATATTTTCTGCTGAAAATATTGTAACTACAATTGTAGAAATGCGAAAATTTTAATAGTGACTTTATCGTTGACGTTAAACAATGTTAAGGTTAACTATCAACTACTTTATCGTTAGGTTGCAATAATGGCTCTAAGAGCATCAGCCAAGTCAGGCGCTCCTCAACTATGCTCAGCACCGAAATGGTGTGCTAGCAGAACCTACCGTAGGCTTTTCTGATCCCCATTCTGTCAATTAACTTTTGGTAAGGGTTTCGGACGTGCAACACAACATAAGTCATGTGGTTTCCTAGAGTTTTATTTGCTAGGACAAACTAGGAAGTTCTTGCTCCAGAAAGAAGAGTGCCTCCAGAGTGCGTACACTAAGGCAAAACCTAATGGCTAATGGAGAACAGAGTGTGAAAAAGAATTACATCAGCATCTGCCTTGGCGGCCTTATCTGATGATGGATCAGTTCCACGGAGTGAATTATTCATGATTCACCAGCACCCCCGTGTGGCTTACCAGGCGCATACAGGTAGAATTTCTTGCTAAATGTTTGTAGCCATATATGCAACCCCATATTCAGGAGCTTTTGCCTTCGAAACCCTCCTGTATACAATTTCCCAGCAATCAATGGAAGACAACTTAATGTTGTTGGTGGGCCGAAGCCCACTAAGAGCATCAGCTATCAAACCAACTCACTCGTCTAACCATCACTACCGGTTCCTTACAGTACAGGTATCTGTTGCAAAGCAACAGCACCTTGGGAGGCTGCTAACCTCGCTTGGATTTCCAAATTCCGCTTCAGGAATCGCCAAAATCCCCTTCTTTACCGAAAACGATATGGCAACTTCAATTTTCGCACTAAATCAAATGACCCTTAATAAATAGATGTTCCACGGTCAAACGCCTAACGTATATAAAAAACCGATTCCGAGTCGGTTAGCGAAGAGGCTGCGAGGTTTTTGGAAATTCCCAAAGTCGGCTTCAGGAAACGTCAAAATCCCCCCACCTCAGAAACAATACAGGAACTTCAATTTTTGTTGCCTGTTTATTGTTCACATACATATTCTACGCCAAAAGCGAGCACCGAATATGAAAACCCGGTTACAAACCGGTTATCCAAGTGGTTTTGATTTTTTTTTTTTTTTGGGAATTCCTAAAATCAGCATTGTGAATCTCCAAAATTCCCCCCACTTCCCCGAAAGCAACTCCAATTTTTGCACTAAAGTAACAACAGTGCATATACAGTTTTATACACCTACATACATATATAATAATCACTCATATGGCATGGGTTTCGGGTGTTGCAAGCAAACAAGTGAAACTAACATAAGCATGTTAAAAAGTGTAGAAGGTTTGAATTGCGACAACGCATATAACGCGTGGCATGGACCTTCAGCTTAACACTTTCAAACGCTTGCGAATTTTATGGTTTACTTAATTTTATTTTAATTTAAAGAAAGGAAACGCTTTACCTGTATATTTAAGTGCCAGTTCATGGATAACGAAGCTGGCCCGTTCGTTCGCAAAATTACACTTAAAACAAAAAAATTTCGCTAATGTTTTAAACGTAATTGAATGAACGAACGAACCAGTTTCTTTGTCCCTAAACTGGCACTAAATTTTTGTGAATTAATGAAATGCTGTCTTTTATTTAACGTTTCTTTGCATTAGCTCTCAGGGTACGTTTTTATTTCAAGAAAATTTTCTTCAAAAAAATCTCAAAACTCCAGTTGGCACATAACAAATAATCAATAACAATATAATAGTGTTCGCAAGGACTTCCAGTGAATATCCTTAAAGAAGAACTTTATGTTGACATCTTTTGAAATAAGTTGTTCTTTAAAAATTAACTCCAACTGTGAGATAAAATCCTCTAAGTATCACAGCAACATGAGCATTCTTTGGAAATGTGATTTTACTTTGTAACTGCTTGTTGGTTCCTAAATAAAGCGGGAAAAATAAATTTTAATCTCTTTTACTCTTTGCATAATTGATAAACCAACACACGCACACTGATGCTTGCCGCTAGAAAATTTAATGATAATTTATGGCAAATATCAACACAGGCACAATTTTACTTTTTACAACGCAGCCCTTGAGCTATGTGTGTGTGTGTGTGTGTATGCGTCGTTTACAATAAAGCGGCACAAAACAAAAATATACTTTCAACTCTGTTTTTATCCTTTTATCCTCTTTAGAGCAGCAACACAAAACATGCTGGCCAAACATTCATACACAGTTTACCCTTTGAATTCAACGTTTAGTCAGAGATACAACCAGTGTGCCCATTTTAGCATTTTCGGTGTTAGATTTAGCACTTCCTTTGTTGATTTGGCAACAAAATTTTCGATTTAGCACTTGGCACTTTTTTTTAGCACTTTTCATCTGTTCATTTAGCAATCTTTTAAAAGATCACTGTTACCAAATTGTTTTTAAAGTAGACCATTTTGATCCCGTACATTCATTCTTAGAAGATTTCTTTGTACCAAGGCCGAACTTTCGAACATTAATGGCAAAGAATGTATGTCTATGTGGTACTTAATTTAAAAACTGAATTATTATTTTTATTTACGGTATTCAAAGGGCTGTCATAAAGTCATAAGTCTTAAAATTAGAATGACAAAATATGAATACTGTGAACATTCTGATATAAATTATTTTAAGTTTGAGTCAGCTGAGATGTTTACGGTTTAGTTACGGCAAACTCCGTTTCAAAAGTCTTATTACGAGTACTTTCTGACTCTTTGGTTCGAAACATAATATAAAATATTATGACATTATGCGTTATATGACACCGTTTGAATCCCTCAATTGTGTTTTTAAAACGTTTTATGTTAAAAAAATAATTTAGTGTTTTTAGAAATATATTAATAGAAATAATAATATGAATAAAATTCAATGAAAATAATTATATTTTAAGCTTTAAACACTTATGGGCATATTCTTAAAAATTTAAATGAATTTGAAATTTGTTTTAACTCAAAAATTCCATACAAAATTTTACTAAAATTCACTTCAAATAAATATAAATTTTTTATGAATATGCCCATTAGACGACAGCAGACTTCACAACTTCAAGGTGTGTAGTGTTTCATCAACAGTTATTAATCGGCGCCAAAAATCAATAGGATTATGCTTTATCATGTCCAAACACCGCTGTGAAGTGGTCTGTCGAACTCGCTTTTGTTCGACACTCAGCAAACGCGGCACCCATCCGGCCGATAGCTTTTGCATATGCAAATGTTCATGCAAAATGTTGAGCACACGTACATATGATTACCATATGTTTGCTATTTCAACAATCTCACGTAACTTGACTCGCGATCATTCATAATGATATCGAGGATTTCCCGATGTTTTTTTCAGTAACCACCTCTTTTCGCTTTCCTGTTGATGGTATTGCTACGGTGCTTGTTCGCCCGCTTTTAAATTCAGCAATTCAATATTTTACCAAGTAATCTGACGGAGCAGACTCACCGTAATCTTTATCGCGCTTTTCTTTTGTCTCTTTCGCCGTTTTCTCTTGCAAATAATAGCACGAAATTGGCTTTTTTCCATTTTTCAAGAAACACAAAAGTTGCTTACTTTAAACGATTACAACAAAATAAACTAATCGATGGATTTGGGTGAAGTTTTAACAGCTGACGTTTGACATATCGCAATTAAAAAAAAAAATTGTGTTTGTGCTGCCATCTAGCGCTAGGTAGCTTCAATATCAATCCGCTTTCATATGAACTCTCTAAGAAAATATTGGCTTAAAATTAAGACATTTAAATTTTAGCACTAAGATTTAGCGCATGAAATTTATTTTAGCACTAATTTAGCTTTAATTTTTATTTTAGCACTAATTTAGCTCCAAATCTTAAAGGATATCAGAGACGTAATCTATATGTCTCAAATAAGTGACCTTATCGATCCGACTTACTCCTTTGCCAGTAAGTTTAGGATCATCTTCCCAACAAGGAAGGAATGGGGCATGAACCCAAGATGGTTGTGGGATGGTTTACAAAAGTGGTACACCGATAGATCCAAAACGCTCCAAGGTAATGGAGCGGGAATAGTGGGGCCTAGAGCACGCAAATATATAACTCTTAGCAAAGACACCACAATCTACCAAGCGGAATTATACGCAATAAGGGAAGTGGTTGAAATACTCTCCGTTATGAGACACAAGGGAGTGCTGATAAAAATACTCTCCGATAGCCCATCAGTGCTGAAGGGCCTGAGCGGTTGTGTCTTTACGTCCAAGTTAGTACTGGAATGTCACAACAGGCTAAACGAACTGGCAAGCCAGAACCAGGTCAATCTAATCTGGGTGCCAGGACATGAGGGGCACCACGGCAATGAATAATATAGGACATTATACAATTCAGTTCTACCAAAACCAACAAACATTTAGTACACGTAGTAGAAACAATTTGGCTATTGCTAGATGCAGGCTTGAATTAACTAAACAGCTCGTTGAATATATGGGTACCCGTGAGTTTATTAGTCTACCTGAATCTTTAAAAGCAGAAAGTAGAATTTCGTTATTCAAACGTTCCTTAAAAAGCTACCTTTTATCTAATATACATGAACGTCTCACATGATTTAATTATTAATTAATAATATATTGATCTACTAAATTTATGTTTTTTTTATATTTTTTTGCATTGTACAATAACATTTTTTATTTCTACTTATGTAGCCCTTTATTTTAATGTACTGAGTAGTTCCTTGCCAACTCGCCTCAATAATGCTTGTAAAGGCGCTGAGGCTTATAATCGCAATAAGAATTGTATACAAATTATAAATAAGGTGAATATTTTGCAAAAAAAAATGGCTGACATCTACGCCAAAAAAGGAGCAGAGGGGACTTCTATTGGACCCACTCCAACTTTTGGCTTTAATAAGGATATCCTTAATGAGGAGATAAAAAAGTGGACGGAGTCTATCGTTGATCAACATTGGAACGAGACAGATGGTCTTGGAGTGATGGAAGACTCCAAGAAATTTCTAAACTTTGATAAAAAAGAGGGCCGAACGTGCTCTAAAACTGGACCGGAAAAGTCTTAGAACATTGACAGGTGCACTTACAGGTCATTATAACTGCTACAAGCACCTGCACAGAATGGGCATTTCCAACACAGACATTTGCAGATTCTGCGGTGATGAAGAGGAGTCAACACTGGGACACAGAAGATATGTTAAAAGAATGTAACTTAATATCATATGTTAAGAGAATGTAACTTAATATCACTCCCAATGAAGAAGCTTGTCCGTTTTCTTGACATACTTAGCCCATAATGGGGCAAGGGGATGCACAATAGATCAACACTGGCCGCAGTGCAAATTGCCGATGACGATCTTATCCCATCCAATAATAATAATAGCTCCAAAATTATTTTAAATCTGGTCACACTGAATACAACACAACGAAAAAATTGAAATCCCAGTGCTCAGCGTCAGCTTATGCCGGTGAGTGCGTGAGTGTGTGTCTACGCTATGTGTGTGACTGTGTGTGTATAATCTCTGTTTTTGTTTTGTGCCAAATCATGTGCACATGTGAATAGCATAACTTTGGAAAGAAAACGCACACAACACAGCCAGTCAAGCAGCCGACTCGGCTGGCAGCCAAGCAATTCATTCACACGTCCATATATTCAATTCATTGTAGGTACGAGTAGGTAACAAGTGGCGCATAGCTGTCGTCAGCACCTGTTTTTTGACTTTTTTTCAGTTATATTTTTTATTTTCCTTGAGTTTTTCTTTACCACAGATTTTTTTGTTTTCCCAGTGGCAATATTAATCATTCAGATTCCCGGTTATACTAAAATACTTAGGGCAATTATTACAACTTACCGTTAAGGTTGTCATTAAATAAAGGTACCTTTAGCAGAAGTGAACGATATATAATGAAAAATGGTTCACGGTCAGTTTATCGCTTTTAAGCTCGGTTGAGGGACACATTCGATTTACAAAACCCCAAAAAAAAAATTCGTCTATGAGAAATAATGCAAAGTTTGAACTTTTCTATCTCTAATAATATTTAAATTTTTTACTAAGATGACTATTTTATTATTGTCCAAACTACTTTGGACAAAATTATATTGTTTTTAGTCATAAATGTATAGGGTGTTTTTTTAAGCCCGATAGAACTTGAAATTGTAAAAAATAACACAAAAAATTAAATTGTAATCAAAATTTTTTTTTATTCGAAAGATCAATACGTGACATTAACATTTGAAAATGATTTCGGGCATATGGGCACCGCGGCTGTTCTTGACGAAGCGCATTCTGGACGTCCAATTTTGGGCCACTTTTTCGAGCACTGCTGGCCGTATGTCACGAACAACACGAACAATGCTGGCCTCCAAGGCGTCAATTGTTGCTGGTTTATCAGCATAAACCAGTGACTTCACGTAGCCCCACAGGAAATAATCGAGAGGTGTCAAATCGCACGACCTTGGAGGCCAATTGACAGGTCCATTTCTCGAAATCAACTTATCGCCAAATTTTGAATCGATGGTTGCGTTCGCCGTATGGCACGTAGCGCCATCCTGTTGAAACCACATCTCCTCCGGATCAATGTCATCCATATTTTCAAACAAAAAATCATTGATCATGGTGCGGTAACGATCTCCATTGACCGTAACGCGAGCTCCGGCCTCATTTTTGAAGAAATAAGGTCCGATGATGCCACCAGCATGAAAACCGCACCAAACAGTGCATTTTTCTGGATGTAATGGAGTCTGTAGGGTCTCTTGTGGATTGGTCTCACTCCATATGCGGCAATTTTGCTTATTAACAAACCCGTTAAGCCAAAAATGCGCCTCATCGCTGAACACAATTTTGCGTCTATAAGTTGCGCGAATCGACGACTGATTTTCAAAGTAAATTTGGATAATTTCGTAGCGTTGTTCAAGCGTGAGTCTATTCATGATGATTTGTCAGAGTATACTGAAACAAATAAAAAAAATGTTTCATCAAAATTTAATTTTTTGTGTTACTTTTTACAATTTAAAGTTCTATCTAGCTTAAAAAAACACCCTTTATTTATTTTATTGTATATATTTTATTGTAATAATTATTAATTAAGAATTTCTTTAATGAATTGTACTTACCAAGCATTTATTTGAATTACCCACTTATCTATACTCGCCACTTTGTAAAGTTCTTCGCACTGGCAAGTCAAGTCAATTGGAACTTTCCAAGTGTGAATTTGGTTTTACATCGTTTCCGGTAGATAAATTAATTTGTTTTTACATACCAGCTTCAACGATAGACAAACCAGTGCGATCAATCTTAATTTTGCCTATTATTTACACTCAGGTGAATAATTAATAAAATTCTTTCAGTCTAATTTATAATATTTTTTGACTGCTTTATTAAGAGTTAATAAGAAGAAATCGTAAAAACATTATTAATAAACACTTAATAGCACTATTCAGCTGTTATTAACGATTAATAATTTCCAAAAATTTATTGTAGCCTCTACCCTTCTCTAAACCTTTAATAAGTTGAAATTTATAATTATAAAAACCTTTTGTGTGCAAATTCAGAGCAATTTTGAGATGAAAATAAAATAAAATGAACTTTATAAATTCAAATTATACTATCGGTAAATGTAACAAATATATACATACATATATACATGTATTTGCATTTCCAGCAAAAATTGTGTAGATATATCATTACTGAAAAGGCGCCGCAAAACTTATAGCGAGAGAATCGATCTATTCGCTCTTTCAGGCAATGTAACGAGTGATTTTTTTGCTATTATCTTTTTGGCAACACTAGTTTTGACAGCTCACGCACGTTTTGTATCTTGTGTCACTGTCAAACATCTTCAGTTTGGTCTATAATTTAATCATGAATCGTCTTACAAACGAACAACGCTTGCAAACTATTGAATTTTATTACCAAAATGCGTGCTCTGTTAAGAAAGTTTATCGCGCGCTTCTTCCATTTTATGGTCAGTTTAATCGACCTACTGAGGCTTCTATTCGGGCTATTGTAAAAAAATTTCGCACCAAATTTACATTGTTGGACATTAAACCACCAACACGCTTACATAGAGTGCGAACTGAAGAAAATATCGCAGCCGTATCGGCCAGTGTTGGTGATGACCGTGAATTATCGATTCGGCGCCGTTCGCAGCAATTGGGCCTCTGTTACTCCACTACGTGGAAAATTTTGCGGAAGGATTTGGGTGTGAAGCCTTATAAGATATAGCTGGTGCAAGAATTGAAGCCAAACGACCTACCACAACGCCAAATTTTTGGTGAATGGGCTCTTGAAAAGTTAGATGAAGATCCACTCTTTTATCGAAGAATTGTGTTCAGCGACGAGGCTCATTTCTGGTTGAATGGATACGTGAACAAGCAAAACTGCCGTATTTGGAGTGAAGAGCAGCCAGAAGCATTGCAAGAGCTACCAATGCATCCACAAAAAACAACCGTTTGGTGCGGATTATGGGCTGGCGGCATCATTGGGCCGTATTTCTTCAAAGATGATGCGAATCACAACGTTACTGTGAATGGTGAGCGCTACCGTGCGATGATAACAAATTTTTTTTTGCCCAAAATGGAAGAGCTTGACTTGCATGACATGTGGTTTCAGGTTTCAAGAAGACGGTGCCACATGCCACACAGCACGCGAAACAATGGACCAATTGAGAGGCGAGTTCGGTGAACAGTTTATTTCACGCTTGGGACCAGTCAATTGGCCGCCCAGATCGTGCGATTTAACGCCTCTAGACTATTTTTTGTGGGGCTATGTTAAGGCTAATGTCTATAGCGACATGCCCGCTTCGACTGACGCACTGGAAGCCAACATTGCCAACATTATTCGTGAGATACCGGCCGAAATGTTGGAAAGAGTATGCCAAAATTGGACTAAGCGGATGGACCATTTGAGGCGCAGTCGCGGCCAACATTTGCATGAAATAATTTTCAAACATTAAATTATATCGACCCAACTATCGATCCAAATAAATATTTCATGCATTTTTCTGAATTTTATGTGTTTTTTTTTTTTAATTTCCGATAGTTCGTATAAAATCACCCATTATATACCAAGGTATTGCCAACATGTAGCCACAAGAGTATTTAATAGTTAATTTAATATTATCAAGTATTTATAAATAAGCCTTTTTATTACTGGTTAATAAGATGAAAACCGTTGAATAAGGATTATCTTTAACTTAAGAAATTTTTATAAATTAGACTGTTTGTATTTTATTAGAAAAAAAAAATATATTAATCCTCTTTTTATTCCTTTTCCCCAAAACCCATTATAATTGGCTAATTTGAGTTACTTATAATCCCACTTCTGTTTGATATAAGACAGAATTGGTTATCCCAAATTTGCTTTTCTAGCCCAAAAATCGCAACTTTTTTCACTTACTATAATTTTTTCATATTTCATAAGCAACTTATTATTTTTTTATAAAAAGTCATCTATGGAAACATCCCCCTAAACATTTGCTTTTTTTGCATTACCCTTATTTTGCCACTTAATAACCCTGTTTTTCTAATCACAATTCAATGTTGTCTATTTGAAGTAAATTCTTATTATAAATTGCACCACATCACATAAATTTATATGTGAATTAATAATTCTCATTCAGTTAATTTCCCTTGTAATATAAGTGGTTACGGTTTTGTTTGATCAAACCACTCTGGCTTCTCTACAGTTGTCGAATAAATCTTTCGCCTTTTACTAAAGATTTCCGTGGAGAGGAGCGCTCTAATGAGTCTTAAATAAAATTTTTTACATCGCCTGATTTCTTATTCGAGAAGTCGGGCAATACATAATAAATTTAAGAAAAAGTTGTAGAAAAGTAGAGTTTTTCAACTTTTCTATGAGTTTGCTTGCGAATGTAACGTTCGTATTAATGGGATACACCAGGCCTTAACAATATTAGCTTATATTTGTTATAGCTCTTCATATTGATCTTTTTGCTTTTTATATAAAATCTTTTCTAATAAACTCAAAATGTAATTGATTTAAAACAAATTAATCTGACATCTATGAAACAAAAACTTAAATTATATTACAGCAAAGAAAATAAATTAAAAGCATAATTTGTTTCAGAATTTCAAGTCTCAGCGCTTTATTTAATTCTTCTCGAATATCTGCCTTAAGCTATGTGTATGGTTCTGTGCCTTAAGGTGTATGCTACCTTATACTTTGGAAGGTCCAGAAGACGAAATGGGCAGCCGTTAAATAAAGTGAACGTGGTGGCTACTTAAAGTCAGAGAATTGCGGTCGTTTATAATTTTGCATAAGAGAAACATAGTTAAACGAGCAGTGGCTGCATTCTCCCCTTTTGCCTTGACGTATACCTAACCAGGTTATTCTGCTTTTTGAGGGGTCGCCAGCTTTGAAAGTCCCAGCATGACTTACCATACTGGTACTGGTCGTCGTTGAAAAGAAAGATTTCCAACACTGAATATAATTGTTTATATTTGGTAAAAAATTTATTCAAAAACAAAATTGGATAATTAATTTTGCTCCTCCTTTACTTTAGCTTCTACCTAATATCTCTGTATGTACATATCGTTACCAAAAATGCAAAATGACAAAAGTGCTTAAATTCAAGAAAAAATTACGAATTTCTCATAGAAAACTAAATTTTTCGAAAAAATTTTCATTTGGTTTTCATTCCACTTGTGATACTTCTCTACAGAAAAAACTTGTTTAAATACATTAAATAAATAAATTGGCTTTGAAACAAATATAAAAAATAAATATTGTTATTTTTTGTGTTTTTCTACCTTTAGCCTACTCACAGTACACATAGAAACAAGTAGCCAACTAAAATACACAACATACAGTTGAAAATATATATTTTTTTCCATTTGTATAAATTTGATAGCATTTCATTTGTGTATATTTGATAGTATAGTAAACGGCAGTAAGATCATTTGTTTAATTTCTCTTGACTGAATACAAACTCGATATTTGGAAAATTTCTTTAAGTTCCAAATAATTCCACATTCAGCAGCCTCGAAAAAATGAATATTTTATTTTGGAGTTCTTTTTTATATTGGATCCAGTACTCAGGTGATGGGCCCTACACATGCAGTGCATTTTACTGAAACTAGGAAAATAGGTTACAAGAAAGAGAAAATAGGGAGGTTTGTAGTAGTAGGGACGTTTGACTTCAACTTTCCAACGTAAAATGTGACGTGTACAGGCAAATTGTGTCACAAACGAACTGTATGGCTGAAAAACGAAAAAATGTAATGTGCGATTCACCGGGCAATCGACCGCAAATGGATGAAACCTGGACTGGATTACAGCATCATATTCTCATCATATAAAAATCTATTCTAGTAGCGATAAAACAGAGAAACGCATCCCACCATGCGGCGATGCTCCAGTGAGTTAATAAAGTTGAATGCCCGATAAGCTTCTTTGCTCTCTCTTTCTCTCTCACACACATACATATAAAATAGACTTTTAGGCACCGGCTAAAACATAAGAGTTGTACTCCTTTTTCGGTCGGATATGCATATGTAGGATGGTATCAATAGTAAAGAGACTAGATGAAGGGAAGTACATCTTAAACCTCAGGCCCCCTCTCCCCCGGGAATAGGGTTTGCCTTAGTGCACCGAACCAGAGCACTCTGTTTTCTGGGGCGTAGAGGGAAAACAATTTGTTGAAGCAAAAAAAAGCTCTAGGAAGCCGCATGTTGTGTTGGACGTCCGAAACCCGTCAAGGGTTAAAATTGCCAGAACGGCAATTAGCAGGATCCCCTGGAGATTCTGCCTTGCAGATCTTTCAGTGTATATCATGGCTGGGGAGCTTATCTTGTTTAAAATGTTCTGATTGTGGTTTAAAGCTAAAATCGCAGAAGGGAAACTTATTTTCCTGATGACTTTTGTGCATGCCGGTTTTCGGCATGCACCCCGAAATGCTGTTGTCTAGCAACAGATACCTATGCTGTAAGCAACCAGGAGTAATGGTTATTCGGCTGATTTGATTAAGGATGCTATTAATATTCTCCGGCCTATCAACTCATTAAGCCTTGTCATTCGTTGACTATTGGGAAATTTCATACAGGACGGATTAGAAGGCCCGACCTTATAGCGAAAAGTTGTGACCTGTGTGAGCCTAGCAAACCATACGGGGCGCTGGTGAATCGTGAATAATTTACCCCATGGAATTGGTCCACTATCATAACAGGCCGTCATGGCAGGTGGTGATGTAAATCAACTACACACTACCTTTACTGTTTTAAAACCCCGAAATACTTGAATGCTCCATTAGGGTCATGAAAAATGTGTTGAATCCAGCAAACATTACACTGTATTTTCAATCCAAGACCATTAAGTGCATCAGATTCCTCAATATTGATATTATTTAAGAATACAGACGAAGCAGTATTTACAGTCATGAGTTCGCGTGTTAATAAATAACCCTGGGCCTTACTGGCATTAAAGTCAATCCTGGTTTTACGAGCCCATTCGGAGATTAAAAGAAGATCATAATGAGTTATTCATACTTTAATTCTTGGTACCGATCTCGGAGAGGCTGGGGCAATAGTTACTCAATAAGCTATTCATACTTTGCTTCTGGGTATCGACCTCGGAAAGGCTGGGGCTATAGTTGAATGAGTACAGATCGCAAATGCTGTTGTCATCCGCAAAATAGTGCATAGCATTAAAAGTTTAACGCAGAGGCTCATTAAGAAAAATAAAAAATAGAGTAAGGGGAGTATTAGAAGTTTAACATAGGAGATCATTAAGAAAAATAAAAAATAGAGTAGGGGGAGAAACGTAGCCTTGAGGTACGCCTGAATTAATTTTGAACTCGTTTGATGAAACCCCATCTATAACAACTCGTATAGTACGGCCTTTATGAAAATTCCATACAAACCGACACCAATAATAATAAGTACTGATAGTAGTGCACTATGTCACAATCTTTCAAACGCCTTGGAAATATCTAGAGCCATCAATTTACTTGATGGGTCAAGCGGCACATTTCTCTGACAGGTGTACCAAAAGATCGCTAGTAGAATGACTCCTTTAAAACACATACTAAACGTGATTGGTGCTATATTAGATACCTTAAGAGATGGTAGTTAACTATACATTCCATTGCTTTGGAAATCGCAGAGCAAATTAAAATTGGGCAGTGATTTTCAGAGTTATTGGCCGCACCCTTTTTGCAGATAGGCGTTACATTAGCAACCTTTCAACATAATGGGAAGCCATCAATGAATACATCTTTATTTACTTTTTCATGTTCATCTCGAAGTTCTTATTTATTTGCCTTCTCTGCATAAACGTTAGATGGTCTGCATGGGGGTTTTTATGTTCTTTAGAGTTATTTCACATTTTTTTTTTTAAAGCTATTTTAGTATATGCTCATAACAAGTGCTTGCCGTTTATGTCATTAGACCATGTTTTTTTAATAAGTTTCAAAAGTAATATTTTGCAACTTATTAAAAAATTTAATAAGTTGCAAAAAGCATTTATCAAATAAACTTCATATATAAATTACTATAAAAAGATATTTTCCATTCGCTTCACTGTTTTGCTGTGGACTATTTACTCAAAAACTATTTATTTATTCCAGACAAAAGTTGTGGTTTGAAACAACTGTCATGTGGTGATAACACACAAAAACACAGAAAAAAAAAATACTTTTGTGTTGTTTCAAATGTGTTTCCACAGGACAAAATGTACGTCAGCACGGATAATCCTGTTGAAACTTTCATTTAAAAAAAAAGCATCCTTATATCATAAAAAAACAAAAGCAAAAGGACATTGGTGATAAGAACAAAATACTAGTAGAAATATTTAAAATTTGTTTAATTTTTATTTTAATCAAAAAACCAACTACTTTCCTTTGATTTTAATCGTATACATATACATACGAGGGCGGATCAGTTAGTCCGTAAACTTTTGAATGAAAATACAGTTTTTTATATTAAAATTATTTTATTTTCAACATACGCGTATGTCGCCTTTGAGTTTTGTATACACCTAGTCCAACGTTTTTAGTCCAACGTTTCTCCGATTTTTTACCCCTTCCGAAAAATAGGCATTTTCGAGGTCATCAAATGATGTGATGATTTCGCCCTTGGAGTCAAATCTCTTTCCTCCGAGCCATTTCTCCAAGCACAAATAATAGTCTTAGTCTGAATCTGAAGAACAGGATGCATGAGTTAGCAATTCGTAGCCCAAATCCTGAATTTTTGCTATAGAAGCTGCACATACATATGTGCACTCTTGCGTTGTCGTGTAATGCGATTTACTAACCTGTTTTATCGCTATTAAAATCCGTATAGAGAAATTAACATACTCGATTCTTTAACGCTTTTTAACAATATACGAGGTCTGGGGGTTACTCTCTATTGCGATGCGAAAGTAAGTTCGATGTGAATGGTAAATGCGATAAGAGTGATAGTTTATAAATGAAGCAACACTGGTACCACAAAATAAACAATAGCGAAGAATGATAAAATAAAATGTGTGAAAGGGAAACATAAAATGGACCCATTAAACCAATTTTTCGATTACGAACTATATTTCTTTCGCATCGCAACAGAGAGTAGCCGTTATTTTCACATTTCGTAAGTTACATATGTTCGATTTTCGCATTTTTTTCTGTTGTGTATGTACACATGTCCGTTGTATACATTTGTTGGCAATATCAGCGATTTTTTGGAGGCTTTTGAAGCCTTTGTTTGGTTGCATTTTTGGTCATGCACTCAAAAGTTTAACCCAGAACTTCTATACCTCACTTTTGTTCTTTAAATAATAAAACTAAATAACTAAAATTAACATTAGTTACTCGTATTATTGATATTTAATAAAATATCTTTTAATATATCGTATTTAAAAAATATAAAAATGAATACGATTTTGTGTGCTACAAAGATATTGCAGATCTCTCATGTAAGCCCTCTAGGAACACAATGGGACTTGTAAAGTACACAAAGGTTAAAGATAAAAAATATTAATTTTAAAAGGCAGGCGCTATTTTCAGAAGAAAAAACTTTTCAATACACAAATTTTGCCTGATTAACAAAAATATTTTATGTTCACAAAACGCTTATTTGACAAATTTTTATGTAAAATTTGTCAAGTAGAAGTTTAATAAACAAAAATATGTATGAGTATTTGACGAACAACATTTTATTTTTTTTTATACAACATTGACAGTGAGAACATCCCTCGAAACATTTTTTTTCTTTTATGTTACGATTGTTTTGCCAGTTAATACCCCTGTTTTTGTGATCAACATTCGGTGGTATTTTAGTGCTTTTTATAAACGACACCACTGCTCTAGAGTTAAATTTATATGCCCTTTCTATTTAATAACTCTCATTCAGTTAATTTTCTTTGTATTATAAGTGGTTAAGGTTTTGTTTGATCAATTCACTCTGGCTTCTCTACAGTTGTCGAATAAATCTTTCGCCTTTTACTAAAGATTTCCGTGGAGAGGAGTGCTCTAATGAGTCTTAACTAAATTTTTATGCAGCCCGATTTTTTATTTAAGAAGTCGGGCAATATATAATACATTGAAGAAAAATTTGTACTGAGGTAGAGTTCTTCAAGTATTGCCAAAGCACGCTGGCCACTACTTTCTTCCATCTTTCGTGCAGTGCACGAATCTCGCGTTTAAAAAACTGGTAATCTTTTGAATCGATACAAGTATATCTTGACCACTTTCGCTACATGGGGTCAAGCATGGTCATGCTGTAAAATAATTTTATCTTTCTCATTTTAGGTCTCTCGTTGTAATGCGGCCGTTCATCTTTCAATGCTTGGCTCAAACACATTAATTACGTTCAAAAACGATCACCTCTGATTGTTTCAGTCGGTTTTAATAAATAACTCATAATAAACTACGTCGAGTGGATCCCACCAAATACTGAGCATGACCTTGGAGCCGTGAATATTCGTTTCCCCATGATTTTCTGTGCTCGGGATTATCCTTAATGAACCAATTTTTCATCCCCAGTTACAAGGCGAAGCAAAAATCGCCTCCGTATTTGCATTACAAGTAGCTGTTCAAAAGCAAATAAATGCCATTTAAGATCTTTCTGCATCTTCAAACACCTTCTCTCTTCCATGTTGGTCTTCGACGACATTTATTGAAGCCTTGAAATCACTCTCAGCATATTCTTCCACTAATAGCTGTCTCACTGTAGGTATTTGAGAGTGTTCATTGAACCTCAACCGCAGATTTTTTCGCATTAAAGTATAAAATCAAAACCTACCGAAAATGACGAGAATTTAGTTCGTCTCGTATGTATATAGGTAGTATGCTATAGATTTGAAATCAAGGGGTGAGAAAGTTTATGTATTAAAGATATAGTGTTCAATTATTTTTTCTGCGTTCTTTGATCAAGATTGATCACGGCAATTATTGTTATAATAAAAATAAAAACATTTTTCTTGGCTGAAAGTGGAATCGAACTCATAACCTGACAAACAACATCGTGTAAAGAATTATTTTAAATGTCATATTAAGAAGTCAAAATTCATTAGAGCAAATAGTTTACACCTTCACATATTAGAAAGCTAAATTTCAAATGGGCTGGTTTTTCTCAATAGGTGTGGCAGCCTGTTTAACATAACAGACATAACATAAAACCTGCTCTTAAAATATAAATCTTTAAATTAAAATTTAGCAAAAATCTTTATTCTGGCAACACTGACTCGATAAAGCAGCATATTTTTAAGAAAGTGAATTTAAAAAAAAAAAAAAAAAATACACGTGCTTCATTTCAAATTAGTTGTATCATACGAAAAATATTTTATTGTAAATTATGCATGTAAATATTATAAAAGAAATTTTTTTTTTTTTTTTTTAACAATACTTTTTCATAAAAAAAAAAAAAACTTCTAAGAAAATTTACTACACATTTATAAGCAATTGTTTACGTTAATTTTGAATAGGCTGTATAGAAATATTTCCGCTATTTAACATGACACCCAGTAGCAGCAGCTGGTTCAAATTATAAACATTTTTTATTTTCGCTATAATTGAAAACAAAAGCTAACAGCAGGTGCAGGTGTTGAAATTTAAGTTGTTTTCCAATTGAAGCTTTAGAATTTGATTGTGGTTGTGGCTTATTAGGTTCGAAACATGTATGTATGTATGTATGTATGTATGTATGTATGTATGTATGTATGTATGTATGTATGTATGTATGTATGTATGTATGTATGTATGTATGTATGTATGTGTGTATGTATGTATGTATGTATGTATGTATGCATATTATGCGTAAATCATATGAGCCCGACTGATATTCATGTTTCAGATTGCATGTTTGTGCAATTGCAAATATAATAGCTCTATTCACAATCTTGTGCATTTGTGATTGCAAATATATGCTATCAATTGTGAACCACCTCTGTTGGTTTAGTTTGCACTATTTCTTGCAAAACACGAAGTTCACAGCTGATTTATAATTAGAGTAGAAAATAATTTGCTGAAATTTTAATCAAAAGTAAATATGCCGAAAAAAAGCTTTATGGAGCAGTTAAAGGACTTTTTAATAGAAAAAGCGATTTTAAGTTAGATAAAGATATCGATTGGTGTTATTTGAATGCGGGACGAGTGACAGCAACTAAGCGGCTTTTACGAACTAATTGGCTTGGTTCGCTGATTGTCAGCTGTCGATTTGCAATTAACTTGTGCATAAGTAGAGCAAATAAAAACTATAGGTTTTAAGTATTGTTAGATATTTTGTTAGTGTAGAGTAAAAATAGGCTAAACCTTTTTGCAAATGCAATGATGCAATACCATTTGCACGAGACTGTGAATAGAGCTAATATATTTGAATGTATTTTGTTAGTTTTAAGTAAAAATATATTCCACTTTTTTGTAAATGCAACGATGCAAGGCTATTTGCACAAGATTGTGAACAGGGCAATGGTTTTTTATATAACAGACACAGTGTTGCATATCGCATCCTAAATACAAAAGGGTAACAACTCAAAATTTTCCAAAACTGACTTTTTTCCATAAAACACAATTTTTTATGTTTTCGCAAACATAATCAGCTTTATTATGAATATTCTCACGGATTTTTTTTCTCACGGAATTTATTTCTCTCATAAAGTCCTTTTTTTAATTCAAACTAAAGAAAAAAGCACAATTTAACCACACTTCAGTGTTTTTGTGAATGGACAAAATTAAAAAACGTCAAGCTTAAGGCAGAATTAGTTTGTACGTTCTTTTCCGTTCTGAATCAGCTGTTTTGTTTCTGCTCAATACAAACTATATGTGCCTGGTTTGTTTTCACTTTTTCGTTCTGTTCTGTTGCGGACTACTCTGTTGATTATAGAATTCAACGTTAAGTGACGGCCAGATATGTGTATGTTTTACTTTTTTCAGGTATGGAAACATTAATTTTTTATTCAAATATATATAAATTTTTTTGTCAAAAACTAAAAAAATTTGTTTCAATTAAAGATTTTGAAAAGTTGAAACATTTTTATCAATTAAGCAACTATGAATGATCAAAATAATATTATTTTAGCAAGGAAAAAATTATATTTTGTATAAGAAGTGTCATAAAGTCTAGATATTGTGAGATAGAAGTGGACTGTTTGATCACCATTTCTAAATTATTAATTTGTTCCTTTTTTCACACAAGATAATATTTATGTACATATTTTATTCTTCATTCCAATGTTTTTCTTTTATTTATGCTCTACTGTAGAAACCAGCTCAATATTTTCACAGAAAAAGTAATTGTAAAATATTTGCTACAGAAATGAACGTAACAGAACGGCAACAGAAAGTGAAAACTAATGAGGCCTTTAATTTTGGTTCATAATTGGAGGAAAGAGAAAATTGAAAAAACTCCCACGGAATTTTCAATTGTAATCGGGCTGAATATAAATTTGAAAAAAAAGTATAGCAGAACCTTCTTCACTATTGAATTTGTTCATAATGGAACAATATTTTCTTTAAATATTACGATCATTTTTAGTATTTTGAGTTGTGACCCTTTTATATTTAGGGTGCAATATGTGGCTGTATTTGGAAACAATTGGCACTCCTTCAATTAGTATTTCTAAAAGTTTTTCTTAATCACTCCTTTTTTTTTTTTGTTTCTTATTTTTCTTGTCAGACTATAAGGCGTTTCTAATGTTTAAGGCAGATTCGGCCTTCTGAATTCTTTAGATATTGTCGATTCTATTACTAAGCTGTTCCAGCAACTTACGATTATAGCAAAAGAAACAAAACACACCTGTTTAAAGCTTATCAAAACGTGCCGAAATTAAGCCAAAATAAATAAATTAGAGGCCATAGTCAAAAAAAATATTTTTCATATACAATAGGTTTATGTGAAAAATTTCTATACAAAGTTTGTCAAATAAACCTTTAATAAATATAAAGTATTTTTTTATGAATAAGGCCGTAGATATTTAAAAATGTAAATATAATTTTTGTTTGCTATTCAATAACGCACACATCCAAAAGCCGCCATTCCTAAATTTCTAAGTGGAAATTTTAACGGTTTTTTTTTCTTATTTGTGCTGTCGGTTTCAAACTTTCAACATCGCGAATTAAGGAATAAGTTTGTACAAAAAAGAAATACGAATCATAAAAAAGTGAAAAACGTTAAAAGTGATCCAAAAAATCAAAGTAATAAACCAACAATGAAACTTAAGTTTAAACAAACAGACAAAGAGTAAAACAAAATGTCAAAATCAGGTACAAGAAAACAAATGTTTTTAATAAAATTACTGTGTGTGGGCTTTTAGTTTCGTTTCAATTATATACTGTATCCCAGGTGTCCAGGTACATTAATGATGTCGCTATATATGTCGGCAATATTACAGTTACAACTATCGTCCAGGACCGCTTTGGTAATATTGTCATTAATGTCTGTTTTGTCATGTCACAGGGTTCGATTCCATTCAGAAGCGGTATTAAAACCATTTTCATATCTTCAGAAAACGAAAATGGGAAAATTTTTTCAAAAGCAAATCTTTTTTAGCTTCAAAAATGAAAATAATATTTTCTTTTAAAAATGATTTCATTTTAAATGCATTAAATTCCGTTTTCGAACAGAACTGAGCCGATAACTGCCGCCAATGTTACCTTACAAGAAATAGATGTAGGGATGAAATGATACCAGTAGTGTATCGATACTTATACTCGATACGGTATCGATTGCAAAGTATCGATACCTACTCGGTATCGAATAAATAGCATCGATACATACTTGTATCGGTGGATTTCCTCTTACGATTAGTTGCAGGGAAGAACACATGGAGCCAAAAATCAAAATCTTCGTTATGGACTTGATCTTCTGATCCACTGGCTGAAATTGAGGCGTCTTATTTAGGATCTCGGAAGCGAAATGAAAATAATATTTTCTTTTAAAAATGATTTAATTTTAAATGCATTAAATTCCGTTTTCGAACAGAACTGAGCCGATAACTGCCGCCAATGTTACCTTACAAGAAATAGATGTAGGGATGAAATGATACCAGTAGTGTATCGATACTTATACTCGATACGGTATCGATTGCAAAGTATCGATACCTACTCGGTATCGAATAAATAGCATCGATACATACTTGTATCGGTGGATTTCCTCTTACGATTAGTTGCAGGGAAGAACACATGGAGCCAAAAATCAAAATCTTCGTTATGGACTTGATCTTCTGATCCACTGGCTGAAATTGAGGCGTCTTATTTAGGATCTCGGAAGCGAAGATTTTTAAAAGGCAGGAATTCTATCATAGCAATTCTTCTGCTACATTCTGCCAATAGTTTAACTTGTAACTGTCCGTAACATTCAATGGACGAAGAAAAAATTTTTGTAGCTTGGATGTAAGACAATTTGTCATTAAGCTACATACACACGGTTGTCAGATCTTACAATATTGCCAGTAAAATTGTCTGAAAATGTATTACAATCGTGTGAACTGCCAATTTTTAACTTACAACGTTGTCAGAAAAACCATTGTCAGTCTATTGTAAGACGACAATGCTGTCAGGCATCTGACAATCGTGAGAACACTCTTCATCGGCATTGCCAGATAATTGGCTGGCATTGTAAGCTCAGTTTTAATTGTCAGATGTATAAAATTAATGCATCTGACAATGGCATCATTGTCAGAAAAAAGTTTAATGGGCAACACTGCCAAACAGATGGTTGTTGATATACATACGAATAAGTGACAACACCTTACAACATGTCTGGCAATTTTTTTCATCTAACAATCTGACAACCGTTTGAACTGACAATTTTTGTTGTCAGATGAATTATTTGTCAGACCATAGTCTGACAATGAAATTGTAAAATTTTCTTACGATCGTATGAACACACAATTTACTTCTGCGGGACAATTTTTCATTGTCACTACATTGTCAGCATGTTGCCAGATCTTACAATATTGTAACATCTGACAACCGTGTGTACATAGCTTTAGTATAATCTTCGACAAAGTCACATAATTCTGGCCTGACGATTTTTTAGTGACAAATTCGAATGGTTTTAGTAACTGGACTATTTATTTTAGTATCTCAAGATCGTGACCGCAATCTTACTGTTATTTTTATGAAATGCAACCATGCACCCGATTTTGGTAGTAGCACGGATTGCATGGATTTATTTTATTAAAACTTTGAAAACAAATAAAATTATGGTAAAAATGGTGACCAACTCAGTTTTTTTTTTTTTGCCTGTCAACAAGAAAAGAGTATTTCTGACCGATACTAGTAGGTTTGACCCGATGCCTACTTGGTACTTGATAGACAAGCGTCGGTACCAAAAGTACTTGGTATCGAAAGAAAAGTATCGAGTATTTACTCGTATCGTTTTATTCCTAAATACATGATCGAAACTAATACACTCAAATGTTATTTTCCAACACATTCACAAAAAATTTATACGTATATTATATGTTTGAGAATGTGGTAGAGGAAACATCACACGTACATAAAACTTTCAGTAATTTTCTTCATATTGCCCTTAATAACTTGATAGAAAGTTGTGACCTATGTTTCGGTCAACAATGTCGGTCAAATGACCGGTCATTTGACCGACATTTCGGTCATGCAGTTCATGGACAAGTTCATGGATTGCTTAAAAAGATTTGGACCAGACTGTAGTCGTCATGTCGTCACCATGTCGTCCAATAAATACGGCCGGTCGATGCGAGTTTGTCACGGCCAACTGGGATAGTGAATAAATAATATTTGTAAATTGTATTTGTAACGTGAGTGTAAATGCTTTTGTGTGTAAGTAAACAAGCACAACACATCCATACATATGTACATGTATGTTGTTGTGCTTGTTTTGACTTTTTGCTTAATTGCGGTGTCAGGCGAACAGCAAAAACAGTTGGCTGCAGATTGAGCGCGTAATAGTTTTGCCAGCATAGCGCAGCTTAATTCTATTGTTATCCTGGCTGCTTCTGCAGTTGTTGTTTTTTAAGGATTTTCTTGTGCTTATTTCACACGCATATACATATATACCACACATACGCCAATGTCTTCATGTTAAAGACGTGATAATAAAATCGGCTTTTATATTCCTTCTCTATCTTAAAGAGTGACATGTTGTTTAGTGCATAAATTAGAAAACATTTGTTGAAGGAAGTAAAGTTATAATAAATTCTTTGGCAAAAAAATAGACAAAAACGCAAAAATCACTTGCAGCATAAAAAGAGTTTTTATTTTTGAAAAGAATGACAAAACACTTGTGAGAAGGAAAACAGTGATAAATGACAACAATTGTCGGGGAAACAAAATTTAGAAGTGTTTGCTAGAATTCAAGGTGTTAATACATTAAAAAGGTAATTAAAAAAATGTTAAAAGAAAACCACTTACATCGTTAATATCGTGGTCTGCAAGCAGCACCTCCTTAGGACTTTGCTGATCTTTGTTTTGCCAATTTTAACCCTTGATAAGGATTTCGAAAGTTCAACACAACATAAGTCATGTGGCTTCCTAGAGTTTAATTTGCCACAGAGGGTCTCTTTTGCCCTCTCTGCAACAACAAGCAGAGTGTCCAGGTTTTGTGTACGCCAAGGCAAAACCTGCTCCTCGAGTGGAGTTTGGTTGAATGCTATCTGGACGCCAAATACGCCAAGTTGAAGACTACTTATAGCGGAGTTCTTAAGCAGCCTGAAGAATTGACTTTCTTAGGTTCTTATTTGCACTTCCAAAGACTATCTGGCTTTTTTTTAACGAACAGTCATTTTGATAATAAAGATTTTCTAGTCAGTTACACTACTCAGTCGCTTGACTGTCCTTGGTGTTTTGGTATCATCAACTGATTGGACTAATGCTACCAAAACCAAATGACTACCACAGGCTGCCAACATCAACCGGCGTCAATTTTTGTTCTGCCAAATCTTGTTCTTTAAACTGCTTGCTGTAATTTATTCAAGCCCAACAGTTGAAAATAATTTTATTTTTGAAAACAATAGTTTAAACAAAAAAAAAACTTAGGAAATGAAAGTGCTTTTACTGCTGTTTCACTCAATCATTGTAACTGCTGTTGTTTTCTCAACTTGTACGAGTATGAATGTTGGCGACATTTTTTCTTTCATTTGTACTATTCTACATTTTTTTGTCTCTTGAAGCAACAAAAGCCATTATTTTATTTTCTCTAGTCAAACAAAAAAAAAATGTTTTATAAAAAAATATTCTCATAATTTCATTTTGCCATCTCTTCCATCTAAAGAAAAGTCTCAAAAAGCAGAATTTTTTATTCAATTATTATTATTTTTTTTTTTAGTTGGAAAATATTAAACGTTTCACAGCAACAACCGAAAGCAGCAGCAGTAGTATTTACGTTTATGAAATCTTTACTTGTTGTTTTTCTCTTTGCAACAGCTGTTGCTGACATTTGCTTCATTCGTCATTTCTGTGGCTTAAGTATGGCTAAAGAGGGTTTCCTTTCGACAATCAAAAGGACGAAAATTGAGGCAGCAAGTGGCTTGCACATGTTTCTATTGACACAAACACACAATTACTCAAACGAAATCATAATACATACATACATACATACATTGTAATATGTACACATACATATATACACAAAAACATGCGCTAGCAATTTTTCCTGCTTGTTGTATTTTTGTATTTTAAGCATGAAGAAAAAACAATCAGTATTATTTTTATTTTGCTTATTTCTGTGTGTATGTATTTGTGTGCGCTATTCTAAAAATGTCAACAACAGCTGACTGACTACATACACACGCACACACTCACTTTCATTCAACAAACTTACACGCAAGTACTACTTCAACTGTGACAGCTCATGGAGTGTTTGATAGTTGAATCAAATGTAGTCCCTCTGATATTACCCGGGTGCCCTTGTGGCAGTATATTTCAAAAAAGCATTACGCTCGCAGCGATACTAAAACATGCATAAAGAAAAGGATTTTTGCCGCTGTTTTTTAAAGACGTTTTTTTCTTTTTGCTAAGACTTTCTTTTAGGATGGTTTTTACATATAACCTCCCTCTCTCCAACTAGACAACTGTAAATTACAATGAAACTACCATAAAACAAAGGCTACGATTACAACAACTACCGGGTGATTCAATGTGAGATTAGAGTTTTTAATAGGCTTTTTTTTGGCAGAGCACACATAACTCATATCAAACTGTTTTAGCATTTTTGTACAATATTATCATCATGGAAAGACTCACAACTATAGTGATAGACCAGCATAACTAATATCAAACTGCTTTATCACATTTGTACAGTATTATCATCATGGGAAGACTCACAACTATAGTGAACAAATGGTTATTATTCTACCGGCAAAACTCATATCAAACTGCTTTATCATTTGTACAGTATTACCATCATGGAAGGACAAGCACAACTATAGTGATGTCTATTTTTCGAATATCTAATAAACCGGGTATTTTAACACGATTTTTACAATTTTATTTCAATTACACTTGGGATTGTTGACGAAACCCAATCCAGTGCTGTTTTAATATAAATATATAATATTTTTGAATCAAGTGCAAAAATCTTTAATCAAGTAAAAAAAAAACGAGTTTGACAGATCACTTGACAGCGGTGTTTGGACATGATAAACCGTAATCCGGTTGATTGTTGGTATCAATTAATAACTATTGATGAAACGTGGGTCCACCACTACATATTTGAAACTACAAATCAATCGAAACAATGGGTGGAAGCTGATGGAATTGCTTCGAAGAAGTCGAAGGCAGTGAAGTTGGCTGGCAAGGTTACATCCACTGTACTTTGGAATTCACAAGGAATATTGCTCATCGATTATCTTGAAAGGAATCCACAGTGAAGGGAAAGTATTATCGTACATTATTGAATCAATTGATTTATGCAATCAAGAAAAAACAACCTCATTTAATGGAGAAAAAGGTGCTCCTTCTTCAAGACAACGTACCGGTTCCCACTAAAATTACATGAAATACACTTCGAATTGGTTGCTCATCCATCATTTAGCTCTTAGTGAGTTTTTCCTGTTTTCAAACTTGAAAAAATGGTTCACAGGAAAAAGATTCATCTCAAACGAAGAAGTGATTACCGAAACTACGCGTATTTCGAGGGGTTCCCAAATCGTATTATTTATATGGCATAAAAATGTTGGATTATGGTCTTACGTAGTGTATTGAGCTAAAAGGAGAAATTTAAGAGAAAGTTGAGAAATAAATGCGTTTTGAAAAAAATTGTTTTTTCCTATTTAGGCAGCTTCTATATCAATCCGCCCTCGTATCAACTCATTTTGTTATTATAACAAATATATTTGCCAAGCAAAAAATCGACTTTATTAACTTTTATAGCGCTATATGTTTTTTTTTTGTTTGTTTTATATTACAAATTAAACCTTACAATGAATCACCCGTTACTACAGCTGAAGCAACAGCAACAACTTAACACCACTACTTGTCGTTATACTGTTCGTGATGGTGCTTGACAACACTTGTTGAAAGCTTCACATTTGTTATTTTTAAAGCTCTTCAGTTTCTTTTGCTCTGAATGCTGTAAGACACACTGCTTTTTTAAATCGTTTCAGTTTTTTGTATTTTGTTTTTTGTTTTTAAGAGTTTTCTTATTTGCTGCTAAGTTGCTTCCTTTAGTGAATTCTGCACTGACTTTAAATTCATTAAAAAAACACTTTTTAAAAGCAACTAAAATCAATTCTGTTTTATTTCTTTACCTCAGTAATGTTTTTAAATAGCGAAAATAATTTATTGAGGAAATGTTCGTAAACATGAACAGTTTCCAGCACTTTAACACGGCGTATTTCCAAATCTGTTAAATGTTTCTAATCAAAATATTGATGTTCTTATCGCCAGTGCAAATGCTCTCGAAGACGATCAAATTCTTTGCCATAATTTGTTTTCTTTGCATACATTTCAATTTCATATATAAAAACAAACAATCTTAACACCTGCCTTCATAAATTATATTTTGCTCAAACATCTTAATACATATTTACACAAATTCGTTTAGACGGCTAGTGCAAATAAGTTGTGAATATATATTTCACACACAGCATGCTCATGCATGAACAAACGTTTGAATTAATGAACTGGATACATGTTTCATATGAATTGGCAGGTCTTTTTTGTAAACAAAATTTTAGTAAATTAAAACATGAAATTGAGACATCAAATCTTTTAAACAACACACAATCTTGAAATATTTTTAGAGGGTCTTGCAATTGGAATTTACGCAGTTTGTCAATTTATAAAGGACTTCTCATTGCTGTAACGAGTGTGATTGAGCAGTCTTATTCAAAAAACTTCAATAGAAGCCAATTAAGCACTCGACATTTTTAAGTTTGTATATGAGCTGCGATTAAGAAGTTCAAATGACGACCTAAAATTTTTTCCGCTATTTACAGCATTTTTCGATGCCTCAAAATATCAAAATTTTCCCCTTAGTGCCGCACTAAGCAAACGCATTACCTTGTTGCTTTTCGAGTTTATCGTTAGTGCATTTAGTGCTAAGCTTTGTACTCGTAAAGAATTGTAACGATTACTAAAAGTTTTGCCAGACCAAATTATACTATAAACTCTAACCGTTTTTTTTTTCGTCTTGAAGACAAATAATGTTCTTATCTCTCTCAACATTGGTTGCCAGAGTTACAAACATTGAAGCATACCAGCTTACAAACATAAAAGTAAAGCTAATGTAAACGTGTCAAAAAACGCTGCTATTGTGTAGAATCTAGATATTCGTTCACTAAAAACCGACAGAATATGATGAAGAAAGCTACTGTGTTTCATAAAAAGTGCAAACTCTGCAAAATGTGAAAAAACCTGGCAAAATACCCCAAAACCGGTAAAAATTAACAGAAAAAACCGAATAATTACCTGTATAATCAAAACGACAAAGAACCGAATAATTACCCGTATATTCAAAACGAGCGTTATTAGTTAAAATACACATTCTAGGTCAAAACCGCGCACCGAATATGAAAATACGGTTTCAAACTAGTAACCAAACCGGTTTCTAGTTTCGTTCCACAAAAAGTGCACAATCTCCACAAAATGTAAAAAAAAAACTGACAAAATGTGCCAAAACCGGTAAAAATCGAACGTGAAAAGTTACAATACACATGGCACGGCAAAAACACGCACCGAATATGAAAACACGGTTTCGAACTAGTAACCAAACCTAGTCAGCGTCTTTTCGGAGTTCCCAAAATCAGTTTCAGGAATCGCCAATATTCCCTCACCGCCCCGGAACAATCCCGTAAGCAATATGGCAACTTCAATTTTTACACTAAAACAGCAACATTCTTATCTATTGTGGAATATCAAATTCCTCAAAACTACACAATGCATATTTTTTTTTTTTTTTTTATATTGGACCAGTACTCACCCCTACATATGCAGTGCATTGTACCAGAGCTAGGAAAATAGGTTGTGAGGAGGGGGAAAGAGGGAGTAGTGTTTGTGAACATTTGACTTGAACCTTCCAACGTTATAACAGACAGGAAACACGTCTGCAGGCAAATTATTCCACAGACGAAGCGTTCGGCTGAAAAACGAATTCTCTCTGTAATGCGTAGTGCGATTCCCCGGGCGATCGACCACAAATGGATGAGCTCTGGACGTTGAGTGCGTGCTACGTAAAAATGTGCGAGTTTCGGGAACAAGGTCCCTAATCTCGTCCGAGCAAAATCCATTGTAGTAACGATAGAACAGAGTAACGCACCCCACACTGCGTCGATGCTCCCCAGTGAGTCAATAGAGTTGCAGGGGTTGCCAGAAGTTCATACATACAAATGAAGCTAATATGTAATCGTAAGTGTTAGCAACGTCAAGCTCTGAGCTGGTTCAATCGGAAAGTGCAAGTTTGGGCGACTCGTGCGAGCGTAGGAGCTGGAATTGAATGAGTGGCGCTTGGTGATCATGTGGTTTCAACAAAGCGGTGCAACCGCACACTTAGCAGAAGCCACAATGGATATTGTGATGGTCGGATGATTAATTTTTTAAGTGATATTTCAAATATCTGAACTTAACTTTTTTCTGTTTAAATAAACATGCAGCTCATGGCAGTTTATGGCATGATGGCTTCAAAAATTGGTGATATGAATTGGCTTTCGCGTAAGTACGCATTGACCACTCTCGATTTACTTTGTATAGTTTTCTAAAACTGCAGGTCTACATGAATAAGCCTAAAACCTCAGCATTTATCGAAAACATATAACTCATGCCATGGTCCAAGTTCAATTTTATTTATGCGTCAAAGTTATAGATGTGTCTTAGATACAGCAGAGTTTTGCATAATATCATACGAGTATTTCATTTGAAATGACACCCATAGGTCTACCAAAGGAATACACAATGTGGGTATTATTTAAAGTTGTCAGATATGAAGCTCTTAATTAAACACCCTTTATTTTTTAGGAAACACTTGTGTAAAACAATGATGACGTCATTAAGAAAAACAGAGAATATTAACTTGCAAGTTTCAAGAACGAAAAAGAAGTAAACAAAAGTATACTTTTATAAAAGATCGATTACGACTTGGAGGATAGACATGCGCGCTAAAAGGTTTAAGCTCCATAGTGTAATTTTTCTACACATTCATATACAGCCCAATTATGAATATTCTCAAGGAATTTATTTCTCACGGAATTTATTCCTCTCGGAGTTTATTTTTGATATAAAGTACCTTTTTCAATTCAAACCAAAGCGAAAAGCTCAATTTTCGTTAACTCGACACTAGAAATTGAAGAGTTTATTACGTTTTAGTATTTTCAGTAAATGGAGAGAAGGAAATAATCATACTCAATTTTTGTTCATAATTGGAGAAAAGAGAAGAGGAAAAAACTCCCAAGGAATTTTCATTTGTAATTGGGCTGATATTGTTGTTATTAATTTCACACCTTGATGTGTTATAATCAATTACTAAAGGAAACAGTGTACATAAAATGTTTTTAACAAAATAGCCAGCTGCCAAATTATTAAACCTCGTATACCACCCCTTCGGCCTTCTGCCCCAACCTCATCAATATTTTCGCTAAGTGCACAAATTGTTTCAATATGAATTTGGCAGCACAGCTGTTTTCTATCAATTTTACTCATTTTCAAAATATTTTTTTTCTATTTCTAGTTCTAAACAGCACATTCATCAATATTTACGTACGTACACACACACACACACACACATACTCGTACATAAGTACGTGCAGATGTGTATAATCATGTACCTACACAACGAACATTGAAATACAAGACCAACAAGAGTAATATATTTTAATACGAGTGAGTACTCAACAAAAACATAAAACTCATAAAAATAATGAATTGTTGCTGCATGGACACACTTGTGAACAAAATATTGAAAATAAATTTTAAAACAAATATTCATCACAGACAACAGTAAATTGACAAGTTTTGAATATAAAATAAATATATCTGTGGCATTTTATCATAACAGCTTAAGTCGAGATAAGATCAGAAAAAGTTTTGAAGGAAAATTTTAATAAATTTAAGAAAATAACTTTTTTTTGTGAATAATACGAAATATTATTTCTGCAAACAAGAATACCATATTTGTTCATATAACCAAATTAGCAGTAATTTTTACAATTTTAAAAAATCGACTTAAGCTGTTATGATGAAACGCCACAGATATATAATGGGTGATTTTATAAGAACTATCAGAAATTTAAAAAAAAACACATAAAATTCAGAAAAATGCATGAAATATTTATTTGGGTCGATAGTTGGGTCGATATAATTTAATGTTTGAAGATTATTTCATGCAAATGTTGGCCGTGGCTGCGCCTCAAATGGTCCATCCGCTTAGTCCAATTTTGGCATACTCTTTCCAACATTTCGGCCGGTATCTCACGAATAATGTTGGCAATGTTGGCTTCCAGTGCGTCATTCGAAGCGGGCTTGTCGCTATAGACATTAGCCTTAACATAACCCCACAAAAAATAGTCTAGAGGCGTTAAATCGCACGATCTGGGCGGCCAATTGACTGGTCCCAAGCGTGAAATAAACTGTTCACCGAACTCGCCTCTCAATTGGTCCATTGTTTCGCGTGCTGTGTGGCATCTGGCACCGTCTTGTTGAAACCAAAAAACAAGTTTGTTACCATCGCACGGTAGCGCTCACCATTCACAGTAACGTTGTGATTCGCATCATCTTTGAAGAAATACGGCCCAATGATGCCGCCAGCCCATAATCCGCACCAAACGATTGTTTTTTGTGGATGCATTGGTAGCTCTTGCAATGCTTCTGGCTGCTCTTCACTCCAAATACGGCAGTTTTGCTTGTTCACGTATCCATTCAACCAGAAATGAGCCTCGTCGCTGAACACAATTCTTCGATAAAAAAGTGGATCTTCATCTAACTTTTCAAGAGCCCATTCACCAAAAATTTGGTGTTGTGGTAGGTCGTTTGGCTTCAATTCTTGCACCAGCTGTATCTTATAAGGCTTCACACCCAAATCCTTCCGCAAAATTTTCCACGTAGTGGAGTAACAGAGGCCCAATTGCTGCGAACGGCGCCGAATCGATAATTCACGGTCATCACCAACACTGACCGATACGGCTGCGATATTTTCTTCAGTTCGCACTCTACGTAAGCGTGTTGGTGGTTTAATGTCCAACAATGTAAATTTGGTGCGAAATGTTTTTACAATAGCCCGAATAGAAGCCTCAGTAGGTCGATTAAACTGACCATAAAATGGAAGAAGCGCGCGATGAACTTTCTTAACAGAGCACGCATTTTGGTAATAAAATTCAATAATTTGCAAGCATTGTTCGTTTGTAAGACGATTCATGATTAAATTATAGACCAAACTGAAGATGTTTGACAGTGACACAAGATACAAAACGTGCGTGTGCTGTCAAAACTAGTGTTGCCAAAAAGATAATAGCAAAAAAATCACTCGTTAGATAGACTAGTTAAGATGTATGTATGTATAGCTTAAAAAAAAGAAATGTAGAGTATTTGTATTTCGTTTCTTGCAGTAAATTTAAGCTCTAAACACTTAGACGGCAGCAGACTTCACAACTTCACGGCTACAAATGAAGTTAGCTTCAAACGCTGCCGTATCGTCAGCAACATAATTATTTTCAAGACAGCAGCAGCACTATGTGTATTTAAGGAATGCAAATTTTAGAGGTGCCGCATATATATTTTACTTGAATAAAATTAAAATTACTGACTGAAAACGTAATAATATCACGTAAAGTTGTAAAAACTCATCAATTTATTTCTTTATTTTATTTATATGATGTTTATTTCTATTAAATATTTCAAACAAATTTTAATTTTTATTGCTGCCAATTTATATTTATAGTGGCAGCACTGCATTTACTTTTTGCTGCTTACGAAAATAGAAATTAATCTAAGTTGGCAGCAGCAGCAAATGCTGTTGTGAAGTCGTGCTGCTATGATGTCGTTAAAATAATCGTGTGCATTTAAACACATGTATTTTATTTTTGACAGATTACTGCTTGCTGTCTGCTGTCGTCTATGTGTTTAAAGCTTTAAGAAATTGTTTGTTTTTTCTATCTCCTGCGAAATGTGGAAGAATGACTGAAAAGCTTAAAAAAAGGAAAATACTTTAGCAAATAAAACTATAATGGAAGCAATATGGAAATAACAATTAGTTCACTACAATTGTAAAAGGTTTATTAATCTTGTGATTAGAAGCGCCTGAAAGAGTTTGTGCAGAAATAATCCGCCTTATGACGAGCATTTCCAGCATATATATAGCCTAGGTCTATGAAATATCAAAGGCCTAACAAGGAATAGATAATTGCTATTGAAAACAGGTGTACAGTCAAGAGTATTTTGCTATTGTTTTAATGTAACGACCATCATGCTTTTTAGAAATATGGCGGAATATGTTAAAGTCTAATAAAACTGTAAATCAGTGGTGCCCACAAGTTCTATATGGAAGAGTAAACATCAATACATTTAAGGAAAAACTACTTTTATTTAATATTATTTATTGTAAAAAGCAAAAAAAATTTACAAAAACAAAATTTACACTGATAATCGCTGTCGTCAATGTTTACCAGCAAAACAGGCGAAAGTGTTGTTGCTTAGCTCTAGTGTGTGTGCAGTGAAAAACGTCAAAAAATATATATAAGACGAAGTTGTTTGAGTATTTTTTTCTGCTAGTGCTGAGCGCAGTATTAAAAAGTCCTATAGCTTAGCGTTTTTATAAAAACAATTGCGTATCAAGCGCATAGGCCTGGGCACGCCTGCTTTAAATCTTAAAAACTGCTCCAAATGCTTATAGTTTATGGTAGTTCCTTGTCATTTTTTTATTGAAAGCTACTGAATAATATACTTAAAGGTATTTAGTTTAACTGTATATTTTACTTAATTGCTCACAACTCTACAGGATTTATTTTTCAGTTCACTTAACATAATTACACATTTGTGATAAGTGCGCAACATGATTTACATTATAACAGATGAACTTTCAATGATTTCAGCGATGTCAAAAAATTCAACTCTTTTCAGAGTGTGAATTTAAACCAAGTTTTGAATGTTCATAAAAAGAAAATATTTTTGGGGAATTAAACTATGCGATGTGCCTGAATGAGTAAATACTGTATACAATTTTTCTTTATCCTAATTGTTCGACCTTTTTCTTAAATTAAGTTGTAATGATTTTCAAGCTTGAGGTTTTTTTATAAAAATTTAAAAAAAAAATTGTTTATTTAATTCAATATTTCGTCTTCCTTCGGAAGACTTCTTCAGAAAAATTTTTTTGATTTTTTTTTTTAAGCAAAAAAATTTTCCTGAAGAAGTCTTCCGATGGAAGACGAAATATTGAATTAAATAAACAATTTTTTAAAAAATTTTTTTACAATTATTACTAATCCTTTAGTTTGCTCTTATAAAAAACAACAAATACTTTCCTTGTGTATGTGTCAATTTCCCACATTCAATTCATTATTTGACAACATTTTTATGAGTAATTTTTGTAGTTTCAATCAATTTCAGCAGACAATTAGACATTAGGCGGGCGTTATCACTGTCTGCTTATTTGGCCTGTCTATATCATTATAAGTATTTTATCGTTTCATTTTTATTTTTTGTATTTTTAATTCTCCCTTTTTTGTCTTATTATTTTTTGTTTCTAGTCTGTAATGAAAATCATGTAAATTTATTGCTGACATGAATGTTTTTAACTGTTCTTGGTGCTTATTTTTCCCACAGCACGTTGCGCGCTGCGGCTTTGGAGTTTGGGGGTTTTGCATGTCAAACATTAATTCCAAGCATAAATCCATTAAAAAATATTTTCAACAAAAACAACACCGTTTGCTTCTTAATAATGTGAGAAATTCATCACTTGCGAATTGGTAGCAGGATAATAAAGTTTTTATTTTATTTTTGTTTTTGTTCTTTTTTTCAGAGTTTCCTTTTAAGAACGCTGAATATACATATTTATTTATATAGTTGTATTTATTGTATTTTTTAGATGGCTCTCGACGGTAAAACGATTATAAAAGAAGAGATTACAGATAAAGACGCCTACGAGGCCACAGCATCAGCAACGCGCAGAACAAAAGGTGAGTACACACACTTGGCGTAATTTGCTACTATTTGCATAAAATTTGTTTTCTTATGCAAACAAGCGTTTTATTTTACAACACAATCCCATTTTAGTTCGATACATTTAACCCAAAATTTTTCGAATTATTTTATTTATATGTTTACGAATTGGTTTCTGTTTTGACCCAATGTGCGAGCCGTTAATTCGTTTTTTATAAATGTGCATACACATTCACACATACAACATAAAGCTACCAACATAATACACAAGCAACAAGGTACATATTCTAAAAACGCAAAATTCCAAGTAAATCAACCACTAATCATATTATTGTTATTGTTGCATTCTTATTGTTACGCAAGAAAGTGTGTGTGTATATGCGTAACAATTGTATTTGTAGATTTGCATCTGGAATGATCATTAGCAAATAACTAGATGCTTCATGAGCATTATTGAAGATAATAAAGAACGGCAGACACATATGCCGTTTTCTTTTCTGAAAAAGTTTTGCATTTATGCTGCACTTTTTTTCCTTAAAATTCAAGTTTTAAAATTTAAGTTTTATTGAGATGAAAAGAAGATATCGCAATAACTATAAATATCCGAAAAAAAGTTGAGAAAATTGTTTACTTCTGTATTTTTTTTTTTTTTTTTTGCAAAATAATATTGAAAATGTTACACTTTTTCTAGAAAAGAAAACGCCCAATAGTTTAATTTTAGACCTTTTTTTTTATATTGGACCAGTACTCAGGGGATAACCCCTACATATGCAGTGCATTGTACCAGAACTAGAAAAATAGGTTGTGAGGAGGGGGAAAGCGGGAGTAGTGTTTGTGAACATTTGACTTGAACTTTCCAACGTTATAACAGACAGGAAACACGTCTGCAGGCAACTTATTCCACAGACGAAGCGTACGGCTGAAAAACGAATTCTCTCTGTAATGCGTAGTGCGATTCCCCGGGCGATCGACCACAAATGGATGAGCTCTGGACGTTGAGTGCGTGCTACGTAAAAATGTGCGAGTTTCGGGAACAAGATCCCTAATCTCGTCAGAGCAAAATCCATTGTAGTAACGATAGAACAGAGTAACGCACCCCACACTGCGATGATGCTCCAGTGAGTCAATAGAGTTGGATACCCTACTGTCACCGATAAGCTTCTTCGCCCTCTCCTGCACACGGTCGAGTAACCCCAAAATAGACTTTGAGGCACCGGCCCAAACATGGGAGTTGTATTCCATTTTCGGTCGGATGTAGGTGGTATAAATAAATAGTAAGGAGGTCGGATGAAGTGAAGTACATCTTACACCGTTTCAAAAAACCAAGGCACTTTGGAGACATGAAAAATGTGTTCAGTCCAGCGAACATCACACTGTATCTTCATTCCAAGAACATCAAGAGCATCCGATTCCTCAATATTTATACCATCCATGAGTACAGATGAAGCAGCATTTGCGGTCGTTTGTTTGTGTGTTAATAGGCAACATTGGGTATTACGAGCGTTAAAGGTGACCCTGTTTTTACGACCCCATTCGGAGATTAATAGAAGATCACTATTCAGTGAATCATTCATATTTAGCCTCTTGGCAGCGATCTCTGATAGGCTGGGCCTATAACTAAAAGAGTACGAGTGACAAATGCTGCTGTCATCCGCGAAAGAATGGATAGGGTTGGAAGTTTGATAGAGAAGGTCGTTGAGGAAAATAAGAAATAGAGTAGGGGAAAGAACGGAGCCTTGCGGTACCCCTGAATTAATCTTGAACTCATTTGATGAGACCCCATCTATAACAACTCGTATAGTGCGGTCTCTGAGAAAGCTCGATATAAAACGAGAGAAGTCATCACCGACACCAAAAGCAGTAAGTTTTGTCAGTAGCGCACCATGCCATACTCTGTCAAACGCTTTGGAAATATCCAGAGCCACCACCTTACTTTCGCCATAATGATGGATTGAGTGGCACCATTTCTCTGACAGATATGCCATAAGATCGCCAGTAGAACGACCCTTGCGAAATCCAAATTGGCGGACCTGCTGAAAAACTGTCCTAAATCAGAAAAGTATGTAAGTGTAGCATGTTAATACATAATGGTACTAAGTGTAATGTTGTGAAGTGCTGTGTAATAAGCAAGTGTTTATGTCATTATTTATTTGCAATTATATTGTCCGTTTTTAAATGTAAGAACGTAACAATAGTATTAGGTTTTGTCAAGAAACCAGGAATGAAAGTTAGACATGTAAGTTGGTTAAGAGCTGATACTCTTTATGGGCTTCGGCCTACAAACTTATAAAGCCTTGTCTTCCATGGACTGCTGGGAATTGGTATAGAGAAGGGATTAGAAGATCCGAAGTCTTTAGTAAGAGGTTTGTCTGGCTACAAACTTATAGCAAAAAGTTGCAACTTGTATGAGCCACGCTGGCGAATCGTGAATAATTCACAATAACTATAGTGCATGCTGGTTTTCGGGGGCTAATAACCTCGAAATGCTGTTGTTTTGCAACAGATACCTGCAATGTAATGATGGTTAGACGGGTGAGGTGGTTAAGGGCTTATGCTCTTATTGGGTTTCGGCCTACCAAGTCATGAAGCCTTATCTTTCATTGACTGCTGGGAAATTGCATACAGGAGGAATTAGAAAGCCCGAACTCTCACGCAAAAGGTTGGTCTACATGGCTATAAGCTGTGACGAAAACTTGAGACCTACGTGAGCAGGGGGGCGCTGGTAAATCGCGAATAATTCACCCTGGTGAGTTGGTCCAGTCTCATGTTACACCGTCATGGCAGGTGCTGATGTAAGTCAATTTCATAATCTAGCCGCAGGGGCCATATGCCAGCAGTCGTATTTTTTTTTTTTTTTTTTTTTATATTGGACCAGTACTCAGGGGATAACCCCTACATATGCAGTGCATTGTAGCAGAACTAGGAAAATAGGTTGTGAGGAGGGGGAAAGAGAGAGTAGTGTTTGTGAACATTTAACTTGAACTTTCCAACGTTATAACAGACAGGAAACACGTCTGCAGGCAACTTATTCCACAGACAAAACGTACGGCTGAAAAACAAATCCTCTCTGTAATGCGTAGTACGATTCCCTGGGCAATCGACCACAAATGGATGAGCTCTGGACGATGAACGTGTGCTACGTAAAAATGTGCGAGTTTCAGGAACAAGATCCCTAATCTTGTCAGAGCAAAATCCATTGTAGTAACGATAGAACAGAGTAACGCACCCCACACTGCGACGATGCTCCAGTGAGTCAATAGAGTTGGATACCCTACTGTCACCGATAAGCTTCTTCGCCCTCTCCTGCACACGGTCGAGTAACCCCAAAATAGACTTTGAGGCACCGGCCCAAACATGAGAGTTGTATTCCATTTGGATTGCCACAAGATTATTTTTCGCATAAAATAAATTTCTTGACAACTTTAGAACTTTTCTTTTGCTTGATTCCATTTCACAACTATATACCTCCATAAAAACACCCTTTAGTAAAAAAAAGCTTTCAAATTGTTATATCATCAACGCATTTCTACTGATTTCAAGAGAAATGTTCATCTGTTTAAACATTTTACAACAAGTAATTTCATTTTGGTTTGAATATTTTTCATAAATTTGTGTTGTAGAAAAAAAGTTTATTCAAAATTTTCAACTGTGGGAAAATGAAGAAATAAAAAAAAAGAGCTTAGAAAAACAATCTGTTGTGTAAACATTTAGGAAAACAATAGATGATGGATGATTCTTAATATGGCACACATTAACACAAGCACGTACAGGCTTATTTACACACACACACAGCCACCCACATGCATATTTGTGTATGCGTGTGTGTGTGTGTGGGTGTTTGTGTGTGTGTGTTTGTATGGCTTTGTTTTGTATACATTCGTTGATGAATGGCAATGTATTATGCTCAAAAAGGAAACGACATTCAACCGCATGCAAACAAATGAGTCTGTGTGTAAAAGGAATGCTGATGTAAGTGTGAATAATTGAATGAATATCATCAAACAAAACAAATACAATAGTCGACACCAACAGAAAGCAAAAAAAAAAACAAACAAAACGAGAAGAAGAAAAAAAACTAAAAAGGAATAACAAAATAGAAAGAAAAAAAAAAAAAGCAGGTTAAAGAAAGCTTATGGTTGAATGGCTGAGAAAACACACAGTTGCAGCTGTATCCACAAACTATTATCACAAAAGTAAACTGTTAAAGCTTGCAACAACAAAAGCAGCAACAGCCAATAGCAGCAATTCGAATGAAAGTATTCCTGCAATACGAGTACAAAAAAAATACAAAATACTAAATAAAACCAAATACGAGTACAAAAAAAAGGACAAAAGCAAAAATAAAGTACCAGTAGTACATTTACAATGAAGAAACTGAGGGATAGAAGAAAAATTGTTTTGTGTTGCTCATTGACAATATTGAAAAGTGTTTAAGGCGATAATATTCCATTTCGTTTTTCCTTTTTTTCTTTTTCCATTTTAAGAATAAAATACTCAACCATTCATCCAGCCAGCATCTTTTTTTTACAAAGGAATTAGACATACATCATTTTGTTTTTAGGACTTTTTTTTTCTTTCTTTTGCTTTCAACTTGTTTCTATCCTTTTGATAGAAAATATTGAAAGAAAAAACTTCCATTAACCTGAACAAACAGAAAAGCTTCAACGTCTCGTTGTCTATATAAACAAGATATCGCTTAAAATGTAAATGATCGAATTATTATTTTTTTTTTTAATTCTGATAAACAAAGATTGATTGGCTTAGCTTTAAAAATATTATTAAGAAAATTAGTTTTTTAAATTTAAAAAAAAACTACACAAATTCAAAGCAGGCACTTATTTCACAGTACTCATTTAGCAGTAAATACAGGTTGTCTCAGAACTCTAAGTCAAGTCGAAATGGCGTAACAGGATTGATTGTATTCATGAGAAAAATCCGAGAAAAAAATCTATCTCAGGCAGTTTGAAAATTATGGGCTTCTACGAAAAACCTAGAAATTTGGACTAACTGTAACCACTTTTCGGTAATTGTTGTTAAGCTTTACGGGTTTTACACGATTTTGAACGTTAACGTTCGCAAGCATTTTGAGTGGCGAAAACTCCTGCTATCATAACATAAAGAAAGAAATAATAGTTTATAATAATAAATAATATAAGTAAAAAATTATAAATAGCTTGTCTCCCAGCTATCTATATGTCGACATTTCAAAGGAACTACCCTAATCAAGAGTAGACTTTGGGAATTTTTGAAAGATATTCTCAAACATTCAACTTTATATCCTAACAATCCAAATTGAGATTGTTGGGATATAAAGTTGAATGTTTGAGAATATCTTTCAAAAATTTCCAAAGTCTACTGATGATTAGGGTAGTTCCTATGAAATGTCGACATATAGATAGCTGGGAAACATAGAAGACAAGCTATTTATAATTGTTTACTGGTATAAATGTTAGAAGCTTAAATAGCGAATAAAATAAATAATATAATTTGTGCTTTATTCAAAATCAACATCGGCACTTAAAATTTAACCACCCATCCCTGAGAAAGGTCGGTATAAACTAAATGACTGCATTAAGGCACTACAAAAAATTAATCTTTTTGAAATATCAAAGGAAAAATATAAACACAAAAATGAATTCAAAAAAATATAACAAAAAAAATTTACTAGAAAAGAAAAACTTTTTATTATTTCCTAAAACTTTTAACAGATTAAAATTAAAAAAAAGTTATCAGCTGCTCTGTCAATCTCTCAATTCGCCTTGGCCTGCATGATTACGCTCCAAAGCCAAATAAAGCTTCGTACCATACAAGAAGTGACTCAGATTCTATTTAATAAAAACAAAAGAATGAATACACAAACCGAATGCATAATGGTATTAACTCTACTCGTGGAGAAACAAATATAACCACATTCAAATAAAACGAATACAAGAAGAAAAAGTTTCAAATATATTATCATTCGAATGAAAACAAGTAGTATTCAATTGTATTCATATTCGAATGTATTCATATGTAGTATTATATTTGGTAATTTGTTTACAATTTTTTTATGTTTAAGATTTTGAAAATTAAATAAATATTCACATATTTATGTAGGTCTACATTTGTGGCCGGCCATTTATTAAAATAAATAAGTAAACATTTATTAAAAAATTAAAATTATATGCGTATTTCCTATATTATCAAAGTTCTTTTGTCAACTTCATTTTAACTATTTCTGTCTTTACTCCGCATGCAATTTAAAAGCAAATCTCTTTTTAAAAGAATTTTATACTGAATGTAATGTATGAGTATATTTGAATAATATTCAGTTTATTTATTCATTCAATATATTCAAACTGAATAAATGAATATTCGAATTAAAAAGAGTACATGGAAAAGCTATTTAATACGATCAACTTTAAAACGCAATTCATGCTCTTTTCTGTTTGAAGGGCAGTACGGAGTTCTTACGGAAACTCAGGTTCCCATAAGAAGTGTGTGTAAAAAAAGTTACGGAATTTCAGGCTGGTAAATTCCTTATGTAAATTTGCGCATACCGGTAGGGACTTCTAAAAGAAAAGTAAACGAAGTTTTTGGTATTTGTTTATGTTAAAACTGGTGGATGGTGGAGACTTTTTCCCTTAACTGAAACGAAAATTAATGTTCAGAGTAATAATTACAAGAGTAATAATTACAACACTACAAAAACTAAATCTTTTTCAAATGTCAAAAATATAAAACACAAAAAGAAATTCAAAAAAATATGATCAAAAAAAGAATACAAGAAAAGACAAACTTTTAATTATTTCGTGAAAATTAAAGTCCCAGGTCATAGAGCTTGGAAAGCTGAAAATGGCCAGTCAGATTGGGGAGGATTCTGGCTGATACCTGGCACTCAGGATTCAATACCTAATTTAAAAAATTGTTTAAATTTTTTTTTAATTTCTTCTAATTATTCTATTGACATCTGAAACAGATTAAAATTAAAAAGAAAGCTATCAGCTGTGCTTTCAATTTCACCTGTTACGAACTCGCCTTGTTCATACGTTTATTTGCCTACGGAATTATTGATAGTTGATTGTTATTATTATTATTAATAAAATAGATTTTAAAAAAAAAATTTTGTTATTAAAATGAAGAAAGAATTGTTTGCCGCATATTTGTAATTTTTTGTTTGCAAACAACTTTTTCTACACCAATCTACACAATTATTTTTCCGTGTAGAAATAAAAGTAATATTTCCAAGCGTGAATATACGTAAGAATTCCGTACCGGCCTTTAACATGTTTTACTCTATACTCAATATTTGAATACTTAATATCTGAATGAATATTGTGTTTTCAGTGTATATATCTGTGGCGTTTTATCACAACAGCTTTGAATGAAGAACTAAATTGAAGAAGAAAAGAAGATAAACCATAATTATAACAAAATTTTGTGAATAATACAAAAAATTACTGCTGCAAACAAGAATACCATATTTATTCAAATAATCATATTAGCAGCAATTTTTACAATTTTTAAAAATCGACTTAAGCTGTTATGATAAAACGCCACAGATACAAACAATCAAATATATTCATGCAGCCCATTAGTACACTGAAAGAAATATGCTTCATATATTTAATGAAACTGTTTCATTAAATATTTTTCATTAATCCAATGCAAACTTTTCACAATATGCATGAAATTTCTCATATATTATGAAAAAGTTTTATTAGAATTGTTTCATTAAGTTTCATAGTTTCATTAAAAAAATCATTTATGACTGCATTAAAATTTTATTTTTTTTTTTAAACTCTTTGAATTTTGGTAAGACATATTAATGGGTATTTATTAATCTTAAGCTGCAGTTTAGGAAAATGTCAAGTTTTTTTTATCAAAAAGTTAGTTTTATGAGTTTCATATTTAATGTAAATTTTATGATTTAATGTAAATTTTTCTGGTGCTCAATGAATAATAAAATTAGATAAATGAAATAACTTCATTGACCCTATGAAGGAGTTTCATATTTTTAATGAAGTTATTACATACATCTATGAATATATAAAATTAGTACAAACAAGTTATTTCATTAAATAAATGTTTGTTTTTCATTAATTTAATGTACAGTTTTCATATGCTTTATGAAACTGATTCTTTGATTTAGAGAAATTATTTCACTAATCATATGATTTCTCTTTCATACTTTTAATGAAAATAAGTCATGTTTTTTTTATTAAAATGTTTCATTACTTTTATGAAGGTTTTCATTAAAATAATCTAATGAAATTTGTTTCATTATTTCTGTGAAAACAAAACAATGGTTGAAAAATAATGAAACAATTCAATCAAAAAGAAATAACTTCATTGACTTTGTGAAGGAGTTTCATATTTTTAATGAATATATTACATTAGTACAAAGAAGTTATTTCATTAAATAAATGTTTGTTTTTCACTAATTTAATGTACAGTTTAAAGCACATGAAAATTGATTCTTTGATCTAAAGAAATTATTTCACTAATCATATGATTTCTCTTTCATACTTTTAATGAAAATAAATCATGTTTTTTATTAAAATGTTTCATTACTTTTATGAAAGATTTCATTAAAATAATCTAATGAAATTTGTTTCATTATTTCTATGAAAACTTACAATCGCTAAAAATAATGAAATAATTCAATCAAAAAGTAATGTCAAAATTCAGAGAATTTCTGAACAAAATTTTTTCAGTGTATAAACCGAGAGCAGGCAAAAGAAAAAAACCGCTCACACTAATGTCAATGCCAAAGACGTTTACAAAATATTATTGAAGTAATAGACCTGCAAGTGTCTCTTACCAAGTTTCCCAGTACTTTGAACAATAAATTTTAAGTTTTATTTACTTTCCTCAAATGAAACCAATTCATTATTTACAATTTACCAGCCACAGTTGACTATTTACTTTTTGTATTTCAACTTAAGCGTTTAAGCAACACATGTTAACCAATAACTTTAAAAGCCAAATCTCTTAAACAAAACAAAAAAAAAAACACATAAACAAACAAACAAATATTTACCATACTTTTAGTCATAACATCAGTTTTGCCCCAAATGACCGCTTTCAAAACTACATATATTCAAAATATATTTTTCCAAAAGCAATATCAATACAGCACCAGCTGCTAAAATTACAAATACGCAAGTTCACACACACACACACACACACACACGCACGCACACACACACACACACATACGCGTTCAAGCTCGTTCATGTCTCTGCGCTCCAGCGTTCTAAACTCCAAGTAATTTTTCTATTGTGGAGTACAGAAAATGTGTTCAAAATACTTTAAAAAAAAAACTTTAAATACTTTTTTACAAAATTTCCTTCATTTCCTTACTTTATTTCATTCAACATTAACTACAAGCGAAGCCAGGATTTGTTGTTGTTGGTATTTGGAATACAAAATGTTTCTGTTGACAATTCATAAAATTTTTGTTTTCTCAATTCTTTGCTAATTTTTTTGAAACATGCTGTTGTTGGCCATTATGGCTCGAAAAGTTGGAAATATTGTTGCTGTGCTCAAAACTATAAAAATACAAAAATAAATATTTGCATGTTTTTGAAACAAAGTGTGTGGCAAGGATGTAAAAGTGAGCCTTGTATATTCTAATATTCTATTGATAAAATTTTATTGTGAAAATGTATTGTTTTGGGAAAGAGACTTATTCTAAAGCGGAGTAGACATGGTCAAAATGCTTGCTATCAACTTCGTGTACGTATGCTTGATACTTTAGAATTTCAGGCTTGACAGCCCATCAAGCATTCATTTTAATTTTAATTTTGCCTTGTTCGTTTGGCGGCTTTCACTAGATATAATTAAGTATGTGATAGCAAACATGCCAGAAAATCAAACATTTATGATTTTCCATTTAGCATCGTCGGTGTCACATATACTAAAAAATTTTCACACATTATAACGAGTGATTTTTTTGCTATTATCTTTTTGGCAACACTAGTTTTGACAGCTCACGCACGTTTTGTATCTTGTGTCACTGTCAAACGTCTTCAGTTTGGTCTATAATTTAATCATGAATCGTCTTACAAACGAACAACGCTTGCAAATTATTGAATTTTATTACCAAAATGCCTGCTCTGTTAAGAAAGTTCATCGCGCGCTTCTTCCATTTTATGGTCAGTTTAATCGACCTACTGAGGCTTCTATTCGGGCTATTGTAAAAAAATTTCGCACCAAATTTACATTGTTGGACATTAAACCACCAACACGCTTACGTAGAGTGCGAACTGAAGAAAATATCGCAGCCGTATCGGCCAGTGTTGGTGATGACCGTGAATTATCGATTCGGCGCCGTTCGCAGCAATTGGGCCTCTCTCTGTTACTCCACTACGTGGAAAATTTTGTGGAAGGATTTGGGTGTGAAGCCTTATAAGATACAGCTGGTGCAAGAATTGAAGCCAAACGACCTACCACAACGCCAAATTTTTGGTGAATGGGCTTTTGAAAAGTTAGATGAAGATCCACTTTTTTATCGAAGAATTGTGTTCAGCGACGAGACTCATTTCTGGTTGAATGGATACGTGAACAAGCAAAACTGCCGTATTTGGAGTGAAGAGCAGCCAGACGCATTGCAAGAGCTACCAATGCATCCACAAAAAACAACCGTTTGGTGCGGAGAATGGGCTGGCGGCATCATTGGGCCGTATTTCTTCAAAGATGATGCGAATCACAACGTTACTGTGAATGGTGAGCGCTACCGTGCGATGATAACAAACTTTTTTTTGCTCAAAATGGAAGAGCTTGACTTGCATGACATGTGGTTTCAACAAGACGGTGCCACATGCCACACAGCACGCGAAACAATGGACCAATTGAGAGGCGAGTTCGGTGAACAGTTTATTTCACGCTTGGGACCAGTCAATTGGCCGCCCAGATCGTGCGATTTAACGCCTCTAGACTATTTTTTGTGGGGCTATGTTAAGGCTAATGTCTATAGCGACAAGCCCGCTTCGATTGACGCACTGGAAGCCAACATTGCCAACATTATTCGTGAGATACCGGCCGAAATGTTGGAAAGAGTATGCCAAAATTGGACTAAGCGGATGGACCATTTGAGGCGCAGCCACGGCCAACATTTGCATGAAATAATCTTCAAACATTAAATTACATCGACCCAACTATCGATCCAAATAAATATTTCATGCATTTTTCTGAATTTTATGTGTTTTTTTTTTAAATTTCCGATAGTTCTCATAAAATCATCCATTACTCATACTATTACCATACTTGTTAAGCATTTTGATCGTGTATATTCCTTTTAAAGCGCCAAACAAACTGCGTAAACCGTTTAAAAAACACACGCTTTTCGTTTGCACATATTGTGAAACTGATTTACATCTGCACCTTGTCGACCTAATCTCATGACGGATCAATTCCACGCGGTGAATTATTTTCGATTCATCAGCGCCCCATGTTTGCTCACACAGAATGCTACCTTTTGCCATAAATTTGTAGCCATATAGGCAAACTCCTTGCTTAAGACTTTGGGCTTTATAATCCTCCCTGTATGCAATTTTCCAACAGTCATGGGAAGACAAGGCTTTTTAGCCCCTGAAAACAACCATGCACCAAAGTTATCAATGAAACTAGTTCCCCGTCCTAGAACCATTCACAATGAAACCAAAATAATAATAAAAATTTGTTTGTGCTTGACGGCTAGATACAATTAATTATGTGATAGCAAACATGCCAGAAAATCAAACATTTTTGAGTTTCCATCAAGCATCGTTGGTGTCGTTGCTTGTTAAGCATTTTGATCGTGTATATCCCCTTTAAAGGCACAAATAAACCGCACAAACCGCTTGAAAAACACACGCTTTCCGTTTGCAAACAATAACATATTGTGATATTGATGGTGGAACTACTCCACGGGATGAATTAATCACGACTCAACTGCGCACCCATGCAGCTTGTTAGGCTCACACAGGATGCCACCTTTTTGCCATAAGTTTATAGTGTTATAGTATTTCCTGGAGGGTCCCATATTAATCGCAGGAAAAAATTATTATATTATTATATATGGTTATTGTTTTATTCTGGAGGGTCCCTTGGGAATCGCCGAATTTACTATTATATTAAATTTCTATCCTAATTTAAATAAAACCTTTTTTACTTTCTGTTTAACGTTCTTTATTATTGATATTATAATTAGGTGATATTTTAACTGCTTCTAACTCCTCCGTTTAATTCGCTGTCCTCTTTTATATATGTTGCTGCTGTCATTGCCGCAAACCTGGAGCTATAGCTGAGCGTGCCCGAATTCGTTACCCGCATCATTATTCCGTCTTGTCAGCAATTTCTATAGTTTAATCCATTTCCGGGTTGTTGCAGTTTTGGCTGGTACTGCTGTTTTTTCTTTGGTTCAAAACATATTTGCTGCCTTGCAATATTGGGCCTGACCCCAATATTCTTTTTATTTGTTATTCAGGCAGCACTTGATGGTTGTTGGTTTTCAATAGTATTAGTTGGGGGAAAAAGTGAGTTCTGACTGACAACAGTAGACATATAGGTAAACACCTTGCTTAAGATTTCGGGCCTTCTATTCCCGGCTGTATGTAATTTGTCAGCAGCCATTGGAAGAGAAGGCTTTTTTAAGTTGGTAATCCGAAGTCCAATAAGAACATCAACCCTTAACCAACTCACCCGTCTAACCAGCACCCCTGGTTCCTTATAGTACAGATATTTGTTGCAAAACAACATCATTGCGGGATTTATTAACCCCAGAAAACAGGCCGCTATGCAAGGCTCAAAGCAAAAGACCAATAAGAGCATCAGTCATTTGATTACTTACAGTACAGGTAAATCTGTTGCAAGACAACAGCACCATGGGTATTTTTAGCCTCTGAAAACCAGCATGCAGCAAGTACAGTACAGGTAAATCTGTTGCAAGACAACAGCACCATGGGTATTTTTAGCCTCTGAAAACCAGCATGCAGCAACCTTATCAGGGAAACTACTTCCCCTTCCTGGGATTTTGGGTTTAAGCTACAGCCAGAACGTTTCAGCCAAGGCAGGTACCCCAATCATGATCAGCACCGAGAGATCTGCAAGGTAGAGTCTCCAGGGAGCTTTACTGATCCCCGTTATGCGTTGTACCCTTGGCACGGGTTTCGGAAGTCTAGTACAACATAAGTCAGACGGCTTCCTAGAGTTTTATTCACTATAACAAACGAGAGACTCCTTCTCCTCTATGCTCCAGAAAATAAAGTGTCCTGGTTAGGTCTACGAAAAGGCAAAACCTTTTCCTCGGGGGGCGTATTGTATGACAAGAAGCTGCAACCTTTGTGTGTGGACCGTGGAATTGGACTTAAAGCGCAACAAGCAGCAATTTTTTGTGGATGTAATGGTGTTCTGACAAGAGCTTTCGCATGCAGCAATTCTGCTCATTTATGTACTCTTTCAACCAAAACTGGATTCCTAACGAACAGAACCATAGTTTTGATTAAATATTTCAAGGATTTGCAAGCGTTGCTCTGCTGAAGTCTATTACAAAGGGAACGATCTGCAGGACCCAAGTATCCTGGTACTTTTTGGAGAACCCAGCGGCCTGCCTACCTAACCTAACCTAACCTAAGTCTATCCGTAAAGACATGTCAAACCCAACTAGGTGTTGCCAGCTCAAAGTTGTGAATCTCCAAATAACAACTTTAAAAAAGGAACTGTGTCACGATTATTACCCTTCCTACTTGGCATGCTGGCGACAACAAAACTACAATATATTGCGAGTCATCTCTACTAATAGTACAAGCTCAATCAGAACTTTCTGGATACTCTACATGAAGTGTATAACAAGACCATATTCAGCAAATGTTTGACAAACTAAGCTTAATTACTACTTTACTTTAATGTAAAGAAATAATAGTGGAATTCAGCCCAAAATTAAGCTTTGCAGTGCAACCATTGCAGAGATATTCCCTCACGACCTGTACACATCCAGAAGGAGGACCAGCCCTTCCATTAGGCACGTTGCGTTCAGCCTAGAGGCATATAGTAGTCTTTAGCCCCTATGTACCAGTGTCAGGCAGTTAGCGATCAAGTGATCCATCGATTCCTCTGAAGTAGATAACACACGATATGTTTTTAACAATGTACATGTCATTTTTCACAATGTAAAATGCCCACATATCGTCTGTTACCTCAAAAGCATTCCGTCTGTAAAAAATATGAGCAAAGTCCTCTGACAAAATTTCAAATAGAGCGTGTTCTATTTTGTTATGTTTAAACATCTGAAATTAGAACTCTATGTCTTGAAAAATTCAGCGGCGGTTGACTTTGGGCGGTATAAGTAGTCGACTTGATGAAATTTTAACGAATTAATATTTTAATATCTTTTAAATAATTATTTTTCATAACAATAAAAAGCATAGACAATGTCGGACGGAAATGTACATGTACGTTTGTGAGCGAATTTTACAAACCGCCTGTAAAAATGAAAAATTTTGACAGACATGAAAAAATGCATGAGGAATTACATATTAAAAAAACAGACGTAAAAACATATCGTCTGCAGAATCTGCATTTGTCAATTTTGGATACGCTCATGCTGCATAGGCACTTCTTATAGACTGTGAACACCCCGATATCTTATGCTATTCCAATGTAGTCTTCGAGCAACCTTCGTCCTTCCAGTATACAAGTTTACAATCTTTTTGTCTTTTAAACTTTTCCAAAGCGGTATCTAAAGTATTATTAGCTTCTAATATTAATACTAATCAATTGTTTCTTTTATTTGATTTCATTACTTTACACCTCTGCCACAACTGCTTGACCATTTCTATGCTGGTTTAAGAATAGGGACTCTTTAAAAACTACACCAACAACAATGCCAACTTTTTCAAACCAACATTAGAAATCACATTATATGGCTGTCGTGTTTAGGAGAATGTGTGGGTGTGAGTATAGATATGTGAGTGTGGGTGTGTATGTGTGTGTGAAAGTATGTATGTGTGTGGAGAAACATTAAAAGCCATTATAAAAGCATGTCTTAACATAGCAAAAGTATTGAAATACATTTGTTTGGAAACATGCCCTCCTCCCGAGATATTAGCATGTATTAAAAATTTTTGTTCTTTTTTTTTCTCTTTTGTCACTAAATGCCACAAACCAGACAAGTAGCATTTATTGTTTGCACGATGTAACAGCAGTATGAAACATGCTGTTTTCCCACTGATTGAAACAAACACGCAAAAAATATTCAAACAAGAAATTGAAGTTTTTGGCACCATTTGAAATTTGTTTATAGAGGGTGTTTTTTTAAGCCCGATAGAACTTGAAATTGTAAAAAATAACACAAAAAATTAAATTGTAATCAAAATTTTTTTTTATTCGGAAGATCAATACGTGACATTAACATTTGAAAATGATTTCGGGCATATGGGCACCGCGGCTGTTCTTGACGAAGCGCATTCTGGACGTCCAATTTTGGGCCACTTTTTCGAGCACTGCTGGCCGTATGTCACGAACAACACGAACAATGCTGGCCTCCAAGGCGTCAATTGTTGCTGGTTTATCAGCATAAACCAGTGACTTCACGTAGCCCCACAGGAAATAATCGAGAGGTGTCAAATCGCACGACCTTGGAGGCCAATTGACAGGTCCATTTCTCGAAATCAACTTATCGCCAAATTTTGATTTCAGTAAGTCGATGGTTGCGTTCGCCGTATGGCACGTAGCGCCATCCTGTTGAAACCACATCTCCTCCGGATCAATGTCATCCATATTTTCAAACAAAAAATCATTGATCATGGTGCGGTAACGATCTCCATTGACCGTAACGCGAGCTCCGGCCTCATTTTTGAAGAAATAAGGTCCGATGATGCCACCAGCATGAAAACCGCACCAAACAGTGCATTTTTCTGGATGTAATGGAGTCTGTAGGGTCTCTTGTGGATTGGTCTCACTCCATATGCGGCAATTTTGCTTATTAACAAACCCGTTAAGCCAAAAATGCGCCTCATCGCTGAACACAATTTTGCGATAAAACAACGCGCGAATCGACGACTGATTTTCAAAGTAAATTTGGATAATTTCGTAGCGTTGTTCAAGCGTGAGTCTATTCATGATGATTTGTCAGAGTATACTGAAACAAATAAAAAAAATGTTTCATCAAAATTTAATTTTTTGTGTTACTTTTTACAATTTAAAGTTCTATCTAGCTTAAAAAAACACCCTTTATATATTTTTTGTATGTACATATGTGTTTTTTTATATGCGATTGAATATGAAATCATTAAAAGCTAATATTTTTGGCTAAAAGCTGTTTGGTTTCTACGGAAAAGTACTTAAAGTAACATGCAAATATTATCATAATGAGTTCCTATTATATATATTCTACCTCTCTATTATAAGGAATTAAATCAGGGATGCCCAAAAGTTCTTTATGGAAGAGCAAACATCAATACATTTAAGGAAAAACTACTTTTATTTAATATTTTTTGTTGTAAAAAGCAAAACATATAACATATTTACAAAAACAAAATCTACATTGATAATAGCTGTCGTCAGTGTTTACTATCAAAGCGTGCGAAAGTGTTGCTGCTTTGCTCTTGTGCGTGTATATTGAAAAAAGACAAAAAATATATAAAACAAAGTTGTTTGTGTTATTTTCATTGCTAGTGCTGAGTGCAGTATGTGTGTATTAAAAAGCACAGGCCTATAGCTAAGCGTTTTTACAAAAACAATTGAGCATCAAGCACATAGGGCTTGGGCATTTCTGGACTAAATTAAGATGGGAGGAAACATTTTTTGCAAGGCAGTTTTATATAGATAGTGGCAGAATTACAATAAATACAACACCAACAAACATCAACATGTATTTTGTTGCTAGACTTTACGAATAGCTGTCAAAATTTTGCCTTGATTTTTAGTTTTCTTTTAAAAGCAGAAAACGTTGAGTGCCCTCAACACAAATTTTGCTACCTAAGCGTGTGAAGTGGTATTTGGTACTGTACAACTGAATTGAAGTTCGACACAGGTGGTTTTGCACTTTGTGCAAAAATTTATTGTAGAATAAAAGCTATGCTTGGACTAATTCGGAACTTGTACACCGCAATGAACACGTAGAAAAGGGCAATATACTATTTGTCCTGTATGCCCCAGAAAGCAGAGTACCCGGTTTGATATACACCAAGGCAAAACCCGTTCTCTGGTGGGCATTGTTATAACTGTGAAAATGATTTACATCAGTACCTGCCTTGACGGCCTAATCTGATGGTGGACCAATTCCACGGAGTGAATTTTTCATGATTCACCACCGCACCCGTGTGGCTTGCTAGGCTCACACAGGTAGCAATTCTTGTCATATGATTGTGGTCATATGAACAACTTCTTGTTGAGGAGTTCGGGCTTTCTAATCCCTCATGTATGCAATTTCCCAGCAATCAATGGAGGACAAGTCTTAATGAGTTGGTAGGCCGAAGCCCATTAAGAGCATCAGCCCTTAAACCAAATCACCCGTCAATCATCACCACTGGTTCCTTACAGTACACGTATCTGTTGTATAGGCAACAGATCCTCGGGAGATTGTTAGCCCTCGAAAAAAGCCGTCACCAAACAATTATCAAGGATACTAACACTCCCTTCCTGCGTTTTAGGTTTCAACCGCAGCCAGAACGTTTCAGCCAAGGTAGGCACCTCAACCATGATCAGCCCGGGTCGAACCGCAAGCAAAACTTCCCGGGGGCCATGCTGATCCCCGTTCTGCCAATTTATACCCTTGGTAAGGGTTTCGGAAGCCAACACAACATAAGTCATGTGGCTTCCTAGAGTTTTGTTTGCCGCACCAAACGAGGGACCCCTTCCCCTCTTTTCCCCGAAAAACAGAGCTAGGAGTTAGGAATACGCCAAGGCAAAACCTGTTCCCCGTAAGGTGTGCTTAATGGGCTGATAGAATCTTTTGAAAACTATGCTAGTAACAGCGTTCTAAGAAATGGTGACCAGCGCGATCACTTTCATCAATTGAACAAGCATGATGTGCAGGAACTGTAGTAGCAACAAGACATGTCACACAGGTTGCGCCACAATTGATATATTGAAAGAAACGTTTGGTAACTACATAGTTTCACATTGCGGATCCATGAATTGTCCTCCAAGATAGTGCGATTTATCGTCATTAGACTATTGGGTGGTTAAATTTTAAAGGATTTTAAGATTGTTGAATGTGAAGCCCACCTAAACACCAAGCTTTGTCTGCATTTCAGTTAACATTCCTCAATTTCAGACTAACTCACTTTAAACCATTGAAAGTTACACAATCGAGCAACGCATTAAAATTATTTTTAGGCTTATTATGAATATGGACTTCATGATTTTTTCGGTCAATTTAGTCCTTCAAATGTGCGTACAATCGGAAAAATCGTGCAACAATTTGAGTAAACCGGGTCTGTAAGAGAGCTGGAAACATCAGTGCATGCTCGTACAGCTCGATCTGCAGAAAATATTGCTGACTTCACGATCTTTTCGGTCAATTTAGTCGTTCAAATATGCGCACAATCGGAAAAATCGTGCAACAATTTGAGTAAATCGCGTCTGTAAGAGATGTGGAAACACCAGTGCATGCTCGTACAGCTCGATCTGCAGAAAATAATGCTGCTGTTCGTCGTTGATCAACATCGCCTGTATACACTCAAGAACTAAAGCTTCTTGACCATTCCAAACACAAGTCAATGGTTAGAGTGGTGGCAAAAAATAGCAACAGTGGATGATCAATTGTCGAAGAAAATTATCTTCAGTTATAAGGCACATTTTCACCTCAGTGTATTCGTCAATAAGCAGAATTGCCGCATTGGGGCGAATGATAATCTAAGAGTGATTGTCGATTAGTGCAATGGCATCATCGGGCCTTATTTTTTCCAAAATGAGGCCGGTCAGGCAGTTGCTGTGACTGGCGTGATATGATAACATACTTTTTATGGCTCGAATTGGAAAGCATGGGCTTGGACGATATGTGGTTTCAACAGCACGGTGTCACTAGTCACACAGCTAATGAAACGATGGCTCTTAATAAAAACAAAATGACAGCCCTTAACCACACTTTTATTTCTGTAGAGATATGTAGAGTTGCTAGTTCACATCGTTAAGCTCAAAACGATGGACCAATTGGAAGAAGATTGTCTTTCTAATAAAGTAAAGTTCATGTCAAATTAAAAAATTCAACTTTGTTTTATTCCATTAAAAATTCTATACCTCTATGAAAAACACGCTTTATTATATCCAAATAAATATTTCTTTAAGACACCCACTCTTCAGTAATATTTGAGAAAAAACTCTGATGAAAAAAACAAAAATTTTTTAAGCAAAAAGCATAAAAACAGTCAAACAAAAGAAAACAATAAAACAGAAAATCACTCAAAAGAATTTCTATAATTTTTTTTTTTTTTGCAACATAAAATAACAAAATAAAATAAATATTTTGCTAAAACATTGTTCGCATTCAAAGAAATTTTGCATTGAGAAAAAAAAGCATTTGCACCTGCATAAATTCACATGGATTTCTCGAAAAACAAATACGATTTAAATTCCACACAAGGAGTGTAAGCTTAAGATTAATCATATTTTTTATTGTTAATATCTTAGAATTAGATATACTGACATTTGCAGAGATGGGGCCTTATTTATAATACCAACTTAAAACGACGTAAAAACCTTTCTATGTTATAATAAATTTTTGGATCATAAATTTCTTCAAATGGATTTAAATTCATTTTATAATTGGTGCAAAGTCAACATGATGGAGCTTAATTTTAAAAAATGCAAGCAAATTCGCTTTTTTAAAAGCAATCCAAACATCGTTAATTATTTTCTAAACGGCTATAAAATTGATACCATGGACAGTATAATGGATTTAGGTGTTTTATTTGATCCAAAAATAAGTTGTATACCGCATATCACAGCTACAATAAATAAGGCCAGGGGTACATTGGGTTTTATAAAACGTTGGTCCAAAGAGCTCGCAGATCCTTACATTGCGAAAATGTTATATACTGCACTGATTCGTCTTATATCACGAGTGATTTTTTTGCTATTATCTTTTTGGCAACACTAGTTTTGACAGCTCACGCACGTTTTGTATCTTGTGTCACTGTCAAACATCTTCAGTTTGGTCTATAATTTAATCATGAATCGTCTTACAAACGAACAACGCTTGCAAATTATTGAATTTTATTACCAAAATGCGTGCTCTGTTAAGAAAGTTCATCGCGCGCTTCTTCCATTTTATGGTCAGTTTAATCGACCTACTGAGGCTTCTATTCGGGCTATTCTAAAAAAATTTCGCACCAAATTTACATTGTTGGACATTAAACCACCAACACGCTTACGTAGAGTGCGAACTGAAGAAAATATCGCAGCCGTATCGGCCAGTGTTGGTGATGACCGTGAATTATCGATTCGGCGCCGTTCGCAGCAATTTGGCCTCTGTTACTCCACTACGTGGACAATTTTGCGGAAGGATTTGGGTGTGAAGCCTTATAAGATACAGCTGGTGCAAGAATTGAAGCCAAACGACCTACCACAATGGCAAATTTTTGGTGAATGGGCTCTTGAAAAGTTAGATGAAGATCCACTTTTTTATCGAAGAATTGTGTTCAGCGACGAGGCTCATTTCTGAATGAATGGATACGTGAACAAGCAAAACTGCCGTATTTGGAGTGAAGAGCAGCCAGAAGCATTGCAAGAGCTACCAATGCATCCACAAAAAACAACCGTTCGGTGCGGATTATGGGCTGGCGGCATCATTGGGCCGTATTTCTTCAAAGATGATGCGAATCACAACGTTACTGTGAATGGTGAGCGCTACCGTGCGATGATAACAAACTTTTTTTTTGCCCAAAATGGAAGAGCTTGACTTGCATGACATGGGTTTCAACAAGACGGTGCTACATGCCACACAGCACGCGAAACAATGGACCAATTGAGAGGCGAGTTCGGTGAACAGTTTATTTGACGCTTGGGACCAGTCAATTGGCCGCCCAGATCGTGCGATTTAACGCCTCTAGACAATTTTTTGTGGGGCTATGTTAAGGCTAATGTCTATAGCGACAAGCCCGCTTCGATTGACGCACTGGAAGCCAACATTGCCAACATTATTCGTAAGATACCGGCCGAAATGTTGGAAAGAGTATGCCAAAATTGGACTAAGCGGATGGACCATTTGAGGCGCAGCCGCGGCCAACATTTGCATGAAATAATCTTCAAACATTAAATTATATCGACCCAACTATCGATCCAAATAAATATTTCAAGCATTTTTCTGAATTTTATGTGTTTTTTTTTTTTTTTTTTTTTTTTTAATTTCCGATAGTTCTTATAAAATCACCCAGTATTAGAATATGGATCGATTATTTGCAACCCTATCAATCAGATTCATTCAAAGGCAATTGAGTCAGTGCAAAAGCAGTTTTTGTTATTTTGCCTTCGAGGGTTATGCTTCAACCCTCAAAATTTGCCTTCGTATACGGCTCGTTTGGCTCTCATCAAGCTGCCTACTTTGAATTGCCGTAGCACTATGCTCAACGTTTCTTTTGCTCTGAAGCTGATTCATGATGATATCTGCTCTGGATTTTTGTTTAATGAAATTTCATTTAACATTCCTCAACGCTCATCCCGGTATTTCTTTCCATTATTTGTGAAATTTTCCAGGGTTAATTATGTTGATGCTGACCCTCTCGGGAGAGTGTGTATGCAGTTCAACCAACTGTTTGGACTAATTGATTTTTCTTTAAATCTAAATGTTGTAAAGAAGTCAATTATTGTCTATTTAAATTCATAACTTTTCTCTTTGTTGTTTAACAGGTAATTATTTACATATTTTAATATTTATATACACAATGTACATATTAACATATTATTAATGCCGTATAGGAATAATTCCATAGACAAATAAATAAATAAATACCAAGGCAACTTTACCAGGCAGTGGTATAAGCACTACCTGGTAAAGCCGTAAATTTTTCAAAATTAAAAAAAAAAAAAACGCTTAAACTTTGTTGCTTTTTAAACAAAAGAGAGAGAAAATTTTGACATTTCGTAATTTTTACCAACAAAAGACATGTTGCGATGTGTTTTGGTGTTGTTGAATTTATTGTAATTCTTGCTAACACTGCGTTTACACGTACAAGTACTTGCATGGAAGTCCTCTGCACGTATTATCAATGAAAATGTCGAAAAAATACTCGACTTTCTTGCAAGTTGCATTAGTATTTAAAGAATAACATAGAAGTTCATTTTAAAAATGTCAGTGGAGAGACAACAGCTCCTAAAACAGTATTACCATAGAAAACCATAATTTTATTTTTCGGGGAAATGAATAGTAGGAATAAAATAAATAAATGAAATAGAATAATTTTAACTTTTTTTCACTCAAAACGGCAGAGACTGCTTAATTTATATATTTTCAATAAAAAAAATGTGAATTATTTTAAAAATATGTTTTGAAAAATTTAAATATGACAAAAACATTATATTAAAATCAGTTAACCTCCGCAAAACTTGTTGTAAGGCAACACTGTTATTTCAGTTGTCATTTGACTTTCAGTAAGTGCCAAAAAATCACTGCCTACTGAAATTGCTTGTCAGTTCAGTTGAAAGTTGGTTGCAAGTGCAGAGGTTGTGCGTGTGTTAGTAAAAAAGTTTGAATGTATTGGGTTTTTCGAACTTGCACCTGCACGTGTAAACACTACGTAAAGCTGCCTTGCTTTATACATTTCGCTTGCCTTAGTAGCATACTTTTAGGCAGTTTTGATTAATACTTATAAGTGTAAGTTCTTTCATTTGTATAAAATTTTATTTTATCTATAACATCTATATATTTTATATATATAGATATATATTTATATATACATATATATTATTTGTATATATTTTTATTTATATAATAGAACTATTTCAATTAACTTTCTTAGATGCTTATTGTATGTACTCTAGTGCATGGTTTTTATACGATTTTTTACATTTATTTGTTTTGTTACATCTGGTTGTTGTTTTGCACAATTATAAATAAAATTGTTGAAAATTAAAACCCTCATGTTAAACATGTTAAAAAGAAATTTTATTTTGCATATGTTTTATACAGTGAAACTTGGATATAACGAACTTTATTATAACAAAAGGTTTAATGCAATGAATAATTTCATTGATTTCTTGAAAATAATCCTTTCATTGCGAAGTTTTTCAGTGTGAGCAATAAAGCCTCTATTTAGTAAAGTACTTATTCAAAAGATTCAAGACTATGAAAAAGACTGAATGCGTTACACTAGGCAAATTTAATGTCTCTATACGCCGAAGTACTCCCTCCTTCAAATGATGCTATACTACATCTGGTACTGGCACTTTTTGTATACATATGTATAGAAAAGAAGTTTATGAAAGTAGCTCAAGAAAATACCTTGCCATGCATATGCATAATAACTTATTATAGGATATACATACTCACTGATAGAAAAGTTTTCGTAGATACAACGACTTTTTATATTCATATTACGATTGTGCCGTTGTTTTAAAGCCAACGTAAAGCTTCATTCGGGCTATGAAGACTGTTTTATTAAAGAAATAACAATTTTAAATAGTAGAATGAAAATTTTTCGTTCTTAAAAAAAGTTGTTTAGAGTTATGAAGGTTATGAGTTCGCTTCCACTTTCATCCAATTAAGGATTTTTATTTTTTTATTATAACAATAACTCTTGATAAAAAAAGATGGAAAAAATAATTGAATACATATTAAATAGCTGTACTCACTAGGATTCGAACTAGATGTCATGTAAACTTGATGTATTTTTTCATACAACTACCGAGCTCTTTAATTTATTTTTTCGTCATTATATTTACTATACTGTTTAGTAGCCATAACGAAATTCTTACATTTTCATACAAAAGTTTTATGTAACACGATTGAAATAATTTTCGTTACATTAATGAATTGTTGCTGCGCAAAATTTGCATCTTATTAATGCAGCGTTCATAACCGAAATGATGAACTTTTCATGATTTTAACGAAAAAATAGTAAACGAAGTGGTTTAAATCCCGTGAGGAAGCAATTTTCTTTCAATGTAGAATATCGGTAATCGAAAATAATCTAAGTCATTGAAATTTTGTATACATTTAAAAACAATTTTAGAAGAAAAATAAGTAATGCCCCCGGGAGGTTCTGCCTGGCAAATATCTCGGTGCTGCTCATGGTTGACCCGCCTACCTACGCTGAAACGTTCTGGCTGTGGTCTGAACCGAAAATTGCAGGAAGGGTAATTAGTATCCCTGAGAACTTTGGTGTTTGTAGTTCAGTAGCTACTGCAACAGATACCTGTACTGCAAGGAACCAGGAGTGATGGTTAGACAGGTGAGTTGTTTACGGCATGTTCTTAATGGACATCGGCCTGCCAACCCTTTTAGCCTTGTTTACCATTGACTGTTGAGAAATTGCATACAGGAGTGTTTAGAAGGCCTGAACTCTTAAGCAAAGGTTTCGTATATAATGCTACAAACTTATAGCAAAAAGTTGCGACCTGTGCAAGCAGGTGCTGATGTATAGCGATTACACAACTGCTCACCCCCCAGGGAGCAGGTGTTGCTTTAGTGTATCCCAAACGAAGACACTCTGCTTTCTGGGGTTAAGATTTTTCTTTTGGTGTAGAAAATAGAACTCTAGGCAGTCGCATGACTCATGTTATATTCAACTGCGGAAACCCTTACTCTGCGAGGCACACAGAGGTTAGAGGGTATAAATTAAATAAGAGATGATGAACTTACCGATATTCCAACAGGGGAGCGGTACGAGTCTCTGGCGAATTCGAGAAGTTGATAATATCTGATGATGACCTTTGAATGGAGAGTTGTTGATGACTCTGCGGGCAGATGTGATTGGCTTCCCTGATGCTGAGTTGTTGGCTTCTGGTGGTTGTGAGATAATTTTTACCTATTAGATGTTGTGTAGTTTTGGAGCCCAGCGGTGGTGTGATGATGCTGGCATCGATGCCGATGGAAGGAGCTGGTTATGTGGCGACGATGATGTGTTGTCAATGCTGGGGAGAAAAGGTTAATGCTCGCCAACAAAAACTAATTTCCTTCTACGGTTTTTTTTTCTTGTTTTAAATTTGATTTTCAATAAAAGTTATTGTTAACATTCCGCGAACCCTTTCCTCCTCATCAGAACCTAGTTCCAGTACAATGCGCTGCATATGTAGGGGTCATCCCCTGAGTACTGCTCCCAGATAAAAAAAAAAAATTAATCATTTAAAAAATTCGCTGCTGTTAGTCAACTTTGCTTTTTTTGAAAAGGAAAAAAACACTTTATACCTTTTACCACTTTCTCTTATAATTGCCGATGCTGCTTGCGAGCATAAGTTCGAACCTTTTCTGTTCGAACTCAACGAACCTTTAATCGTTGAGTTCGCATTGCGAAGAGCTGCCACACTGAATTTAAAACGAAATGTGTTGGTAAACGTGAACACTTACCCAGTGTTAATTGACAAAACGTAAATCAGCAAATGGTTCTGCTTTGCAGATCTCTAAGTGCTGATCATGGTTGAGGTGCTGGCAGTTGTTCAAACCTAAAATTGCAGGAAGGGAAATTAGAGCACGCCGGTTTTTGTGGGCTAATAACCCCCCTAAGGTGCTGTTATCTGACAGCAGATACCTGTAGTGTAACGAACAAGTAGTGGCAGGTAGGCGGGTGAGCAAGTTGAGGGCTGATGCTCTTAATGGGCTTCGGCCTACCAACTTATTGAGTCTTGTCTTCCATTGGCTGTCTGGCAAATTGCATACAGAAAACTTTTTGACCTGTTTAAATCCTGTCAGCCGCATGGAATCTCTGTTGATGCGTGAATAATTCATGCTGTGGAAAATTGATCCATCATCAGATAAAGTCATTAAGGCAGATGCTCATGTAAATCACTGTTCATGCTGTGTTTAGCCTCAAGCAATAATATAAATTTTCAAGTAGCTTGATGTAAATTTAAACCTATTAAATAGCATGTGAAGCATATTAGTAGTTTAGAACCGCTCTGACTGACCCCAGAGGGTTACTAAAGGTGCCGAGTGTATGACCGACTTCCAATATTTTTGAGAACTCAGCATTTTTGTTAGCTTCTATTTTCAATCATTAGGGGGTCCCTATACAAAAACTTAATTAAAAACAAGTTTCTTTCAATCCCAAAATCGCGCACTAATTCACCACTAGAGATGATTTATCCGATGTGTTACGCCAAAGCGTAACAATTAAGAGACTAAAAATACTGTTTTATAACTATTTCAAATTTTTCATTATCCTTTAGAATTTTTGCATTATTAAGTGTTAGTTTTTGCAAAAGGTTTTAAATCTTAAAACAAATACTTTCTTTTTGTTTTTGTTATTAAATTATTTTTAAAGTTCAACATGTTGCCATTTTCAGTGCATCCGGTGTATTTTAAATGAAATAGTTAACAATATTTTCAAATGTTATCATGTCCCAAATACATTTAACACCCACCCAAGAGCTTGTTCAATTAACGATCCAGCACGTTTGTTTCTGTGGATTAATATAAATATGTATATATATATATATATATATATATATATATATATATATATATATATATATATATATATATATATATATATATATATATATATATATATATATATATATATATATATATATATATATATATATATATATATATATATATATATATATATATATATATATATATATATATATATATATATATATATATATATATATATATATATATATATATATAAGTATTATTGCATAGAAACAACCCAGTGGTAAAAATATTATAGTCTTTCTTAAAAATAGGGTATTTACAATATGTTTTTTGAAACACGAAGTAAATGAATATTTGCTCTAAATTTTCTTTAAAGATTCCTCATAAGCTGCCCTTAACTTTCAGAAGTCCCAGCAATCAGTAATGCTAATAGAGCGGTTTTGGTCTACTGTAAATAAGCTATTTGTTATAAAATTGCTCAACAACAACACTTTTAATTAAAACAAGTCAGCTCCGCTATACAAATCTTAAAAATTAAAATAAATCTGCATATTTCACTACCTTTTCAGAACAAAGATAACTGATAGTATATTATTGCTTTCTTTTGAGTTTACAACATTGTTTGTGCTAAATATACATAGAAAGGTTCTCTGGAGAGCAGGGTTTGTCTTAGTGTACACCTAAACAAGGCACTCTGCTTTCAGTGGCATAAGGCGGTAGGGGTTCCTCGTTTTTTGAGTAAGGTCCAATGATTCCTCCTGACCAAATTGCCTAGAAGACTGCCATTTTTAATGGAAGCAAAAGTGAGTGATGAATAATTTGAGGGTTTTCCATTTCCCAGAACTGACTATTCTGTTTATTCACATATCCATTCAAATGAAAATGTTCCTCGTCATAAATTATGATCTTTTTCATGAAAATCGGGGTTGTTATGGGCTGTAACATCCTATTGACATATGTACGGCGGCGTAAGTGGCAGTCCTGTGGCAGAAGCTCTTGTGTCAACTGAATCTTAAATGGAAATAAATGCAAATACTTGTGCAAAATTGTGGCCAAAGTGTTTCTTTGAAAAACAAGCTTCTGAGCACGACATCGACTTGAAGTTGATGGATTGTTTTGCACACTTTCATGAGCAGCACTAATGTTTTCAGTCGATTCTGCAATACGTTCTAGTCCATGCTGAAGCATATCAACTACAGACCCTCTTTCTTCGAAATCATTCACTACACGATAAATAGTGCGTTTTGTTGGCACGTTGTTACTCCCAAAAATTTCACGTAACTTGCTCATCGTCACAGTAGTCCATGATTTATTTGGATAATATATTTCAAAGATTAAAAGTCGTTGGTTTATCGAATATTTTTCAGCCATAAGTCTGTCTGATTTACGGCTGCCAAATATGAACTAATGTTTACAAAAACGTCAGTTGAAACATGACAATACTGAGGACAACAGGGGCCATGACACCATGACATAACACCAACTAAAGTACTTCTTGCACTTATGAGTTGAATATCATGGGATTTGAAAGCCAGGCAGATAGTACTAAAATCAAATTGAACGCAACAGGAGCATGGACTTACAGACCGTGGAGACACGCCGGGACAATATACTTGAGATTGGAAAGAGCCCAGTCCCCGATCTAATTGATTGCTGCTTCCCAAAACTATTGCTTTCAAGGAGCTTCGGCTACCAAATCGAGAAATCTCCCATAGAATCTGGATACTTCTATGTTTACACGGAAGGGTCCAGAAGTGCAGAAAGGGTTGGGGAAAGCGTTTACAAAAAAGAAGGCAACACTAAAATATGCTTCAGACTATCAGACGGATGTAGTGTTTCTCAAGCTGAAATATAGACTATAAATAAACCGGCCAGATGGCTGACGTTTCGTAAGATATTCGGTAGGGATATCATGATAGTAGCAGACAGCAAGGCCTCCATCAATTCCCTGATTGTAATATACACTAATTCTAGTCTAGTCCAGGAATGCCGGACTTCTTTAAATAATATGGCGAGATATTCTAACCTAACCCCAATAACGGGAACAACATCGCTGACGACTTAGCCAAAATACGGATAACTTTGGAGGATAGTAATATAGATCCCTTTTGCGGACAACCCTTATCGGCGTGTTGGAAAAGAGTAAAGCTCCCCACGCTGAAACGTGTCCAAGAAAAATGGCTCACAAAGCCCACATGCGTTGTATCAAGGAACCTGTGGCACATTAACTTTAAGAGGACGTGGGAGGTATTAAAACATCTGGCCAGTTTTCACTTGGGAACACTGTAGCAATCATCACTGGACATTGCCCGTTTGGGGACCATGCCAGGATACTAGGCTTACCCTATAACCTAGACGAGGAGAAGGGGGCGACGATCCTTCATCTCCTCGGATCAAGTGCGGCATTGGAGCATCACTGTTTAAAATATTTAGGCGAGCGGAGCTTCAACTGCCTATCATGTCCAGCCTTGGTCAATCTAGCCTTTTTCATAAGGAGCAGCGGAAGGCTAAGAAAAATGGCTGACAGCAAGTAACGCCACACTATGCGGTTTCCATCCCTCTCCTTCACTCCCACTTTAATCCTCTAATTTATATTCTTCACTTCTACTATCTTTTTCAGGCAATCACAAAGGGAAGGATATTAGGATCCAAGTGAGCTGGAGAACCTAAACTATATCGGGGTATCTAGCAGCTTTAATACCTTCCCTAACCTTACCAAAATGGCGGCATAACAAAGTAGTATACCCGGTACCTGCCATGAGAATGACCTTGAACGAAATATTAAAAATAACAAAGCACTCCTAAATAAAAATCAAAAAATTTAAATTTTGGTGGCTCGTAAGGCACGAAGTGGAACTTTTATTTTCTCATGCAAAAAACTATCGAAAACTCGCTGGGAAAATATCAGCAAATTTAGGTCCTTCCAAATGGTCTCATCATAATAACAAGTGATTTTTTTGCTATTATCTGTTTGGCAACACTAGTTTTGACAGCTCACGCACGTTTTGTATCTTGTGTCACTGTCAAACATCTTCAGTTTAGTCTATAATTTAATCATGAATCGTCTTACAAACAAACAACGCTTGCAAATTATTGAATTTTATTACCAAAATGCGTGCTCTGTTAAGAAAGTTCATCGCGCGCTTCTTCCATTTTATGGTCAGTTTAATCGACCTACTGAGGCTTCTATTCGGGCTATTGTAAAAAAATTTCGCACCAAATTTACATTGTTGGACATTAAACCACCAACACGCTTACGTAGAGTGCGAACTGAAGAAAATATCGCAGCCGTATCGGCCAGTGTTGGTGATGACCGTGAATTATCGATTCGGCGCCGTTCGCAGCAATTGGGCCTCTGTTACTCCACTACGTGGAAAATTTTGCGGAAGGATTTGGGTGTGAAGCCTTATAAGATACAGCTGGTGCAAGAATTGAAGCCAAACGACCTACCACAACGCCAAATTTTTGGTGAATGGGCTCTTGAAAAGTTAGATGAAGATCCACTTTTTTATCGAAGAATTGTGTTCAGCGACGAGGCTCATTATGGGCTGGCGGCATCATTGGGCCGTATTTCTTCAAAGATGATGTGAATCACAACGTTACTGTGAATGGTGAGCGCTACCGTGCGATGATAACAAACTTGTTTTTGCCCAAAATGGAAGAGCTTGACTTGCATGACATGTGGTTTCAACAAGACGGTGCCACATGTCAGACAGCACGCGAAACAATGGACCAATTGAGAGGCGAGTTCGGTGAACAGTTTATTTCACGCTTGGGACCAGTCAATTGGCCGCCCAGATCGTGCGATTTAACGCCTCTAGACTATTTTTTGTGGGGCTATGTTAAGGCTAATGTCTATAGCGACAAGCCCGCTTCGATTGACGCACTGGAAGCCAACATTGCCAACATTATTCGTGAGATACCGGCCGAAATGTTGGAAAGAGTATGCCAAAATTGGACTAAGCGGATGGACCATTTGAGGCGCAGCCGCGTCCAACATTTGCATGAAATAATCTTCAAACATTAAATTATATCGACCCAACTATCGATCCAAATAAATATTTCATGCATTTTTCTGAATTTTATGTTTTTTTTTTTTTAAATTTCCGATAGTTCTTATAAAATCACCCATTATATATAGTTTCACGATTTCTTGTCTTGTTTGTTCTCTGTTTCGTTTGTCTTGCAGCACGTTTTGCCAAATCAGGCTGGTATAGAATAACAGCCTGTTCGGCGATATCGAATGAAAATGTATGCGAATGAAAGCTAGTCACTCACACTCGAATCAATATACTTATGTAGTTTAATTGAATTTTGACATATCGTTCTTTCGCCTAGAATGCGAATGAACTTATCCTTTCGACATCGGCGAACTGGCTGTAAGACTTGCCTGCTATGTCTTTTTACCACTGGGTGTTTGTTGGTTATTTTGTTAAACTGCAAGTATGTTTGTTAGTTGGTATTTCAGTTTAAAATTTTGATGTTTGACCAAAGGATAAAATACATTTATTTGATGGTGGCTTACTTGCTTGCTGTTCTTGTTGTTGTTGTTGTTTGTGTTAGTTGTTAAGTAAAAAGGATATGTTCAACACTGCAGCAAACAATTTCTCACACATACATTAACACAGACTTTGATGGCAAATACATTAAAGCAAAGAGATACAATATCATTTGCCATGCAGCCCATACTTGTATCAAACACACACACACACACACACACTCACTCTCTTTCTCTCACAAGGAACAACAGCTGTCCAACACATCATAAATGCATTAGTTAAACAACATGAATGAATGAATGGATGAAGGAACGAATGAATGAATGAATGGCTAAATGTACAAGAACATCGTCTACTGCAAGATGTGAACTTTTCCAAAGATGTTCTAAAACAAGTGGGTGGGTGGCCAACATGGTCATCATATTATTCATATTGCAATTTAATGCATTTTCTTGATTTTTCTTTTTTTTCATTTCTTTCTAGTTTTTTTTTTTTGCTTCTTTTTTGTTCAAATCGTAGCAAGTGTGCTTGTGCCAGTTTTAAATTGACCATTTGCTAAAGCTAAAAGGCTTAAAAATGGCCGCTGGTAGCCGGCCAGTGGCTGCATTAGCAGCAGAATGTGTGCAGCAGGCATATTATTGTTTGGTTGGAGTTTAGTACAACATTTTAACTACCAGCAGCACTGGCCCGTACCAAACAACAACATCAGAACAAAAACATGAACATTTTGTGAAACATGACAAATAAATTAGCAACATTTTGTGCAAATTGCTAAATGATGTTGCTGCAATGCAAACAATATTTAATATTCCTCTTGCTGTTGTTCATGTTTGTGTTAAATGTCGTTTGTAATTGTTGTAACAACTGATGTTGTTCTTTGCAAACTGGCCATTGCTGATTTAAAATCATAAATGTTGCCGCTATTGAAGTTTCAAAAATGCACCGCACCACTGGGGCAAAGCTATGTCTGGGGGGAGTCAAAACAATCTGTTTGCCATATGGCAGGATATAAGAAAACGTACCAAATATATGTTAGCAAAATATGAATAGAAAACATTAGCTCAATTCACAATCTTGTGCATTTGAAGTTGCGTATATCTGCAATTGCAAAAGTGATATTTTTGGGTGTATTTTGTTAGTATAAAGTAAAAATTTACTCTACTATTTTGCAAATGCAATGATGCAAGGCTATTTGCACAAGATTGTGAATAGGGCTATTTTATTTATTGTAAATCATTAATCAGTGAACTTTTAGTTATATACATATGTACGATATTAACTAATCAGTTGTGAGTTCGAGTCCAACTTCAGTCAACTGTGAAAATGATTTACATCAGTACCTGCCTTGACGGCCTAACCTGATGGTGGACCAATTCCACGAAGTGAATTTTTCACGATTCACCACCGCCCCCATGTGGCTTGCTAGGCTCACACAGGTAGCAATTCTTGTCATATGATTGCGGTCATATGAACAACTTCTTGTTGAGGAGTTCGGTCTTTCTAATCCCTCATGTATGCAATTTCCCAGCAATCAATGGAGGACAAGCCTTAATGAGTTGGTAGGCCGAAGCCCATTAAGAGCATCAGCCCTTAAACTAACTCACCCGTCAATCATCACCACTGGTTCCTTACAGTACACGTATCTGTTGTATAGGCAACAGATCCTCGGGAGATTGTTAGCCCTCGAAAAAAGCCATAACCAAACAATTATCAAGGATACTAACACTCCCTTTCTGCGTTTTAGGTTTCAACCACAGTCAGAACGTTTCAGCCAAGGTAGGCACCTCAACCATGATCAGCCCGGGTCGAACCGCAAGCAGAACTTCCCGGGGGCCATGCTGATCCCCGTTCTGCCAATTTATACCCTTGGTAAGGGTTTCGGAAGCCAACACAACATAAGTCATGTGGCTTCCTAGAGTTTTGTTTGCCGCACCAAACGAGGGTCCCCTTCCCCTCTTTTCCCCGAAAAACAGAGCGCCTAAGTTAGGAATACGCCAAGGCAAAACCTGTTCCCCGGGGGGACCCAACTTCAGTCAAGAAGAAGGATTATTTTTAATTACAACAATAATTACGACTAAAGAAGAACAGAAAAATAATTGAATACCATTTGCTGGGGGACAACTAGCTGTTTCGTAGTGGATACACTACTCACCAGCCCCACTGGGATTCGAACCCGGGATCATGTGAACATGATGTGTTTTTTAATACGACCGCTTAACCAACTCAGCCACCGAGCTCTTTAATTATTCTTACGTTAATGTTTGCTACGTATTGATCACATATATGCAATTGTTATAATCCCAGTTGCTTGTATAGGATTTTCTGTCACTGAACAACCAGTTTTTAATTTATTATTTACTAATAATTCTCCCAACTGTGAGACGTATTTATATGTAATCCATTAATCAGTGAACTTTTAGTTATATACAATATATACGATATTAACTAAGTAGTTATGAGTTCGAGTCCAACTTCATTTTATTTATTTTTAATTTGAAATTTTTTTTTTTTAGCACTAGCGCTTCTCTTACCCATGACATAGACTATGCGACCGTCGCTACAACACGTTGGCTTGCCGAGTTGTGTTTTTTGCACACAAACTGTGCAACATTAATTCACAATTTCATTTCTTCAAAAATTTTGTTGAGTAAAGATGACCGCAGATGCAACAATCGTATATATAAAATATTAGCAAATCAAAATAAAGTTGTACAACATGCTACTAAATTTTACAACTGATCGTTATAACTACCCAAAAAATCAAAACTTTTCAATCTTTCGTACAACCGAGACACAACTTCATACGACGACCCCCACACACTTTACAATCTAATAACCAACATCGTCATGTTGTACAACTAGTCGCATAGTCTGTGGCTTGCATTACATATCGCTCCTTTATTGCAACATAGTCATAACGCAAAAAAGCTTGTTTCGAGAAAAACTCATTTCAAATTTTTAGCTTCCATAAAGGAAACAGTTTAAAAGTAATTTGAATAAATTTTTGCCACAATATAAAAGGTATATAGTACTGTTAACAATTCTGCATTGTTAACTCGAAAAGCTAATTTTTTGAGATATGACTATGTTGCAATAAAGGAGCGATATATTCACAGTTTTTAACAAGCAAAGTTTTTAACTCTGAAAGAATTACCTTTGCCAAAAAGGTTCCTTAAAAAACGTCAGTGCAGTTCATAGAACACAGACGAGCGACTTGTCTAAAAAATTTTTATGAAAATCACTCAAACAATTAAGTGACATTCATAAAAATTTTCTAGACGAGTTACTCGCCTGTGTTCTATGAGCAAGTCGCACGTGTGTGTTCTATATTCACATTAGAAAGCATGTTTCCAATAACACAGGGTGTCCGCTGGAAAGGTATACTACTTTGTTTTCCCGCCACATTAGTTAACAATAGTGTTGACAGTTCATATTTGTCAGTTTTGAAGTAGAGAGGTGGAAAATTTATTATTGAACAATATTCGATAAACCAAAACGTGCCGTGGATTTTCATGAAAAAATTCTAATGAGTGATAAAACAAAATGGCGGCAAAACATAGTAGTACACCCTCCCAGTGGAGACCCGTTACCTGGGAATCCATCCTGATTCCAAATTGTCTTGACAGAAGAATGTCCAATTTAGAACACAAACCAACTATTGCAGAGCTATAGAGAGGATACCACGTAGGTCTGCTTTGATGGTGACTTGTGCTTCTTGCACTACGCTAACTAAAGCGCCGATTACGCTGCTGCCTTGGCTGCCAGCTGATTTTATGCTGAAGAAAGTGGCCATGTGCTCGGCGACCAGGCTAAAAGCCAGTAAATGTGGAAGGCAGCGACAGAAAATCATAATGGAAGGGATAATGGATCTCCCGGGGAATATTGCTTGCTGTTCACCAACTCTACTCCCGATCAGAGATTTGACGTAATCCTGTCTAGCACGGCCTTGGTAGCGGCCCAAATTGACAGCCGAGAAGAAGCTCGGAATCTTTACAGATAGATTCAAGTTAAACCTAGCAGTTGTTGGTAGTATCTGTATTCAAAAGGATTAGTTTTAGGTTATGTAATGAGTACAGCACAACGCAAGCTAAAATCACAGCTATAATGAAAACAGCTGACTGGTTGAGGCACTATAAGGTATATGTAGCGAATTTGTACTGATAGTAAGGCTGCGTTAAATGCGCTTGCCGGTGTCTACGAATGCCAGATATCTTCTAATGAGAGATATTCAGACCTGGAACTTTAGCTGGTTGAGGCACCATAAGGTATATGGAGCGAGTTTGTAAGGTAGTGTAAAAAACGCTTGCGGGTGTCTACGAGTACACAACATCCAGTTTGGTTCATGCATGCCGGATATCTTTTAATGAGAGACAATCAGACCTGGAACTTTGACTGGTTGAGGCACTATTAGGCATATGGAGCGATTTTGTACCGATACTAAGTCAGCGTTAAATACGCTTGCGGGTGTCTACGAGTATACAACATCCAGTTTGGTTCATGAATACCGGATATCTTTTAATGAGAGACATTTAAACCTGGAGCTTTTCTGGGTACCGAGGCAGAGTGGAGTGCCCGGAAATATTGTAGCGGACGAACTGGCAAATCCTGGGATCCATTTACAACAAGGGGACATTCATAGGCTCGTAGGAATCACGCTGTAAAGCTTTAAGAGATAAGTGTGGCGTCAACTTGTAGGAACCGCACAGAACAGAGGGACTGGTGCGCTTGCCTGCCGAGTAGCGAGGCTAACATGGCTTGTGCATGATCGTATGAGAACTACCTTCCTGAGGGGGTTTCCCCGGCAAAGGTTGTGTACTATGGTGGTGGCCGGATATCTCTTAATGAGATAGCGAGACATTCAATCCTGGAGCTTTTCATGGTACCGGGGCACAGTGGAGTGTTCGAAAATATTGCGGCGGATGAGCTGACGAAAGCCGGGGCTCGTCTACAGCGACGGGACATTGATACGATGGTATAGTAAGGTCACCTGTCGAGTAGCAAGGCTAACATGGCCTGAGTATGATCGTAGAACTGCGGTCCTAAAAGGGTTTCCCCGTCAAAGGTTGCGTACCTTGGTGGCGTTTCTGACAGGACATTGTCACATAGGGACGCTTGCTAGGGAGTTAAATCATCCATTTAATGATTTAGGGGGTTAAATCTTCCATTTAAAAATGTCTGTAAGAATTGTAGGGAGCTCTTTCTCTGCACGTATTAGCAGAGATATCGGAATTGCGGTTTTCGTGTTGGTTTGAATGTGAACTGTGGGGAGATGTGTAAGTAGGTCTGATAGGCTGCATATCTCCCTTAGGCAACAAAAGCGAGTCAAAAATGACTCAAATAAGCTGGTTTCATGAAAATGGTATCCTCTAAAACCTAAGCTAACCTAAAAGTCAGACAAAACTTGTTAAAGAAGAAATTCATTGGCCTGTGATTTAATCAATTGTTTTTCTCTTTTATTTTCAGCCACTTCAAACTCTTCCAGCAGCAGTAAAGACTCAAACATATCAACGTCTAACGGCTCAAATCCGGGTACCAATCATCCTGGAACAACAACAACAACCAATTCGCGTTCCTGTCGCACGCCCGACTCACCAGAATCTGCCAGAGCGATAGCACCACGTTCGCCCATGTCTCCGCAACTGCATCAACATCACTCCAGTTTGGCCCCACCGCCCAGACCAAATCGCAATGCCAGCGCTTCACCGGTTATAAATGGTGCCACCACAACACCGCCACCCCAGTCAGCAGTGCAAAATGCCCAGGCCGCTGTTGCAGCGGCTGCAGCAGCAGCAGCTCACGTCGAACAGGCTCGTTTGTTGGGTAAAATACGCAAATTTTTGGGCTCCTTGGTGCAATTGGCTCAGGACGTTCACCCCGATGTCAGCGATAGGGTACGAGCACTGGCCATATCTCTAGGCAGCGGTGGCATTAGCATCGATGAGTTTCGCATGGCCTTGCAAGAGGCCATTAATTTACCCTTAAGGCCGTATGTCATACCTTTGCTGAAAAATCATATATCTTTGCTGCAGAGAGAAATTGCCGCCCTGGCACGAGCCACCAATCAGGTAGATATTTAGATATTGAAGAACACATTGAAGGATTTATATAATAAAATTTTTTGGTAACTTATTTTTAGACCACTTTACAGTACGTAACCAATAATGAAAATTCTGTAATGGAATTTTCCGCTCACGGTCCACCAGCCGAATACAGTGACATTTTTGTGCAAATCGATAGTCAATCGAACGGCAATGCTGCCACAAGTTTGGTTTTCAAAAGACGACCCTCAGACACGCTAATGGAGCCGCATGGTCATAATGGCGCCCAGGAATGGAGTGATTATATGGCATCATATCCGCCAGCCAAACGTCTGCATGCCCATAATCCCCACAACTCACAAAGTGAATCCCGCATACCATTTGCTACGGCGCAACCAACAATTTTCGATTACTCAACATCGGCTGCTAATGTCGCTCAATCGGAGGCTTCTTTTAACAACTTAATGGAAAAGGTAAATGCAAGATGAGGTATAAAAGGAAAAGTTAGTGATATGTAGAAAGTTCTTACAAAATTGTTTGTCGAAAACGAAACCCAGCTAGCATACGTTGTTTGTTAGACGATTGTTTTCAATATATAATCCCCAAAAGAATCTGCTAACGATTATCTGACGAGTAATAATAACAAAAACATAGACTTTTTTATTTCGTTTTTACAAATTATCTGACACGCTCGTCAAACAATCTTGAAATGTTTGTTAGACGATGAAAAATTTTATAGTTTTTATTTATATTCTAATTGGTTTTTATATAGTAGATATACAGAAAAACAAACAGCGTATAAGTTTTTTTCTTTATTATTCAAAAACCTTTTAAATATAAAAAGTACGGATGGGGATTAAGGTGCTGAATTCATGCGAATTATATTAGTATGATTAGTATGAAAATATTCTTTTATGAATCATGCAAGGCTCACATGGCTGATTCCTTGAGGAGTTGTATGATAATATCTACACGAGTCTCAGACGATTCCCTCTACGATTAACATAACAGTATTTTGCTGAGTTGTTTAAGATTCTCATAGAATCAGCATCTATAACAGTTACTCCCATGCGAGGGATCGTCTGTGATTATAATATATACTCGTCGACGATCAAAACCACTCTTCATACGATCCCCAGTAGAGTCTTCTACGATTACAAATGCTAGCTGGGAATCTGTTTTGTTTTAATTGAAACAGAAATTTCAATATTTTGCTAAAATAAAAATGAAGTTTGAATTTTTGGATGTAATTAACTGCCTGTTTATGGATATCGATTCTTATCGTTCGTTCGCTTAATTAACTATAAAACAATAGCAAAAGTTAAAATGTTTATGCTAACAAACGATTAGGGGGGAAAATCCTAAACTCGCTGACTTTACTTGTTTTCTTCAAAATTTACTAGACAGTCCAGGACTTTAATATTCTTTCAAAACTTTAGTACTATCCTCTTCTTTTAAATCTTTACAAAGAATTTAATAATATGTGTATGATTTTCAGTCCACTCACCGGGATGAACGCGATCTTAGATCAGCGCTGCCCACAGAAACCACATCCCATCGCCCTTTGGCTCGCACGGTCATGCCAACTACTAGCAGTGGTCCGGGTGGCGGCGGCCCGGCTAGCTCTACCGCCGGCCAGGGTGAAGAAGAATGGAAAAATATACATACCATGCTGAATTGCATATCTGCCATGGTTGACAAAACCAAACGAGCCATAACGATACTGCAGCAACGTGGTGTTGAACCTCAACCACCAAATTATGGTGAAATAACGCCAGCTACTCTTATGGAAATACGCCGGCAAACTGAGGAAAAGGTGGCGGAGTTTAAAAGAAATGCAGAAGATGCCGTCAATCAAGTAATTTTAAAACAAAGTTTTAATATTAAAAGGCAATTTTTATGTAATAAACAATTCTCTTATTGGGCAGGTAAAACGTCAAGCTGTTATTGAAATTCAAAGAGCGGTGGTGGCGGCGGAAACACGTGCGGCCGAAGTTATGGCGCAAGAGCGCTTGCGCATGGAAAAGTTTTTTGTGGAAATGAGTCGACATTCCGGCAGCGAAAGAGAAATCGATAACAAGTCACCCTCCATAGCTGCCAGTCAAAATGTAATTAAAAAATATATATTTTATGAAATAATTCTAAAAAATTAAATAAATTTTCTTTACTTTTGATTAAAGGCTTGCTGGAATTGTGGCCGCAAAGCCACAGAAACCTGTTCGGGTTGCAACTTGGCACGCTACTGTGGTGCATTTTGCCAGCACAAAGATTGGGAACATCATCATCAGGTAATTGGTATAAAACAAAAACTTTAAAGAACTTGAATTTAATATATATTTTTCTTATGCTCCCAACAGATTTGTGGCACTACACGAACTACTGATCTTTCGGCCAAGCACGCTTCCCAAGTAATACCACTGACGGCCAATTTACGAGGCGCTTTAACACGTTCACCACCAACTCCTTCGCAGCCATCAGCTCACACACAAGCGGTTCAAAATCAGGCCTCCTCAACAGCAGCCAATGCACCCCAACCGAGTTCTTTGGTGGCCAATGGCATCGGTTCCAAATGACGTATTCGCATGATGAAACCCAAAAAGAAATATATGTGCTAGTCAAATTAAATTCACAAATTCGCAACTAATTTTAATTAAATTAAACAAAATACTTAAAAACCCAATTCAAACAAAAAAAAAAAAAAAAAACAAAATTTAATAAAAAAAAATACCATCTAATTTTTTTTTTAAATTTAAGAATTTTTAACTTGAGAAAATTTTAAATTACACAAAACCTAAAATCGTAAATAACACAAATAAATGAATATAAAAATTCTACAACAATTACAGCAAACCAAAAAATAATTAAAAATTAAAAAAAACGCAAGAAAATTTAAATAAAACAAACAAATCAAGCAAAGAAAAATAGTACTTTATGTGTTACTATTTTCTACTACACTTTAATTACAACTCTGAGCATCTTCTCCTCCCTTTTCATTGAAATTCTACTATATTCAAATATAAACTAGAATCTCGAGAGTTTTTTCTCATCTTTTTAGAAATAATTTCTTAAGCATTTGTTTGTTTTTTTCTTAAAATAAATTTAAAGTAATAAATGTTATAGTTTATTTTTAGTTTTTATAATAAAATAAATAAAATTTCTAACTAGAAAAAATTATTTAAAGCTTTTATTTAATTTTTCATTTTTGCTTAGTTTTAATGTTTTCTATCATATAAATATATTTTAATATATTTTTTATTTTATATGTATATTTATACTCTTTTAATATTATTATTAAAACAAAATTATGTTAAATTATTCTTAATATTAAAAATATTAAAAAAAAAGTAATTATAATAAAAATAATATGGAAATAAAATAAATCAAATGTTCAAAACAATTTCAATATAAAATTCTTTTTATTTTATAGACTGGAAGGCAAATAAATCAGTTGTTCCAAAAATCACTTTCGCGCAAATCTACAGATTAAATACAGGGGGCTTACTCTCTATAATCTAGTGCTGTTTGCGTAAACTTTTTCGAGAAATAGTTTAAAAATTAAGCAACACTGGTATCACAAAATAAACAATAGCGAAAAATTATAAAATAAAATGTGCGAAAGAGAAATTTAGTTGCGAAAAGAAAATACGAAAACGCAATACAGGGTACCAATTCTGCAATTTTTCTTTCGCGTCGCAATAGAGAGTAAGCCCCCAGGTCTTTTGTGTATAATACCGTTGCTAAACTAAAAAGAAAATAAGTCTTTTAGTCTGTTTGAATGTTTATAACCCAGAGGCGAATACTGCCTATCACATTACTTCTCTTCAACGATGTTTGCAATACTTTGTAATCAATGAATGCTAACTTACAAAGTATATGACAGTAGTATATGAAGGTTTGTTTGCTCCTCTTCCTCTCCTTGACAACCTCTGCAGAAGTAAGCCTAGTCTCCCGGCGTGCTTCCCAAACGGGCAATGACCAGTGATGACTGCTGCAGTGACTCTCAGGTGAGATCTGTACAGTTTTAATAGCTCCCACGTTCTCTTAGAGTTAATATGCGGCCACAGGTTCCTTTATATAAGACATGTGGGCTCTGTGAGCCATTTTTCTTGGGCACGTTTCAGCGTGTGGAGTTTTATTATTTTCGAACATGCTGACAAGAGTTGTCCGCAAAAGGGAACTATGCCCCTATCCTCCAGGGTTGTCTCATTTTAGTGTTACGTTGGAATGTCTCGCCATCTTGTTTAAAGATGTCCGGCATTCTTAAATCAGACTGGAATTAGTGTACATATATTCCAATCAGAGAGTTGATAGCTGCCTTGCTGTCCGTTACAATCATGACATCTCTTGTGAAATTTCAGCCATCTGACCGCTTTATTTATAGTCGATATTTCAACTTGAAAAACACTACATCCGTCTGATAGTCTGTAGGAGATTTTTGTGTTGTATTGTTCTATGTAAACCCCATCCCCAACGCTGTCTTTATCCAGAATTCCAAGGAAGGATCTCGATTCTAAGGGAGACTCCTCGATTTGGTAGCAGAAGCTCCTTGGCAGGAATGGTTTTGGGATGCAGTAGTCAATTGGATCGGAGAACCAGGTTCCACGGTCTGTGGATCCATACTTCTGTCGCATTCAACCAGATCACCAGGATTTTAGTGCTATCTACCTGGCTTCTAAGTAACATGGCATCCAGCTCATAAGTACAAGAAGTGCTTTAGTTGGTGTTGTCTTCATGGCCTGTGGGATCAGTATTGCCATGGTTCGACTGACTTTTTCTATTTGCAATCTGTTGGTTGCAGTGAGCAGAGATTTCTACAACTCCTTTTGCTTGTATGCCCCATGTTGAGCCTATTGCTTTTTCACATACTCGTAGATAGATGGCTATCGTAGCCTTGGTTACTCTAGCCTGTATATTATATTTCCATGATAGTTTGCTGTCCAGAATGACGCCTAAGTATTTTGCTTTATACAATAGGATAAGTGTGGTGCCATCCATTGTTGGAGGTGTAGAATTTTATACTTTTTACTAAAAAGTACAATTTCTGTCTTCGCTGGTTTTGTTTTTAGTCCGCATTGTTTACTCCATTGACTTAATTTATTTAGAACGTATTCTTACTGCTCTTTTATGGTGTCTAAATGGGTTCCAGAGACTGCAATCGCTAAGTTGTCAGCATAGGCTACAGTCTTTATCTTCTTATTATAGGTCTTTGAGTAGATTATTCACTACCGCATTAAACAAAAGGAGGGATAGTACCCAGCTCTAGAGTGTACCCTTGCACACTTTTCTCGTAATTCTGGTGTTCCCCATTTTCGATGTTATACCCCCATATTCCAAGAGGTATCATTGTCATCACATCAAGGAGATATCAAAAAACACTTGGTTACACATTCGCCTTCGACAGCAATTATGTATTATTTGATTGGCCTTCGGTATTTCCTAGACCTAAGCGGTAGATAGAAGCTGTCGACAACATCCAATTGTTTTTGGTAACGAATAAATAAATGGAAAAATGTTTCCGTCGACTTTATGTGACGACGATGACGCCTTATGGAATATGGGAGATAGTTCTGCGCATTAGTATGCTCGTAATGAGCATGATTGTCGATCAACCTTCAGACCGTCAAGTGCATCTATGACTGCCTGCGTCTCGTCATTATTGAATGCACCTTCAATATCCAGAAAGGCCACTAAGGTATAGTTTTTGTATTGTTTGGACTGTTCGATAGGACTAACCAGACTACTATAGACCCTGATTCACTATCCTACACGATCGTACGATTCATTCACAGGAAACTGTTTCAAAAGTCTGGCCGACTTGAAAAAATCGTTTCAAAATGGCGTTGTAGGCCACACTATTATACAAGTATAATTGAAATAATTTATATACACAATAAAACAATTAAAAACTTTTATTAACATAATAATTTTACATTACTTAAATGTTTTTCTCGAGGCACCAACAATATTCTCATATTTTTCACAATATATACTACACTGATCGCACAGAAACCATAATATTTTGAAAAGTTTCATAAAATTTTTCAAATCGCACGATTTGTCAAAAACTCTGTTGCACGGTTGCATTTTTAGTACTTTTCCAGCACACATGCTTTATTTAGTAGATCGCACGATCGTGTATGATAGTGTAGCAAGGCCTTATATGTAGCGCCTTTTCAACTGATCTGCCCTTTGTGTAGGCGTGTAGAGATGGCGACAATTGGTTTTTGCGAATTTTGGACCTTACATGAATATCTATGATCCTCTCTAGCGTTTTGAAGAGAAAGGCTAATTGGCCTATAATCCCTTTGGGATGAAGATCACGTTGCTTTTGGTCCATTGGAAGCCATGGAGTGATCAGATCCAGTTTATTCTGTGGATTTGCGGATATTATTTCATCTGGTCGTGATGATTTGAACGGTTGGAAACTTTTGATTTCCCAGTGCAGTATCTTTTTTTTTATATAAAGATATACCGCATTCCGGGCATGTAGCAGAAAGGAGCTTTCGTTCTCCCTCAATTGTTGGTTATCCGGAAAGTAGATGTTCATTAATGCTTCTAGCGATTCTTCGAAATTTGTGGTCCAACATCCATCTGGTTTTTGAATAAAGCTTGGGATTGTCAGTTGTTTTGAAAGTATTCTTCGAAGCCTACATGCATCGGACTCCCTCCAGGATCTTCGTTTCGAGTTCCTGATGAGGTTCTTGTATTTGTTCACTGAAGCTTTATATTCCTCCCAGTTATCTGTTCGTTGAAAATTCTACGATATTTCTGTCTTATTTCCGACAGTTCTGCTGACCACCACTTAGGTTTGCTGCTTTCCTTTTTTACAGGTATCGTTCAAGATCGTCTTATAGCGTTCTTGAAAATGTCATTGAGTTTTCCCACTGATATTTTCACGTCCACGACATTGGTTATGGTCGGGTATTGGGCTAGGCTCAGGATTTCTGCTTGTTTTCCCCAGTCAGTTCTCCGCAAAGTTAGATACCTTACTGTCACCGATAAGATTCTTCGCCCTCTCCTGCACACGGTCGAGTAAATCCAATATAGACCTTGGGGCATAACTTTTTTCCATCTTTCGGGTAGTTTTTGAATCCCGCGTTGAAAAAACTTGTCATCTTTTGAAACGATCTACGAATCAATGTAAGTTTTTACTTCTTCATAAGCCTGGAAGTACTGGTCAATCAGGCAATGTGCCATTAATTGAACCAAATGATAGTGCAAGGGAGCAATGTCAACGTTTCCAAGTATGTGTTGACCACTTTTGTAACATGTGGTAAAATCACTTTATCATGTCTCTCGTTGTATTGCGGCCGTTTGTCTTTCAATCCTTGCCTCAAATGCATTTATTGCGTTCGATATTGATCGCTTGCGATTGTTTCAGTCGGTTTCAAAAACTCATAATACACTACGCCGAGCTGGTCTTACCTAATACTGAGCATAACCTTGTAAACGTAAAAATTCTGTTTGGCCGTCGACGGGGAAGCAATGCCGGGATATCTTCATGATTTTCTCCGCTTGGGGTTATCATAATAAACACATTTTTCGTCCCCAGTCACAGTGCGATCCTCATATCCCTTCCGTCTTTGCATTGAAAGCAGATGACGATCATGAAAAAAAATTCTGTGTATGGTTTTGAGAAACATGTTGCCACAAATCGCACTGATTTATTTCGCTACATGAGAGACCCGAATCAATAAACTCGTAATTGCAACTTTACAAGAGAATAGAAGCTTTATTTATCAACCTCTAATTTCGTGGTACAATTGCTTGTAAATCTGTTAATTATGAAACTATTCCATTAAATTTTTGTGAAGAGGTGTATTTGTGTGAAATACATTAGAACCACTAAAAAACCAAATCTCCGGAAAAATACCTAAAATAAGACCTTTTTTCATTCTACTAATAATAGAGTTGATATATTAACAAACAATAATTTTTTTATTTGATTTCGTACGATATTAGTATCACAGCATGATACTCGTTAATTGCTCTATAGCTGTACGATTATTCGCACGATTTGTAGTTATGTCTACAGTTGGCATTACTTTGTTCAAACGTCAAATCATCCAGATTTATGCAACTTCTCGGCGTCAAAGTGCAATTGCAGTGTTAGTCAGTGGATCGGAACGGAATTCTCTAAAGTGGTTGATAACAAAGGTACAGGTGCAGGAAAAGTGAATGTGGAAAATTTTTATTATCAATATTTTTAATGCGCAGCAATTATGCTGTTTGCATAATTTGAAATCCAAATAGCAGTGATCAGAAAAGGAGCAATCATCTGATACCCTCCACTCCTGTATTTTATTTGTGATATCCGAGCTGGCAAGTGTAATAGCCAATACCTCTTGCCTGTTCGAAGTCACGAAAGGGGATTTGTTCCTCATGTTAAGAATTACTAGATCATAAATTCTACTATACTCTTACCTCCTTTGTTTATGTCTGAGCTTTCCCAGATCTAGTGGTGTGCATTTGCATCTGGAAAAATTACAAACAGCCCTCGTACTTTATATACGAATAATGTGGTAAAAAGTTGCGTCAGTTTAAAGAAAAGATATATAATTATAATATTAAAAATGTTTAGCTGCAATCAGGTTGGGTGGGCAATTGGGAAACAAAAACACCAGTTTCTCCCCTATAAGAGATCGGGAAAGTGGCAAGCAAAGCGGCTTAAGTAAATGTTTGGTTTTTCAGTATAAATAAATATTTTTTTATGTCGGCGTACCCAGGGAGAGGGTTGGAACCCACTGAGTGGTCTGTGCTCAGAAATAATGGGTGATTTTATAAGAACTATCGGAAATTTAAAAAAAAAAACACATAAAATTCAGAAAAATGCATGAAATATTTATTTGGATCGATAGTTGGGTCGATATAATTTAATGTTTGAAGATTATTTCATGCAAATGTTGGCCGCGGCTGCGCCTCAAATAGTCCATCCGCTTAGTCCAATTTTGGCATACTCTTTCCAACATTTCGGCCGGTATCTCACGAATAATGTTGGCAATGTTGGCTTCCAGTGCGTCAATCGAAGCGGGCTTATCGCTATAGACATTAGCCTTAACATAGCCCCACAAAAAATAGTCTAGAGGCGTTAAATCGCACGATCTGGGCGGCCAATTGACTGGTCCCAAGCGTGAAATAAACTGTTCACCGAACTCGCCTCTCAATTGGTCCATTGTTTCGCGTTCTGTGTGGCATGTGGCACCGTCTTGTTAAAACCACATGTCATGCAAGTCAAGCTCTTCCACTTTGGGCAAAAAAAAGTTTGTTATCATCGCACGGTAGCGCTCACCATTCACAGTAACGTTGTGATTCGCATCATCTTTGAAGAAATACGGCCCAATAATGCCGCCAGCCCATAATCCGCACCAAACGGTTGTTTTTTGTGGATGCATTGGTAGCTCTTACAATGCTTCTGGCTGCTCTTCACTCAAAATACGGCAGTTTTGCTTGTTCACGTATCCATTCAACCAGAAATGAGCCTCGTCGCTGAACACAATTCTTCGATAAAAAAGTGGATCTTCATCTCACTTTTCAAGAGCGCATTCACCAAAAATTTGGCGTTGTGGTAGGTCGTTTGGCTTCAATTCTTGCACCAGCTGTATCTTATAAGGCTTCACACCCAAATCCTTCCGCAAAATTTTCCACGTAGTGGAGTAACAGAGGCCCAATTGCTGCGAACGGCGCCGAATCGATAATTCACGGTCATCACCAACACTGGCCGATACGGCTGCGATATTTTCTTCAGTTCTTCAGCACTCTACGTAAGCGTGTTGGTGGTTTAATGTCCAACAATGTAAATTTGGTGTGAAATTTTTTTACAATAGCCCGAATAGAAGCCTCAGTAGGTCGATTAAACTGACCATAAAATGGAAGAAGCGCGCGATGAACTTTCTTAACAGAGCACGCATTTTGGTAATAAAATTCAATAATTTTCAAGCGTTGTTGCGTTGTTCGTTTGTAAGACGATTCATTATTAAATTACTGAAGACTGTTTGACAGTGACACAAGATACAAAACGTGCGTGAGCTGTCAAAACTAGTGTTGCCAAAAAGATAATAGCAAAAAAATCACTCGTTAGTAGCTAGTTGGAAACCTTCCTGGTCTCTGCGGCCATAACATAAAACATTTTTAATATTATAATTAAGTAGAAATCGAAATTTTCAACGTAGTCATGTATGTAAAGTTCTCTTTTTATATTGAAATATTGCTCCACTGTACGAGTATGTTTAATTGTGTAAAACTCAGCATCGATGAAGCAATTGCTACATTATGCTGCCACCTGTGCAGCTGGTTGTAATGAAAATACTCGTTCGAGTTAAAGCTTGAATTTTTATCCACCTGCCTGCCTACTGCCTGCCTGCCTTTTGGCCAGCAGCTTCTTTCTTATTTGCTTTTAACAGAAAATTCAGAGATGAATGATGAATAATGACAAATAATTTTTTGTAGCTCCTGCTATCAAAGTTTATATACATATAATTATACATGTATGTGTGTATGTTGGAAAGTGGTGGTATTGAGCTGGGGGCCGTTTGAAAGTTTTCATGATGGGGAAATGGTTGGTGTCATTTAACTCCAGCAACTGCGTTAGTTTATATCTTTTGTGGTTTTTTGTTGCCAGCAGCTGTGTCTCTTTTAAAACAATTTTCCTTCTTTTTTTGCATTTTCCTTTTTCTTTTTTCATTTTGCAAAATATGTTGTTGATAGTTTTGCTGCTTTGCTGTTTTCATCGTCATCATCATTCATATGAACATGTCGTTGACAAATACATATTGTATGTATGTATGTGTGTGCATGAGCTGTGTTATTATAGTTGTAGTAGTGGCAATGGTAGTGTGTGCTGTTGTTGCTGCTTTTGTTTGTTATTATTATTACCTGAGTAATTTTGTGCATGTTTGTTCATGTTTTTAACTCTTGAGTGAATATTCAAAAGTTTCATCAGTTTCAACACAGTATCTCTCCATTGCCATCATTTTCATAATTGTTTTCGTTAAACAATCTCTTGTTTGTGTGTTTTCCTATAATTTGCCCAGTCGGTTTCAAGTAACCGGTTTCACTAGCATGGGCCAATTATTAAGAAGTGAATGTCAGTTTTCACACACTTACACACACACACACATTAGAAAATGTTTTTGGAGAATTCTTTAGGAAAATTTATGAATTAAATTTAAAGCTTTTTTTTTTTGAATAACAAAAAAAGATGCTAAAAATTGAGTTAATAATCATCAGTTAAGCTACGTATACACCAAGGCGAATTAATTATTAGGTGGATGCATCGGCGAATTAAGGCGAATTCGATTAATATGGCGGCACTTTCTCTGTTAAGTTTTGTTTACGTTTTTCGGCGCCATTTAAATTTTTGTACATGTCGTTATTAACTACTTTTGGACACTTAAGTGTGAATTCGCCTTTTTACACAAACAAAATACCTGTTGTTTTTTTTATTGTTGTATTGTTGTAGCGAAGCGGCTACCATGTTTTTTTGTATCATGGTATACACGGTTGTCAGATCTTACAATATTGCCAGAAAAATTGTCTGAAAATATATATTACAATCGTGTGAACTGTTAACTTACAACGTTGTCAGAAAAACCATTGTCAATCAATTGTAAGACGACAATGTTGCCAGGCATCTGACAATCGTGGGAACCAAGGCGAATTGATACAGGTGAATGCAAGCGGTAAGGCGAATTCAGTACTAATTATGTATTTTGTTATTGTAAAACATGTCGTGAATGTCAGAATCTAAATTCGCCTAAGATTATTCAGCTGGAAAAAAAATTTATATAAATGTTAAATGTAAACTTTTATAATTGTTTGTACCTTTTCTTTCAAATAACCCCAAAGAAAAAAGTCCAACGGTGTCAAATCACATGATCTTGGCAGCCAATTGACATCGCCATTACGTGAGATAACACGGCCATTGAATTTGTTGCGCAAAAGAGCAATTGTTTCGTTAGCTGTGTGGCAAGTGGCACCATCCTGCTGAAACCACATATCGTCTACATCCATATCTTCCAATTGGAGCCATAAAAAGTTCGTTATCATCATCTCACGATAGAGAACATCATTCACAGTAACTGCCTGACCGGCCTCATTTTGGAAAAAATACGGCCCGATGATGCCGCCAGCACGTAAACCGCACCAAATAGTCACTCTTTGTGGGTGCATTGGTTTTTCGGCAGTCACTCTTGGATTCTTATTCGCCCAAATGCGGCAATTTTGTTTATTGACGAATCCACTGAGGTGAAAATGTGCCTCATCACTGAAGATGATTTTCTTCGAAAATTGATCATCATTTTCATAATAAGTCTGGATAACTTTAACCCGTTGTTCGATTGTGTATCTCTCCATGGTTCAAATTGAGTAAGTCTGAAATAGAGAAATGTCAAATAAAATGCGGAAGAAAACTTGGCGTTTAGGTGTGGTTCACATTCAACATCGGCCCTTGAAATTTAACCACCCGATAATATTGGCTGGACGGGGATACAAGCTAAAGGAATTATACAGGGTTTCTCAGAACTCAACGTTTGTAATTAAAATCACAGATTATATTAGTTTTTCACTTCTAAATTCACACAAATTTCTTGAAATTGCACTAAATCATACAAAAAAATCTCCAAATTAAAATGGCGCGAAAAAGTTTGTAAACAAAAGAAAAATTTGATAGTCTCATTGGAAAAAACGCAAGAAGCTAAAAATAATCACCTGTGCTGTTAAGTTCACCTTGGTTTAAAGTCAATGCGAATTCATTATTAGGTGGATGCATCGGCGAATTCAAGCGAATTCGCTTAATATGGCGGCACTTCCTCTGTCAAGTCATGTTTACCTCTTTCGGCGCCATTTAAAGTTGTATTCATTTACTAAAAACTTTTACAAATTTGTAATAATTGTTACTAGAAAGCGTTCATTAACCCAAAAAATTTGCAACGAGAGAGCGTCAAAAGAGCGTAAAAAAATTGAGAGCCATAAAAATTCTTGTAAAATTTTAGGTTTGTTCATTTACTTTTCTAGCAGAAATTTGCAACGAGAGAGTAAGAAAGAATTGCACAAAATTACTCTCAAAAATACTAAAAAGTAAATGAACACTTTACCAGCCAAAATTTGCAAGTTTTAGTAGTGATATTTAGTGATATTTGAGTACACGCTTTTTATTTTTACACTTGGGAACATTTTGTATATTACGGTCAGAAAAATGTGAATTTACTAATATCATTATGTTTATACTAAAAAGTATATTACTTAATTGAAAAATTAAACCTAATTTTTTTCGACAGACATTTTTTAGTTATGGCGGTTTATTAAATTTAATCAATTCAAAATATTTTAATTTTTTGCATTTGTGTTTATGCTCTGCGATACGTTTTGTTGGCCAATATGGAGAAATCCTTACTAATATTTTAGATGTGAAAGTATTGCTTTACACTTTTAAAATTTAAAAAGAATTTTGAAAATCGATTTAAAAGTTACGGATTTACATATCTAAAAACGCATTTTCCGAACGGACAAAATTTCCGGACAGACAATTTTTCCATCCGATTTCATCTGATGATATGTCTTATTACAAATAAAAAATAATTTAGAGTGTCGGGCTATAAATAATGCAGTTTTTAAAATGTAAAAAGCAGAAAAATAATTTTGAAAATCGGTGTATAAATGATGGAGATATACGATTAAGCCGTAATGATACTTTCTTTTTAAGATTTTGGAGAAGAGTATAGATTTATTAGCATTGAAATTATTATTAAGAGCAAAGAGTTCAGCTATGTATATTGAAAAGAATCTAAAAACGTCAAAATATTTTAACACGTTATCGATAAAAGATGGAAAAAAATTCAAAAAGTATTTAAGCAAACATTTGCAGCTTAAAATGCTACCTCAATGTAGAGATTTTTTCTCAACTAAACGATTTTTCATGCATATGATCACAAAGATGTTCGGAGGATTCTATTGTGACTTAAAATATCAAAGTTAACTAATAATTTTAATAATAAAAATTATTCCCTTTGAAAGAAAGTAATATTTTCATGAACACTTACCATTATTTGTTGCAACATCTTCTGACCTAGATGTACTAGGTTCTGTGTTGTTGATTTTAGCCATCTTATTTTGGTACAGGTGGTCGCAAGCTACACAAAACTATTTTGTTTAACGTTGTCACACTTTTTATAGCTTTTAAATTTTACATGCACTTATAATTGGTTTTATATTAGTAAAATATATTTTTTTCAATTTCTTTTACAAAATCTGTTTTCTAAATATGAACACAAAACAGCTGTTTGAATAATTCCTGCAAATAAAAAATCTACTTGCAAAAATTTGCAAGAATTTTTTGTGTCTCAAATTTTTTGCTCTGTTTTGATGCTCTCTCGTTGCAAATTTTTTGGGTTAATGAACACTTTCTAGTAACAATTGTTACAAATTTGCAACAATTTTTAGTAAATGAACACACCTTTTTACTTGCAATAATTATTCAAACAGCTGTTTTGCTTTTGTGTTTACAAAACAGTATTTCTAAATTAAGCTAAAAATTAAAACATTTTGGAAAATTTAAGAATTTGTAATTGTATGTAAACTTTTAAGCCGATTAAAAGTATTAAAAAGATTACAAATTTATTTTTGTGCAACTTGTTAGCAACAGAAGTAAAATAAGAAGTCTAAGGGAAATAAACTAAGCAACACAGTATCTGACACTTCAGTGGCAAAGGATGTTCCGGCAAATTTACTTGCTTGAATGTGTTTAAAGCTTCTAGGGAAGCAATTGAATTCACACTTGGATCCTTCCATTTATAATTATATTAACATTTATCTAATTTTAACCTCCAAAATATTTCGGTTTTTAGTTTCTTTATTTTTTGCAAACCAGATGCTATTTTTAGTATTTGAAATATTATTAGTACCTAGCTACTCGGTACTTTACACTTTGAAATTAATTTGAAAAAATAAAAATGCTATGTGCAGGCAGGCAGTTATAAAGCGGCCCATACACGTTTCAATTCAATTGTGAATTGAGTCTTTCAACTGAATTGATTATTGCCCACATACGTCATAAACCGAATTGAACGATTTTCATTCAACTATTAAATTCAATGAAATTATAGACAATTTAAAAAATATATAGCGTTCTCTTTGCAAAAACACTACAAATATAAATTTTGAGACCTGATCAAGGGACACGCAACACAATCGAATTGAAAGACTTGCTAGTCAACTTGAAAAAATCAAAACATTTTAATTTTTCCTCAACCAACTCGACAACTGCCAAACTAACCAACTGACAAAGCCATACACGCTTTGATTTGGACAACAACCGACTCAGTTGCCAACTGAGTTGAAACGTGTATGGGGTGCATAACGTATAAATACACGTTTCAATTCAATTGTGAATTGAGCTTTTCAATTGAATTGGTTCTTGGCAACACACTTCATAAACTGAATTGAAAGATTTTCATCCAACTATCAGATTCAATGAAATTAAAGACAATTTTAAAATTATTTAACATTAAAATTATTTAAAATTACAAATATAAATATGGACAAAAATTTATTGAATTTTTGTTGAACTTTATAATTTTTAAATTAAATTTTTGGTTTGTACATTTGCAGAACAGGTTATAAAGGGCGTTTTTTTAAGCCCGATAGAACTTGAAATTGTAAAAAATAACACAAAAAATTAAATTGTAATCAAAATTTTTTTTTATTCGAACGATCAATACGTGACATTAACATTTGAAAATGATTTCGGGCATATGGGCACCGCGGCTGTTCTTGACAAAGCGCATTTTGGACGTCCAATTTTGGGCCACTTTTTCGAGCACTGCTGGCCGTATGTCACGAACAACACGAACAATGCTGGCCTCCAAGGCGTCAATTGTTGCTGGTTTATCAGCATAAACCAGTGACTTCACGTAGTCCCACAGGAAATAATCGAGAGGTGTCAAATCGCACGACCTTGGAGGCCAATTGACAGGTCCATTTCTCGAAATCAACTTATCGCCAAATTTTGATTTCAGTAAGTCGATGGTTGCGTTCGCCGTATGGCACGTAGCGCCATCCTGTTGAAACCACATCTCCTCCGGATCAATGTCATCCATATTTTCAAACAAAAAATCATTGATCATGGTGCGGTAACGATCTCCATTGACCGTAACGCGAGCTCCGGCCTCATTTTTGAAGAAATAAGGTCCGATGATGCCACCAGCATGAAAACCGCACCAAACAGTGCATTTTTCTGGATGTAATGGAGTCTGTAGGGTCTCTTGTGGATTGGTCTCACTCCATATGCGGCAATTTTGCTTATTAACAAACCCGTTAAGCCAAAAATGCGCCTCATCGCTGAACACAATTTTGCGATAAAAGTTGCGCGAATCGACGACTGATTTTCAAAGTAAATTTGGATAATTTCGTAGCGTTGTTCAAGCGTGAGTCTATTCATGATGATTTGTCAGAGTATACTGAAACAAATAAAAAAAATGTTTCATCAAAATTTAATTTTTTGTGTTACTTTTTACAATTTAAAGTTCTATCTAGCTTAAAAAAACACCCTATAGTTCAAGTTTTTTTCCTTTCTTAAGTTTTTTGGACAACTGATCAGGAGACTCGAACATACAAAGCACAATCGAATTGAGAGACATAATAGCCAACTTGAAAAAAATCAAAATGGTTTGATTTTTCTTCAACCAACTCGACAACTTCCAAACGAATCAATTTAAACGTCTTGATTTGTACAACAACCGACTCAGTAGCCAATTGAGTTTATCGCAAAGGGAATGATCTTTTAGAACCCAAGTGAGCTGGAGAATCCAGGTACTTTCTTGAGAATCCAGCGGCCTGCTTACCTAACCAACTGAGTTGAAACGTGTATGGGGTAAGCGCCCCTAATTAAAAATAGATATTTTATTCAAAAGTATATAATCACCCCTGTATTTAGCGTATTTCGACTACGTCTGCTACTAGATTAAATAAAATTGCAAAACTTTTCTTTATTCTGTTACAAGCCGTACTTAAAAAACGCCAGCCACGACAATGCTGAATATAAATGACCACAACCACGCTCTTTTTATAACAATATACATATGTATAATAGGTGTGTTTCTTTACTTTCCGGGCAAGTTTCGGGCAAAAGAGAGCATGCATGAGTTACTCTCAAATACAGATAAAATTTACCTAAAGTACGGGAACGCAAAAAGCCAAATTTCTAGCCCAAAAAGAAACATATGCTGTGTTTTGATATGGCAAAAAAAATTGTCACTTATTTTTACGAAAAAATACTGTGATATTTTTCACTTTTTAGCTTTTAAGGTCTTTTTTACATTCCTGTTTATTTAATTTTTATATAAAAACACTGAAATGATTTGTATACGAGTTGATTCAAATGAACTTTGTTTCTTTGCTATTGTTTATTTTTCGAACAGCTGATTGCTTAATTACTTGCCCAAACTAGCCCGAAGAAAAAGTACGGGCTGTTTAGTGCAAGAAGAGGAAGCATACTATTCTCTCAAAAGCGCTCTCATTTGCCCAATTTTAAAGTACGGGAACGCTTTTCGTGCAAATTGGGATCCCGCGGGATCCCAAAGTAGAGTAAAGAAACACACCTAATTTGTCCAAAAAATATAAGAGTAGTTATTAAGTACTCATACATACATAACAACACTACTCGTAACTTGCAAATTTTAGCTAGAAAACTCACATTTTTGAGAGTAATTTTGCAAAATTTCTTGTTACTCTCTCGTTACTAGTTTTTACTAGTAAAGTAGATGAACACACCTTAAGTTTTTGTACATGTTCTTTATCAACTACTTTTGACATCTGAAGTGTGAATTCGCCTTTTTACGCAAACAATATACCTGTTGTTTTTTATTTTAGCGAAGCGGCTATCTTGCTTTTTGTATCATGGTTTAAAATAAAGCGTTTCTCACAGACCTGCTGGGTGTCGTTGTGTGGCTGTATGTAGACTTTTGTTAACTGTGGAAGCACAAACACATGAATGTTAACAATTTACATGCATTTATCGTATGTTATCGCCTTAAGGACATACTCGTTTCTATCATGCACACACAAGCCACACACATACACACACACATGCAAACACGCATTTCTTACTTTTCGTAAACAACACTTTACATTAACAAAAGGTAAACTTATCAAAGTTCGTTGTTGTCGTTTTCTTTTTTTTTAAATACATTCAGCAACAACAATGACAAAAATAGCTGCTGTTGCTAACATTATCAAAGACAAGCTGTTGCTGATGTCCTTTGTTGTTAAACTTCAGCAGTTGTTGCTTTTATGTCATTCATTTTCCTTTTATTTTTCTGCTTTTGTAAACATTTTACTGCATTTATAGATTTCAGAATCTTGTTCAATTTTCGTAATTAATTGCTGGGTAAAATTCCGAGTATTTCATTCAAAACAATTAACAATACTTTGAAGTAATAATATTGACTGGACGGGGAAACAAGCTAAAGGAATTATACAGGGTTTCTCAGAACTCAACGTCAAGCAGAAACGGAGTAACAGGATTGATTGTAATCATCATAAGAAAAATCCGAAAAAAAATCTATCTATTATTTATTTATTGAATCTTCACAATGTGAACTAACAACAAGTATTCAAATCTTAATACTAAATACAAAAAATTAATAATTAAGTCCAGCCAATGCTAGACAAAAAGTTTTATTTTGGGGCAAATATGTCGTTAAAATCACCTATTTAAGGCTCTGATAGTGGCAAGGGTATCCCATCTTAACCAAGTGTGACCGCTAAAATAAAGTATTTTTTCGTGCCAGAGGGTGTGGGCGAAGTTCCAGTTTACTGAAAAATTCATCTTTTACCAGTGGAACACACAGATCCTTGTGACTTCGCAAATTTCTCACGTACCATGGAGCTGCAGTAATCGTTCGAAAAATTTGATTTTGCCGTCTTTGCACTTTTTCAATGTTAGATGTTGGGGCCATACCCCATAATTGGACTCCATAGCATCATATAAGCTTGAGACTTGCATTGTATAACAAAAGTTTGCAGTCTAGCCAATTATCATTTACTGTTAAAAGTCAACAGAACTCTGTTAAATAAAAAAATTGCAACTATGGTTCATGTCTGTACTAGTTAAATTAAAAATTTGTTTTCTCACATTTGTATGTGTAATTAATTAAAAATTAAATTCTACAACAAATTTATATTTAAAAATACGCATTAAAATTTTGTTATATTTTTAAATAAGAATTATAAATATACTAAAAATTTGTTAGTTTTTTATAAGTTCGAATTTTTTACGATATTTCGAAACTAAAATGACGATATTTTCAAAATGTATCGGCATATTGACGATTGCTTCCATATTTTTTCTGGCAGCCCTGCATACACTGTCTATTTATTTTAATTATTTTTTATTTTAATTATTTATATTACGTTGATTATTACAGTTTTGGTTTATTACAATAAAGCTATTCGTGACGTTGTTATGATTGCTTAAGGATTATTTATGCAAAAGTAAGTTTGGTTGACACGATTTTTTCCTCCCGGCGAGGGGGAAAAATGCGTTACGCACTGACCAGAGGGTCCGTACCCTCCGCTTTGTATCGGGCTGATCACCACAGTGAACCTACCGACTAAAAAACCCCCGGCGAAGGGGATTGCTTCGGGGTGGATTACCAATAGCTTAATTAGCCCTTCTCTTTACACTATCCTTCGTGTGAGATCCTGATTATGATCTTGTTCTGCGGCGTCCAGATCTGGCTTTTTGGTCCGAAGAACTTTTTCACAGAATCGCGATACCGCTAAAAAAAAACTGGCCTCACTCACGACATTCTCTATCGTTATTCAGCCAGCTACCATCTCCAGCTCTCTACGAGAGCCCATCGATTACACTTAAAGAAAGTGTGTTCGGTGTCATCCACGACTTCTTCTTCTTCGTATAAACAAAATGGTGTGTTGCACTTGCCCATTTTGTATAAGTAGCCGCGACCTGCCAGCATTTGAGACAGGTAATAGTTCACATTCCCATGCCGTCTGTTCAACCATTTCTCGATATTGGAAATGAGACGCTCCGTCCATCAACTGTGTAACATTTCCTCCCGTATTTGCTGCATACTTCCAAGGTCTGCATGGCCATTCTGCCTTGATATCCATGCCTTCCTTCGTGCTAGAATTTGTAAATCTATTGGGGTTGGTTGACATGATAACATGGTTGGATATGACAGTAATATGGTAACTTCAATTTGTAGTATGGTTACTCACTATTACAACAATGTTGAAGTAGAGCTGCAAAACTATCGATAGTCGTCCCCATCGATATTTTCGATAGTTTCAAGAAAAACTATCGATATTGTCGATACTGTCGTTAAGCGCTACTTTTGGCTATGAATCTGTAACTCAAGTGGAAGTTAGTAACCATAGATACATACATATTTATATATGTATATATTAAAACTTTACGTATTTTTATTCTATGATAAAAAAATATAACTTTTAGATACTTTTCTTTTTATTTTTGCTAAACACTTTGAGCTGCAGCGTCACCTGTATGCAAAGAGAACAAAGTTCTTTAAGTTGCAGCCGACATTTAAGGCCATGTTACACTATCATACACGATCGTGCGATCTACAAAATAAAGCATGTGTGCTGAAAAAGTACTAAAAATGCAACCGTGCAATAGACTTTTTGACAAATCGTGCGATTTGAAAAATTTTATGAAACTTTTCAAAACATTATGGTTTCTGTGCGATCAGTGTGGTATATATTGTGAAAAATATAAGAATATTGTTTGTTCCTCAAGAAAAAATATTTAAGTAATGTAAAATTGTTATGTTAATAAAAGTTTTTAATTGTTTTATTGTGTATATAAATTATTTCGATCGTACTTGTATAATAGTGTGGCCTATAACGTCATTTTGAAGCGATTTTTTCAAGTCGGCCAGACTTTTGAAACAGTTTCCTGTGAATGAATCGTACGATCGTGTAGGATAGTGAATCAGGGTCTTTCGCCGCAGCCGCCAGATATAAGTTGACATGTTTAACTAACATTTTTTATATAAAAAAAAAACTCTTTTTTTATTTGAGATAAAAGTAATAAATGATATAATACACTTACCTTTGATAGGTAATATTATTTATATAATATATTTTCATTTGCAAATTATGCTATACCTATAAAAATTTGAAGGCGGCTAAATAAATGGCCGGAAACGTTATGCTGGCTACATGTAACCGGCTTCGTATATACGTTCAAAAATTGTCGATAGTATCACTATCGAACGAAAACAATCGATAGTTAGCTAAAAATAAAACTATCTATACTATCGATAGTACGATCGATTGTTTTGCAGCTCTATGTTGAAGCAGAATATAGTATAGTTGTATATAAATTGTCCAAATTAGTTTGAACAAACTTATTTTATATTTATTTATAAATATATTAGTGTATATTTTCTTTTAAACAATTATCAATTTTAAATTTTACTTACCATTTATACTAATTTGTTTAATACTTAAGCCCAGTTCAGACTGTTATACTTTGTATTAATACTTGTCAAAAATTCAAATAATACGTGCAAGTCCGATAGTCTGAATGTAATCCGTCATACATACGAAAAATAATACGATAAAAATTTGACATCCCATACGACTTTGTTGTTTTTTGAAACTTTTCAAAACGATAATACTTTACATTGTATCAGGGTTGTGTTTTTTAGCAAACCAGCTAATTAAAAATTGAGTAGTCGGCTATTTCGTAGCCGATGGGGTGCCGTCACTGATAGTATTTTTTGTCGTTATAAAAAAGCTCGAAATTTGGAATTTAGCTGTCATTTATAAATGTATTTTGATCATGCTAGTATGTATGTTTCTGCTATTGAATTTGGATGTGTTATACATAATTATTATTTTAACTGTTGAAGAATTTCACGCGCCGGCACTTCTATCGCCTGCGACGAATAGCGCACCTGCCGCCGTGAAAAGTTTTATGATGGCACATCATATTTGGTTTATATCAAGTGTGATGGTGTGAATGCAAAATCTAATTTACGTTAGACTTTTTGACAGTCGCAAGAAATGTGTTTAGACTTTTATCTCACAAAATCTAATGAAAGTATTTATACTTGTATAATAGTCTGATTGGGCTTTTAATAATAATTCCCTTATACTTACCACTTATTTATTTGAATTACCTACTTATCTGTACTCACCACTTTTGTAAAGTTCTTCGCACTGGCAAGTCAAGTTAATTGGACCTTTTCAAGTGTCAATTTGGTTTTTACTTAGTTTCCGGTTGAAAAAATTAATTGCTTGACGTACCAGCTCGAACGAGACAAACCCCAGTGCGAGTAACTTTAGTTTTAATTCATCAAAGATGTTTCCCACTCAGGTGAATAAATAATAAATTACTTTATATGTATTAGAAAAGAAATATTAACCTGCTTTTTATTTCTTTTCCCCAAAAAACCCGATATAATTGGCTCACCACGAGTTAATTATATTCCCAATTCTGCTCTGGATAAAGCAGAATTGGTTAACTCAAATTGTGCTTTTAGCGCATAAAAAAATCAACAATTTGTTTATAAATTCTTTTTAACAAAGCTATAGTCAGTCATGTGTCAATTGCGTTTTAAATTTAACAATATAATATTGTCGCCAACAATCATGTTGCCCTTAGAATATTGTCATAACAACCATATGATTTTTTTCCACGCGGTTGCACCTACCAAACTCATATCCTGTAACTCCCGTGGCCTCATCACTAAAGAAAAGATACTCAAATATTGCCATAGTTAATGTCACCTTCTGGATATTATTTTTCAGTGGGTTTCATGGCATTTAGTGGTACCTATATTATTTGCTGGTTGAATATTTCTCAATAAAAATATGAAATTCCTTAAATGCTTCGCTGCTTGCATAGAAACGTATAATGTAATACAAATTCTCGCGTATGCACAATTTTTCCTTTGAACAAATTTAAATCACAATTTAAAAAATTTACTAACAATTCTAACATTAAAAATACAAGTGTTCAAAATCTCATACATTCGAAATATCTACTCAACCGTTTAAATGGAAAAATAAACAAATACGAGTGAGTATGTATGTGCACAAATATTTAATGTAACAATTTTCACATAATCCTATATAGACAGCAACACAAATACAAGCACATACATATTCATGCCAATTTATATACTATCTCATGCACAGACATACTAACATACACACACACATACACACAGTCATGTGGGAACACAAATGTGTTCGTCAGTAAAGGATATGTATTTGTTTTTAGAATATTATGCTTAAAACTACATTAACGATTATAGAATTTTGCATTTAGTTTTATACATTTGCATGGAATGCTTCTTTGTTTTGAGTGGACAAATTGTCAACAGAAAAGCAAAACCACCCACAAAAGAACAGAAAAAAAAGGAAACAAATTCATAGAAATTAGATACAAAGTGAATAAACAATAGCAAAAACCAAATGGTGTGAAACCCATTTAAATATACGAGGTCCATGGAAAAGAAGTTTCTTTTGACACTACGTACATAATATCGGGTTTTCCAATAAGGATTTCACAATACCTTTTTTTATTTGATATATTTCCAAACCCCCTATCTTGATCCCAGTTTTGTTTACCTTTTTTCTAAATATAATTGTTGTTTATATCAGGTGATTTAATAAGAACTATCGGAAATTTAAAAAAAAACACATAAAATTCAGAAAAATGCATGAAATATTTATTTGGATCGATAGTTGGGGATATAATTTAATGTTTGAAGATTATTTCATGCAAATGTTGGCCGCGGCTGCGCCTCAAATGGGTCCATCCGCTTAGTCCAATTTTGGCATACTCTTTCCAACATTTCGGCCGGTATCTCACGAATAATGTTGGCAATGTTGGCTTCCAGTGCGTCAATCGAAGCGGGCTTGTCGCTATAGACATTAGCCTTAACATAGCCCCACAAAAAATAGTCTAAAGGCGTTAAATCGCACGATCTGGGCGGCCAATTGACTGGTCCCAAGCGTGAAATAAACTGTTCACCGAACTCGCCTCTCAATTGGTCCATTGTTTCGCGTGCTGTGCGGCATGTGGCACCGTCTTGTTGAAACCTGAAACCACATGTCATGCGAGTCAAGCTCTTCCATTTTGGGCAAAAAAAAGGTTGTTATCATCGCACGGTAGCGCTCACCATTCACAGTAACGTTGTGATTCACATCATCTTTGAAGAAATCCGCACCAAACGGTTGTTTTTTGTGGCTGCATTGGTAGCTCTTGCAATGCTTCTGGCTGCTTTTCACTCCAAATACGGCAGTTTTGCTTGTTCACATATCAATTCAACCAGAAATGAGCCTCGTCGCTGAACACAATTCTTCGATAAAAAAGTGGATCTTCATCTAACTTTTCAAGAGCCTATTCACCAAAAATTTGGCGTTGTGGTAGGTCGTTTGGCTTCAATTCTTGCACCAGCTGTATCTTATAAGGCTTCACACCCAAATCCTTCCGCAAAATTTTCCACGTAGTGGAGCAACAGAGGCCCAATTGCTGCGAACGGCGCCGAATCGATAATTCACGGTCATCACCAACACTGGCCGATACGGCTGCGATATTTTCTTCAGTTCGCACTCTACGTAAGCGTGTTGGTGGTTTAATGTCCAACAATGTAAATTTGGTGCGAAATTTTTTTACAATAGCCCGAATAGAAAGAAGCCTCAGTAGGTCGATTAAACTGACCATAAAATGGAAGAAGCGCGCGATGAACTTTCTTAACAGAGCACGCATTTTGGTAATAAAATTCAATAATTTGCAAGCGTTGTTCGTTTGTAAGACGATTCATGATTAAATTATAGACCAAACTGAAGATGTTTGACAGTGACACAAGATACAAAACGTGCGTGAGCTGTCAAAACTAGTGTTGCCAAAAAGATAATAGCAAAAAATCACTCGTTATGAGCTTGATATAAAATATAATATACAGCCATGTCACAGAGCTTAATTCCGTTCGGAAACGGAATTGAATTCTTTTTTTACTTCTTCGAAAAACGAAAAACTAAAAAACTTTTCGGAATGAAATCATTTCTAATTGCAAGAATGAAACTAGTATTATCTTATAGAACTGATTTCATTCCGAAAAAGTTTTAAATTTTTGTTTTTTGAAGAATTAAAAAACCGATTCAATTCCATTTCCGAACGGAAGTGAATTCTGTGACATAATATAAATTTTAAATTTATTGAATTTTTGATGAACTTTTATAATTTTCTAAATTAAATTTTTGGTTTGTACATTTGTACAACGGGTAATAGTTCAGGTTTTTTCTTTCTTAAGTTTTTTTTCCCCCCCTTAAGAAGGATTTTTTACAATACAAATCTGCTGTGATCAATAATTTTGATTGAAGAAGACAAGAAAAATAATAATCAAATCTTTAGCTTGGGGACAACTAGCTGTTTCGTAGTCGCTACACTACTCATCAGCACCCACTGGGATTTGAACTCGGGTCATGATTTTTTAATTCAATATTTGCAAATAATTCGTTCAGCTCAAGGTCCTTTTTGTTTTTTTTTTAATATTTAATGTATTTTTCAATATTTCGCCTTCCTTTGAAAAATTTCAATTCAAATTTTGTGTTGAATTTACACACAAAAAAACAAATTTTCCTGAAGAAATCTTCTAAAGAAAGACGAAATATTGAAAAATACATTAAATATTAAAAAAAAAAAAAAAAAAAAAACAAACAAAAAAGACCTTGAGCTGAACGAATTATTTGCAAATATTTTAAAAATATAAAATTTTTATTTTTAAAAATATGTTTTCGTGTTATTGATAATATTTTATTCTAGTTTTGGTTTACAGTCATTTGTTCTTAGATTTAGTTTTCCATTGAAATTGCTCTTGAAAAAGTTTTTTTAGTCTTATCTCGACTTAAGATGTTTTGATATAATGCCACAGGTATATACGAGTATTTACAAAACCTATGTTGTAATACGGAAAAAAAGGAATATTAAAAAGGTGTTTGCCTATTAATTATATAGATTTCTTCATTCTAACGGGCAAAAATATAAAATAAATGCAAAACAAGAACCATTTGTCGTTACTGATTGTTGGAACTTTTCAGTGAAGTGGAATTTCAATCGACTTTTAAGCCTGCCTTAATAATTATATGTGAACGAGTATGCATACGTATGCATATATGACAGTTTGCAAATTCGTATTAAAATCAAGTAAGTAGTTTACCGTGTGAATCAAAATCAAATGTATCACATGTGCGTGCGGCTCTTGATAGAAATGTAAACAAAAAAAAAACAAAAAGAAGCAACAGCAACAACAAACTTTATTTTATGCTTCATTGGCATGCAAAAACACGCAATTTCAACACACAGCGAAATAAAACAAACAAAAACACATCGCACTCACACAAAAGCTAACGAATTTTCATTGTAGGACACACACTTGCACAAACACATACGAGTATAGAGAAGCAATCAAGAGAATAGTAAAAGACACAACAACAAGCACACATGAACATATACTCGTATATAATATAAACACTCTGTGGTAATCACATTAAAGTAAACATACAGGCATAGTTGCCAGATCGAATAGGCTCAATAAAGCAATATAGTTACAAAAAACTCTAGGTTAAGGCTATGATGAAGGGGTCCAATTTGGTCCTTTTGTACTGTCTGGAGATGATAAAGAGTAGTTAAATTTTAAGGCTAGATTTTGATTTTGAATAAAACATCTAGGAATAATTGTCATTTTTTTTTATTATTATAATACCGGTTGGTATTTTTTTTTTTTTGTAGCATTTTTTATTTATTGAATCTTCAAAATGAACTAACAATAAGTATTCAAATCTTAATCTAAATTTAAAATTAAATACCGGTTGGTATGGTTCAACTATATATGTAACAAAATGATATGCCGCCAATGTCACATTGGCGGCATATCTTCATCCGATGGTCCAAATTTTCGATAACGCTGAGGCATATTTGAGGTTCTATGCTGTTAACGTGCCAAATTATCTCATCCTTTACCTCTTAAATTATTGCTGGCTTATCGACGTAGACCTTTTCTTTCAAATAACAGCAAAGAAAGAGACCTACGGTGTCAAATCATGTGATCTTGGCGGTCAATTGACATCGCCACCACGTGACATAGCACGGCCATTGAATTGGTCACGCAAAAGAGCCATTGGTTCGTTGGCTGTGTGGCAAGTGGCACCCTCCTGCTGAAACCACATATCGTCCACAACCATATCTTCTAACTCTGGCCATAAAAAGTTAGTTATCATCTCATGATAGTGAACACCATTCACAGTAACTGCCTAACCGGCCTTTGTGTACGAATCATGGAAAAGATACACCCAGATGATGCCGCCAGCCCATAAACCACACCACAGTAACTGCCTAACCGGCCTTTATGTACGAATCATGGAAAAGATACACCCAGATGATGCCGCCAGCCCATAAACCACACCAAACAGTCACTCCTTGTGGGTGCAGTGGATTTCGATAATCATTCTTGAATTATGATTCGCCCAAATGCAGCAATTCTGCTTATTGACGAATCCACTGAGGTGAAAATGTGCCCGATATGAGTTTTGATTTGAACGCCCATTTTCACAATTAGTCTGAATAACTTTAAGGCATTGCTCGATTGTGTATCTTTCCATGGTTCAAACTGAGCTAGTCTGAAATTGAGACAAAAATGAATTGATCATGAATGAATGATATGCAGAAAAACGTGACGTTAAGGTATGATTCAGATTCACCATTGGCCCTTAAAACTTAACCATCCGATATGAAGCTTAGCACTCTTCGGGGGAAAAAGTTCAACCTACCTACTGGTATCGGTGCGCTGAAGTACAACATTCTTATTTAAAAGAGAGCCGAACAACGGTATAGAAAGCGTTCAACACTCTCTTCTTCTTGCTCTTTATCCCCACAGAAATCATTATAAATATAACCGCATGCACATCGTATGATAGTTACCTGTCTGAACAGCTCAATCTATCCTTCAGGACCATGGTGCTCTTTTCATCATAACTGGGTCATTTTAGCCCGGATTTTTGATAGGTAATCTCACTTGGCCGCCTGTCCTGTACAGACCATAAAAATTAATGCTATAATTGGTTATTATGCCTATAAGCGGCATCTTTTCTATCCTGTCTATGCTCTCTCTTATACCTGAGCCCCAGTTTTTGGTATTCAGTCCTCTACAATATTTCGGGGTACTTCACTGTGCCCCGGTAACCAGAAAAGCTCCAGACTCAAATGTTTTCCTATCTCATTAAGGATCCTCCCGGGGAGCAGGATTTGTATTGCTGTACACCAAACCAGGGGACTTTGCTTTCTGGGGCATAGAAGGGTAGAAGTTCTTCATTTATTCTAGAAAACAAAACTCTAGAAAGTCATATGAGCTATGTTGTGTTGAGCTGCCGAAGGACTTACTAAGAGTTAATTTGCAGACAGGGATTAGCAAAGCCCACGGGAGGATTTGATTGCAGACTATGCCGGCGTTACTCATGGTTAAGGTGCCTACATCTTGTATGAAATATTCTGGCTGCGGTTTGAGCCTAATATTGCATGGTAACTGTGATGCATGCCGGTTTTCCGGGGGCTAATAAGCTCCCGAGATGCTGTTATCTTGCGACAGATACCTATAATGTAAGCAACAAGAAGTGATGATTAGGCGGGCTAGTTGTTTAAAATTTGATGCTCCTAATAGGCTGCGGGATACCAACTGATTGAGCCTTGTCTTCTATTGATTTCTGGAAATTCCCACAGAGGAGGGATTAGAAGGTGGCCCGAACTATTCAGCAAGGAGTTTGTCTATATGGCTACAAACTTATGGTAAAAAGTTGCAAGCTGTGTGAACTTTGCAAGTCACACAGGCCGTGAGGTTGCCGGTCCAGACGAGAGCTGATCTTCCATTGATTGTGTGGCGAATTGTATACAGGAGGGACCAGAAAGTTTGATCATATGGTTACAAACGTATGGTAAAAAGTTGCCACATATATGAACCTTGCAAACCACACGGGGGCGCTGCTGACTCCTAAATAGTTTACCCCGTGGAGTTGGTACATCATCAGACAAGGTAGGTGCTAATGTAAATCAATTTCCACAATCTATTTCAGTAAGGGTATCCCGGAAAGCTAATTTTGCTTGGGCGTATGCCTAACCAGGGCACTCTGCACTCTTTCTGGCGTATAGAGAGCTAGAAGTCCCTCATTTTTTTTTGCAACTGAAACTATAAAAAGTTGCATAAGTTAGACTGTATTGGACTTCCGACAACCTCGCCAAGTGTTAGTTCACAGAACGGGGATCGACAAATCCTACGGAAGCTCTGCTTGCAGACATTCCCCTGATTATAGTTGAGGTGCCTACTTTAGCTGAAACGTTCTTACTGTATGTGCGACTATGGTGCATGCCGGTTTTCGAGGGCTAATTACCCCCGAGGTGCTGTTATTTGTAGCAGATACCTGTAATGTAAGCAACCAGTAGTGATGGTTAGGCGGGTAAATGCTAATCCTCTCAATGAGCTACATCCTACCAACTCATTAAGGCTTGTCTTCCATTAACTGTCTGGGCAATTGCATAGAGGAGGAATTAAAAGGCCCGAGCTCTTCAGCAAGTAAAGGGTGGTTAAATTTCAAGGGCAAGGAAATTATTGTAATTTTATTTTATTATGATATATTGGTATTACTCAATTATGTATGGAACAAAATATCGGCCAAATGGGCGCCGCGACCACGGCGGCACACCTCCATCCGATGGTCCAAATTTTCGATGACCGTGAGGCATAATGGGGGTTCTATGCCGTTAATATGCCGAATTATCTCATCCATTAGCTGTTGAATTGTTGCTGGCTTATCGACGTACACCTTTTCTTTCAAATAAAGAAAAAAGTCCAACGGTGTCAAATCACATGATCTTGGCGGCCAATTGACATCGCCATTACGTGAGATAACACGGCCATTGAATTTGTTGCGCAAAAGAGCAATTGTTTCGTTAGCTGTGTGGCAAGTGGCACCGTCCTGCTGAAACCACATATCGTCTACATCCATATCTTCCAATTCGGGCCATAAAAAGTTCGTTATCATCTCACGATAGCGAACACCATTCACAGTAACTGCCTGACCGGCCTTATTTTGGAAAAAATACGGCCCGATGATGCCGCCAGCACATAAACCGTACCAAATAGTCACTCTTTGTGGGTGCATTGGTTTTTCGACAGTCACTCTTGGATTCTCATTCGCCCAAGTGCGGCAATTCTGGTTATTGACGAATCCACTGAGATGAAAATGTGCCTCATCACTGAAGATGATTTTCTTCGAAAATTGATCATCATTTTCATAATAAGTCTGAATAACTTTAACACGTTGTTGGATTGTGTATCTCTCCATGGTTCAAATTGAGTAAGTCTGAAATAGAGAAATGTCAAATAAAATTCGGAAAAAAACTTGACGTTTAGGTGTGGTTCACATTCAACATCGGCCCTTGAAATTTAACCACCCGATAGTTTGTTTATATTGCTACAAACAGAATTTGCGATCTGTGTGAGCCTTGCAAGCCACACGGGTAGCGCTGATGAATCGCAAATAATTCTCCCCGTGGAGTTGATCTATGATAAGATAAGGCTGTCGAGACAGGTGCTGATATAAATCAATGGCATATTCTGCCTGTTCATGCAACCGTTCGGCGTATGGTTCAATTTTTTAAATACCAAAACAAAGATTAATTTGGGGAAAAAACTTGACTTTAAGGCGTGACTCACAAGTAACATCGCCGCCATTCCGTTAAATACGTTATTTGATATCATGGTGAATTTTTTTCGTTGATTTCTGTTGCTAAATTCAAAAATTTTTATAAAACAACAACAAGTGAATAATCGGTCCTGGTTGTATCATTAGCGTTGCAGGATTAATTGCATATGCACGCAGATGCATGCATATATGTATGTACGTAAATGTACATGGCTGAAATGGATGAGACAAATAAGTATGCCAATTAGGAAGCAAGCAGCCCCTTCTAGGCTGAATCAAGCCACCCAGAAAGGACTACCTACGCTTGTGGCATGTGTGTGCATATGTAAGTAGGTGTGAGTTCATATATTGATACATACATACGAGTATATATTTGCTTAGTTTTTGGTATCAGCAGCGAGAATGCACCATAAAACGTTTACGAAATAAACATTAATTAAGCTTTTGTTTGTTTATTTGTTTTATTTGATTTGATTGTTCAACTTGCATTCGCGAAAATCTAAATAATAATAACGGCCCGTTTCAGTTGCACACACATGATTTGGCTGGTGGCCTGCATTCATCTGTATGTGTGTGTGTTTTGTTTAAATACCGAGGCCTAAAGGATTTACAGTCTTAAATTATATATATGTATGAATTTTTAAATTACGGACGAAATTGTTTGAATAATTTAAGAGCAACACATTTTGTGGATAAAATGAGTGAAGTTATCACGAACAAATATTTAAACGAATCATATCGGTTACAAAGTGCTCGAAAAGTACTCTGAAAAAATGTGCTTGCATGTTGGTTTTTTAAACTTATCACTTTCGAATTCCGTTTTGCAGTTTTGGTTTTGGAGGATTCCTGAAACTCCTTTGGCGTTGGCAGGGCTGGGCACGTATTTGAAATACTTGTATTTGAAATACATTATTAGCTGAACGGCATACATGATTATTTATATATTATTTTCAAGCAAAAAATACAGGATGTTTTTATAGAGGCATAATATTTGAAGTTGGCAGCATTTTATTTACCGGCGGCCATTTTGTCAGTTGTTAAGGGATTTATGTTTGGTTTGGATTTAAATATGAATAAACTTACGCCTGAACACTGCTTTTAAATTGTATAAAATTAAGCCCCCTGGGGAACAGGTTTTGCTTTGGCGTATTCCTAACTTAGGCGCTCTGTTTTTCGGTGAAAAGAGGGGAAGTGGTCCCTCGTTTGTTGTAGCAAATAAAACTCTAGGAAGCCGCATGACTTATGTTGTGTTGTCTTCCGAAACCCTTACCAAGGGTTTAAATTGGCAGAACGGGGATCAGCATGGCCCCAGGGTAGTGCTGCTTGCAGTTCAACCCGGGCTGATCATGGTTGAGGTGCCTACCTTGGCTGAAACGTTCTGGCTGCGGTTGAAACCTAAAACGCAGGAAGGGAGTGTTAGTATCCTTGATAATTGTTTGGTGATGGCTTTTTTCGAGGGCTAACAATCTCCAGAGGATCTGTTGCCTATACAACAGATACGTGTACTGTAAGGAACCAGTGGTGATGATTGACGGGTGAGTTGGTTTAAGGGCTGATGCTCTTAATGGGCTTCGGCCTACCAACTCATTAAGCCTTGTCTTCCGTTGATTGCTGGGAAATTGCATACATGTGGGATTAGAAAGCCCAAACTTCTCAACAAGAAGTTGCTCATATGACCGCAATCATATGACAAGAATTGCTACCTGTGTGAGCCTAGCAAGCCACACGGGGGCGGTGGTGAATCGTGAAAAATTCACTCCGTGGAATTGGTCCACCATCAGGTTAGGCCGTCAAGGCAGGTACTGATGTAAATCATTTTCACAGTTGTATAAATTTGGGCTGGGGGCTAGCAGTTCCTAGAACCGTTTGGGGTTTAAAACTGTAGCAGCCCTTTTTAGAGCTGCAATAGTCTGACCAGAGGCTATTATTTTCTGGTACCACGGTAGCCGGGAGCCCCGGGAACATTGTTCTCGCCAGGCTATGGTTGAGAACCTTCGCGGGCAACATGGTGGATGTGGTTTAATATTCAAATGCGGGGAGAGTTTTCGGACTCGGAGTGGAGTTGCATTGCAACCGGGTGCCGTGACCCTCAGAACGGAAGGAGTTTTCGATCACATGCGCAATTCAGCATGTGATCGAAAATGATACCCATGTATGACGATTTGTGAGAGAATCACTGTGGGGTTGGGCCGTCAAGGCAGGAACCCACGCTAAACATCGTCTGATTCTGTATAAATTTGGGCCCCCCGGGAAACAGATTTTCCCTTGGCGTATTCCAAACCACAGCATTCTGGTTTTCGGGTAAAGAGGGGAAGGAGTTCCTTGTTTGTTGTATCAAATAAAACTCTAGGAAGCCGCATGACTTATGTTGTATTGGCTTCCAGTTCAATCCGGGCTGATCATGGTTGAGGTACCTACCTTGGCTGGAATGTTCTGGCTGTGGTTGACACCTAACACGCAGGAAGGGGGAGTTAGCATCCTTGATAATTGTTTGGTGTGTGGCTTTATTCGGGGACTAACATCCTTCCGAGGATCTGTTGCCTTTACAACAGATACCTGTACAGTAAGGAACCGGTGGTGATGGTTGAGTTGGTTTAAGGCTGCAGTGGGCTTCGGCCTACCAACTCATCAAGCCTTGTCTTTTATTGATTGCTGGGAAATTGCATACAGGAGGGATTAGAAAGCCAGAATTCCTCAACAAGAAGCTGATGATATGGCTACAAACATATGGCAAAAATTGCTACCAGTGTAAGCCTAGTAAGACATACGGGGGCGCTAGTTAATCGTAAATAATTCACTCCCTGGAATTGGTCCATCATCAGATAAAGCCGTAAAGGCAGGTGCCGATGAAAATCTTTTTCACTACTATTACTAACTAGCCTGTATTCACCGCTAACTTGTACTAGTATAGGTTATTCGGCTCTACGTCAAGCCACATGGCGTAAAAGGATTGATTGTAATCATCTTTGCAGATCTCTCGCTGCTGATCATGGTTGAAACGTTCCGGCTGTGGTTTAAACCTAAAATCGCAGGAAAGTTAATTGGTTTCCCTTACAACTACGGTTCATGCCGGTTATCCTGGGCTAATAACTTCCCGAGATGGTGTTGTCTTGCAATAGATACCTGTACTGTAAGGAACCAGGAGTGATGTTTGGACAGGCGAGTTGGTTTAAGGGCTGATGTTCTTAATGGGAGGTTATGCTTTCAGAAGGAAACGTTTGGTGACCGCATAGTTTTGCATTCCCGAGGTCGTGTGATTAAGTGCTGTAGCAAACAATGATTGTTCATTTGTTTGAACGGTGTAAAGAAATGTAGAGACACGTCTCTAATGAAAATGAAAAAAGCTTGTTTTCGTGTTTTGACAGGTATTATTAAAGCATTTTGCTTTTTAAATTCTCAATAATTTATTTAGATTGTTGGGATATAAAGTTGAATGTTTGAAAATATTTTTCTTGAAAATATTACCCTAATCATCAGTAGGATTAGGGTAACTCCTATGAAAAGTCGACATATAGACATATAGAAAAATTCGTACACTGAAAGTTTTCTTTAGAAACATTGACCTTACAATTATTTTTATATAGAAAAATTTCTTGAAAAAATAAGTACTTGGCTTTTTTAACACCCTATTGGATCATGTCCACGTGAAATATCCTCAATATTCATATATGTATATTGTATTGGGCTAGCAAATTCTGTTTTTTTTTTTCAATCCGCATTGAAATTCAAATTTTTCGTTTGGTATTTCAAATATACTATAAATGCTGTCAAAACAGCAACTGTAAAAACAAATTAGTTTCTTTGCTGGTTGTTTTAACAGAAAAAAACAGGTATATGTTGTTAAAGGATAAGTGTGTGAACACAAGCTATAACAGCCTAAGTCATTATATAATTTTTTTTTTTTGAAAGGGCATGTTATTCTCAGCCTGCTCATCTTTGTTTATTTTTGTTGCAGATAATTTTTTCAGGCACCTAATAGCGTGTTCAGACATGTAATTTTAATTGAGTAAATTTTCGGTTAATTGGCAATATTGTTTTGCCTGTTCGTACATATAAAATTTACCGTACTCAATTAGCATTTGACAGCTCAAAAAAAAGTAATAAAAAAAACGCATTTATTTTGTTTGTGACAATTTGTATAGGGTGTTTTTTTAAGCCCGATAGAACTTGAAATTGTAAAAAATAACACAAAAAATTAAATTATAATCAAAATTTTTTTTTATTCGAAAGATCAATACGTGACATTAACATTTGAAAATGATTTCGGGCATATGGGCACCGCGGCTGTTCTTGACGAAGCGCATTCTGGACGTCCAATTTTGGGCCACTTTTTCGAGCACTGCTGGCCGTATGTCACGAACAACACGAACAATGCTGGCCTCCAAGGCGTCAATTGTTGCTGGTTTATCAGCATAAACCAGTGACTTCACGTAGCCCCACAGGAAATAATCGAGAGGTGTCAAATCGCACGACCTTGGAGGCCAATTGACAGGTCCATTTCTCGAAATCAACTTATCGCCAAATTTTGATTTCAGTAAGTCGATGGTTGCGTTCGCCGTATGGCACGTAGCGCCATCCTGTTGAAACCACATCTCCTCCGGATCAATGTCATCCATATTTTCAAACAAAAAATCATTGATCATGGTGCGGTAACGATCTCCATTGACCGTAACGCGAGCGGCCTCATTTTTGAAGAAATAAGGACCGATGATGCCACCAGCATGAAAACCGCACCAAACAGTGCATTTTTCTGGATGTAATGGAGTCTGTAGGGTCTCTTGTGGATTGGTCTCACTCCATATGCGGCAATTTTGCTTATTAACAAACCCGTTAAGCCAAAAATGCGCCTCATCGCTGAACACAATTTTGCGATAAAACAACGGGGCGAATCGACGACTGATTTTCAACGTAAATTTGGATAATTTCGTAGAGTTGTTCAAGCGTGAGTCTATTCATGATGATTTGTCAGAGTATACTGAAACAAATAAAAAAAATGTTTCATCAAAATTTAATTTTTTGTGTTACTTTTTACAATTTAAAGTTCTATCTAGCTTAAAAAAACACCCTTTATTTGCCAATATATAAAAATTATAAAAAAAATTCTTTTTTAAAAAAAGTTTGTTACTATATAATAAAAATATGTCATTTATTTTGAAAAACTAATTGTTCTCCTCAAAGTGAATTAGCACATGCCAACGATGATTTCAACTCGTTAAACAAATTAGATTTCTATCCACGCATAATTTGATAGACAAGGGCCACCATGAAGATGCACCAGATTCTCCTCTGCTGCATTTTCTTTCCTGAAAAGATGTTAATTTTAAGAAAAATTCTTACACATTTTCGGATGAATAAAACTTTATTTCAAAGTTCATGAAAAAACACTAACAAACCAATAACACCTGAACGATTTCTTATGTATATTGTGTGAAATTTTTTAATTTTACTTGTACGTCACTTGGCCGGTACGAATAGCCCTGCTGATTAAGCTCGTCGGTCATCTCGGCATAAATATGACACTTTTTGCGGTGATCACGTAGCCACATGTCCCGAAGAGCTGTTTCACTAGCCTCACTCCAACCCATTCGTTTTTTCTTAGTTTTGTGTGCTGTTTATTTAAAAATAAATTGTATATTTGTTGTTTATTATAAATTTAATTTTAATAAACTTGTCATCAACTTGAGGACATCTATTTCCTGTTTACTTTTTTTGACATGTGTGTTGTTATTCTCAAGACAGCTTTATAATTAAAGCTACCTTGCCTATTCTGAATGATTCTGCTCACTGAACATACCTGTAACAGTGTTGTATTTAAAGTTGTGCTCAATTTTATAACAATTTCGTGCTAATTTTTCAATAACATAGTTGACTTTTTGAACAAAATATTGAGCTCAATTGAGACGTTAATTATGGTAATCTAAATAATTGTGTATGTCTGAACATGCTATAAGGCTATGATGCGCAATCGTGTGATGCACGGCATGTGTGCTGAAAATGTAAAACAAGGTGTGGCAGATTTTAAATTAGGGTTTCTATGCGACCAGAGTGGCATATGAGAATGTTGTTGCCGTCAAGAGAAATAAATTGAAAAAATGTATATATACATTAAAAATTATTAAGTAATTTTTAATTAATTTACTATGTACAAGATATCGGTGGCACAAATGGATGGGACCTGGACGATAGGTTTCGGGAACCAGAACCCTAATCTCGTCAAAGCAAAACCCATTGAAGTAACGATAGAACAGAGTAACGCACCTTACACTGCGTCGATGCTCCAGTCAGTTAATAGAGTTTGATACCCTACTGTCACCGATAAGCTTCTTCGCCGTCTCCTGCACACGATCGAGTAACCCCAAAATAGACTTTGAGGCACCGACCCAAACATGAGAGTTGTATTCCATTTTCGGTGGGATATAGTTCGTATAAATAGTAAGGCGATCGAATGGTGTGAAGTATATCTTACATCGTTTCAAAAGCTTGAGGCACTTGAATGCTTCTTCAGAGACATGAAAAATGTGTTCACTCCAGCGAACATCACGCTGTAGTTTCACTCCAATAACATCAAGAACACCCGATTACCCAATGCTCTATATTTTTATTGGCTTTGAGATATAGTTGAGGTTCAACGTTGTTAATGCGACGAATTACTGGGCATACCAATTAATAATGTCGATTTGTTTAGCTACGTACACACGGTTGTCAGATCTTACAATATTGCCAGTAAAATTGTCTGAAAATGTATTACAATCGTGTGAACTGCCAATTTTTAACTTACAACGTTGTCAAAAAAAACCATTGTCAATCAATTGTAAGACGACAATGTTGTCAGGCATCTGACAATCGTGAGAAAACTCTTTGTCGGCATTGCCAGATAATTGGCTGGTATTGTAAGCTCAGTTTTAATTGTCAGATGTATAAAATTAATGCACCTGACAATGGCATCATTGTCAGAAAAAAGTTTGATGGGCAGCACTGCCAAACAGATGGTTGTTGATATACATACGTGGCAATGCCTTACAATATGTCTGGCAATTTTTTTCATCTAACAATCTGACAACCGTGTGAACTGACAATTTTTGTTGTCAGATGAATTATTTGTCAGACCATAGTCTGACAACGAAATTGTAAGATTTTCTTACGATCGTTTGAACACACAATTTACTTCTGCGGGACAAGTTTTCATTGTCACTACATTGTCAGCATGTTGCCAGGTCTTACAATATTATAACATCTGACAACCGTGTGTACATAGCTTTTTGCTCGAAAAATGCTTTTACAATAATAACAAAATGAGTTGATACATTTTGCAAAGAATTGTCCATCGTTAGCGACTACATTTTTCTATCTTCCTTTTGGCATATGGATTCCGAGCCAAAAGAACTGTTCCGTGTTTTTAAGGTAAAGAACGAATCAAGAAAGCTTCCAAGCCAGCTGAAGCAAATGGTAGTCAGAAAGGGTAAGGTATGGGCTGTTTTCCAATTAGTCTTGCAACATATGGCCCAGTTTTGTCATGGCGGAAGATTATGGTCTCGTTTCTGGTCTAATAGTGAACGGCCAATGTAAGCGACTTGCGGCATCGAGCGGCAACCACCTGTTCTATTTGCCGCTTGAGTTTATTTGTTGTTGGCAAATGAACGCGGCTAATTGAAGAAAAATTTGTGCTTCAAAGATTAAACAAAAAAACATTTTGATTTTTTTTAAAGCCAAAATAAATAAACAAAATCAATTGTTGAACTTCCAAACCCGAAAATTAATTTCTGTCTTCTATTTTTTTCCTCTACTTTTTGGTTTGACAAATTGAAGCGGCAAACAAAAAACTAAACTGAATTCAACATTGCCGCTCGGCCACCTTTAACGGCATTGCCAAATTAAATTAAATTCAATATGGTGAAATTTATGTACGAATATTTTTATAAAAAATATAATTTTTTGTAAATGGGTCACATTGTTGCCGCCCGCTGCCGCATGCCGCTTGCATTGGCCTTTCACTATAATATTCTGGTTGTTTTGCGGTGGTTGCTCCCTTCAAACGAATCAATTCAACTCACAATTAACATTGTGCAGTATGATTGGACTAGACTTTATAATAGTGTGACACTATACCACCACTTTGAAGCGCTTTTTTAAGGTTAGCCAGAGTTCTGTAACTTTCTCCTGTGAATGCATCGTACGATCATGTCAGATAGTGAATGAGGGCTTTTAATAGTACGATCAAACAACTCAACTTAAACGTTTATTATTGATGACCACAACAAAAAATTTATTTTCGCTTAACAAATTTGAAATAATATTCAATTGAAAATTTATTGTTGCATAGCCAAAAGGCGCAAGCCATTATGTGCTCCAAAATGCACAACAAAACTGCATGCGGAATAAAATACCACGACAAAAAGCAAAAAAAAAAATGTTAAACAAAAATTGTATCATTAGATAAGCCTGTTGTGCTGGTTGGCATGATGTCAGATTCGTTTTGTTTTTTTTTTTTTTTTCTTTAATTCCACCTCCTAAAATATGCTGCTGCATTGCGATTAAAAACAAATGTAAGTGCATACATTGTGTGAGATACATACATATGAAAGTGTGTGCCTACCTACATGGGTGTGTGTGTGTGTTTGTGTGAGTGAGTGTGGTTTGTTTGCTAAATACTCATTCCTATTTGTAATTTGCTCGTTATTTTTTTCCATTTAGATTATTGTTGTACTAATTTCTTTCTAAACGTTATCATGTGTCTGCCAGTGGCAATGTATTTACTTTTTTCCCATATACGAGCGGTATGTTTGTTCAACTCACACTGTGCCTGATGTCTGTTTATCTTTATGTTTTCAATGTGTAAGTTTGTATATGTGTTCTTGTTGAAATCTCGTACTCGTTCATTTATGTGGGTAGTTGGATGTATGTGGGTGTGAGTGTGTGTACGTGTTATTGTTATGTGTTGGAATGTAAAAATTTCTTGATGAATTTTATGTAAACAAATCTTTATTTCCACTTTTTCCCCACTTACCATATTCCCTTTTTCTTTATTTTTTTTTTACCTATTATATCATTTTCTCTTTTAGTTGGCACAAAAGCATCAATTTCATTAAAAGTTTTATGCCAAAAACAAACATGCTGGCTTTCAGCACATTTGCATAGGCAAACCTACACACACACACATACACACGCAAATTTTGTACTCACAGTTCATATGTACGTACGTATATGAAAACATGCACTTACATCCTTTATGCTTATTTAATTAATGTTGAAAGAAACGAGAGAGCGGAGAAAGAGAAAAATAAATTGTGTTTGCTTGGTTATGCAAACATGTATTTGTGTGGTAAATGTTGATGATAATGACAACGTTTATGCCAATCATCAGTTACCACATGTAATCATTTTGCAGTTTTATCATAAATTCTGCATCTTGTGATTGTATTCTTTCTTGTTCATTATGATTATTGTTTGTCATTCGTATTTAAATTTGATGTGCAGTTTAATTCGTTTGGTGTAACAGTTTTGTAGTTTGAAAAGTAGACACGAATGTAGTTAATAAAAAAAAGTATGCATTAATTAAGACAGAGGATAGTTCAATTTGTAAAATGGTTAATGAGATTTAATTATATTGTATACACATATCGTTGATCTCATGTAAAAAGGCTCTAACTTGCAATTTTCTTGAAACTAATTTTTTTTCAGTGATTTTAATACATTTCTCAGAACTACTACTCATCACAAAGATTTAATGGTTTCATAATTTAATAGTTTCATACGTATTAGTGTTATAAGTAACTGAACAGAAGCATTATAATGGGTGATTTTATAAGAACTATCGAAAATTAAAAAAAAAACATAAAATTCAGAAAAATGCATAAAATATTTATTTGGATCGATAGTTGGGTCGATATAATTTAATGTTTGAAGATTATTTCATGCAAATGTTGGCCGCGGCTGCGCCTCAAATGGTCCATCCGCTTAGTCCAATTTTGGCATACTCTTTCCAACATTTCGGTCGGTATCTCACGAATAATGTTGGCAATGTTGGCTTCCAGGGTTTCAATCGAAGCGGGCTTGTCGCTATAGACATTAGCCTTAACATAGCCCCACAAAAAATAGTCTAGAGGCGTTAAATCGCACGATCTGGGCGGCCAATTGACTGGTCACAAGCGTGAAATAAACTGTTCACCGAACTCGCCTCTCAATTGGTCCATTGCTTCGCGTGCTGTGTGGCATGTGGCACCGTCTTGTTGAAACCACATGTCATGCAAGTCAAGCTCTTCCATTTTGGGCAAAAAAAAGTTTGTTATCATCGCACGGTAGTGCTCACCATTCACAGTAACGTTGTGATTCGCATCATCTTTGAAGAAATACGGCCCAATGATGCCGCCAGTCCATAATCCGCACCAAACGGTTGTTTTTTGTGGATGCATTGGTAGCTCTTACAATGCTTCTGGCTGCTCTTCACTACAAATATGGCAGTTTTGCTTGTTCACGTATCCATTCAACCAGAAATGAGCCTCGTCGAAATTTTTTTACAATAGCCCGAATAGAAGCTTCAGTAGGTCGATTAAAATGACCATAAAATGGAAGAAGCGCGCGATGAACTTTCTTAACAGAGCACGCATTTTGGTAATAAAATTCAATAATTTGAAAGCGTTGTTCGTTTGTAAGACGATTCATGATTAAATTATAGACCAAACTGAAAATGTTTGACAGTGACACAAGATACAAAACGTGCGTGAGCTGTCAAAACTAGTGTTGCCAAAAAGATAATAGCAAACAAATCACTCGTTATATTGATAAATACGGTTACTATTATTTTCTTCGTTCTACTGTAAAATTGCAATTATGTTAGATACGGCTATTCTACATGAGGTCAACGATTGCACGTACATATACATAGGTATACCAGAGACTGACAAAAATATAAATTTAAGTATTTGTTGTCAAAGATGTACGAATGTGGAACAGAATAAAAAAGTTGTAGTAGTACCGGAAGCTCACGACGTAACTAGAAGCGCTGCACGAAAAAATGCGAACACAATGTTAAAGTTTTATTCATGGTTTCCAAATGACCTATTCCGACGCCTGATCGAAAAATAACCATTATTTTCAAATTTCGTGAGCTACTTATGTTCAATTTTAGCATTTTTTTTTCTGTTATGTTCGTACACATGTTTGCTATATATATTGGCAATATCAGCCATTTTGGATTGTCAGTTTGTTTTTGATAGATAAAAAGGTTAGTTGGGGGTTACACGATCAAAATTTTAATACACTCTCACTTTTTTACTAATATATTCATACTTTTAAAACTTGATGCGAATATGATACGAATTTGCTTTCCAACTCTGTGTTCAAATTTATAGGCAAGAAAACAGCTGATAGGTATCTTAATGAACAAATTTTTCATTTTTGTGTTTAAAAATTCTGCCGCCATAGTTTTTTGTGTTAATTTATTAGAAAATAAATTAAATTTGTGCTGATTTATTAGAAATCAAATTTATTCTTTTTAAGGAAGCGATTATTTTTAGTTGTTTTTTTACGCCGGCATCTTGAAAATAAAATTGCGTGCAACCTACATCACAGCTTTCAATTTTTTTTAAATTTTGACAAGCATTACACATACTGCTTGTCAAACTTGATACTGAATTGAAAATAAATTTGATGGTGTAACTGTAGGGTTAGTCGTGTTTTGGTGTGCTCTTCGATTTTTTACTATTCGAAAAAATTGATTAAAAAATCTGTATTAAATTTTGTGTAAAAAATTAAATTAAATGCGGAGGGACGTTTGAAATGTTGATGTGGCGTTTGGCAATTCTAGTATGAGCAAAACAGACGGCCGAGGAAGTGTCAATGACGATACTCGTCCTGGTAGCCAGAGCACGCCAACCCATTGAAGCAGTGAAGAAAATTATTTTGGATAATAGTCGAATCACTATCAGAGAGGTTACCGATGATGTTGGCTAGTTGTTCGGCTCATGCCAAGCAATTTTTACAGATGTTTTAGGCATAAAATGTGCGGCAGCGAAGATTATTCCAAAGTTGCTAAATTTTAGGCAAAAACAACGTCGCATGGACATCGCTCAAGAGTTGCTGAACAACGTCACCGACGACCCAGTTTTGCTCAAAAAGGTTATAACTGGTGACGAATCGTAGATGTATGGCTACGACATTGAAAACATAGCTCAAAATGGACAATTAAAGCGTCCAGAAGAGCCAAGACCGAATATATCACGTCAAGTTCGGTCAAATGTGGTGATTTTGCTCACTGTTTTCTTCGACTACAATGGTGTGGTGCGACATGAATTCTTGCTACAAGGTCGTACGGTCAGAAAGTAATGCTACCTTGAAGTTATGCGCCGTTTGTGCGAAGCAGTTCGACAGAAACGCACAGAATTATGGTAAACACAATCATGGATTTTGCACCATGATAACGTACCAGCTCACATATCGATGCATGTGCGTGAGTTTTTTGGAAAATTTTGCTAAGAAAAAAAAGTTTGCTGGGTTAATATTCTGAGTAAATCCAGAAGTGACAACTGGTGGGCCAGAATTGTCTAGTGGTCCACTATTGCACAATTAGTTTGGAGGATTTTTTTTTTAATTTTGCTAAGAAAAAGTTTGCTGGGTTAATATCTCCAAATATCGGGCAAAGCCAGAAGTGGCAACTGGTGGGCCAGAATTGTCCATTGGTCCACTATTGCACTGCATAAGTCTTTTAGTGGCACAAGAAGTTTGGAAGATTTTTTTAAGAAACAAATTTTGCTTAGAAAGAAAGTTTGCTGGGTTAATATATCCAAATATAAAATTTATTATTTTAAATTAAAATTTTTTTTAAGATTTTCCACAAAAATTTCTTTCACCACTGAAGGCCCTGATTCACTATCCTACACGATCGTGCGATTCATTCACAGGAAACTGTTTCAAAAGTCTGGCCGACTTGAAAAAATCGCTTCAAAATGGCGTTGTAGGCCACACTATTATACAAGTACGATCGAAATAATTTATATACACAATAAAACAATTAAAAACTTTTATTAACATAATAATTTTACATTACTTAAATTTTTTTTCTTGAGGAACAAACAATATTCTTATATTTTTCACAATATATACCACACTGATCGCACAGAAACCATAATGTTTTGAAAAGTTTCATAAAATTTTTCAAATCGCACGATTTGTCAAAAAGTCTATTGCACGGTTGCATTTTTAGTACTTTTTCAGCACACATGCTTTATTATGTAGATTGCACGATCGTGTATGACAGTGTAACATGGCCTTGAGAAAGAAAACGAAAGTTCGTTTATTTCGGTACAAAAAAAAAACACTTCATTAAAATAGTATTATATGTTTCCTAAAAAACACGCTACGTTTTTATTTGTTTATTTTTACACATTACTGTACGAAATAGGCAACTCTGTAAAAAAGTTTGCTAAACGGTAAATAAGTTTGCTAAATGTCAAAAAGAATGTTTGTTTTTTTCTCGACGATAATATTACTTTCATTTCCTACATAAATTAACAGCCAGTTTACCAATCTCGACAGCCTGCTTGCGTTCGCAATCTAAGCGAAAGAAAATTGATTTGGGTTCGTCTAACTTTTTTCTATGCGAACGATGTGTCAAAAATCAATCAAAATACATAAGAATATGCGAACGAATAGTAGTGAGATAGACAAACCCAAATTGATTCGAATGTGAGTGACTGGCTTTCTTTCGCATTCATTTCCTTTCGAAATTGGTAAACTGGCTGTAACTAAAAAAAAGTAAGTATGCATGTAGCTGCTGGAAAGATATGGCAGTAAAAATTTGATTTACAAAAATCGTCAAAACAGACCTTAATTCGTCAAAGTGCTTTTTTTTAGCACACAAAATCGTCCAACCTGGCAACCATTCTTGTCATATGTCTAAATACAAAATATAAACAAAACCACAGCTGATTTAGTTTTTCCTTGTAATTCCCCACGTTCGCTTTAAAATTGCTTAACACCAAAAACAATGTCTTTAAAAAAGTCGGCACATAATTTGCTTCATGAGTTAAAGGAAAAATGGCTACAACTTCAACAAGTTCCCAATGTATTTTTATATAAACTGGAAGTGACAGATAGCAAGTTTTTGCCTGGTAAATATAAATTTTACTCAGAGGTAAACTGAATAAAATTACCCTAAGAATCGTTGACTTTAATATTAAAAAATTTTAAGTATAATCCAAAACGCACTACTTTAAGGAGACCGCCTCAAACTATTACCTCACTGAATCCTCAATTTAATGAAGAAAATTTCAATTTCAAAAAAGTTGCTGCCGCAGAAGTGCTAATGAAATTTAAATTCGAAGAGGAGACAGAAATATCATTCATAGTCAACAACAGTCCATTGACAAAATATCACACCCTAATATGTCCGAACGTGGAAAAGGGTCTTCCTCAACGTATTACTTTGGACGCATTACAATTTTGTGCCGATTTTTTGTTGTCTTTAGAGGGCAACCGTCATTTTCGCATTGGTTACAATAGCCCGGGTGCATTGGCATCCGTAAATCATTTGCATCTGCATTTAATGCTCATTGAACAGGAATTATATATAGATCGAGCGGTAAGGTTTTTATGTTTATAGAAAAAAACGAGTAGTTTATGTGAACACAAGCAAACGCGTTGTCTGAAATATTATGTGTATAAAAATCTCTGAAAAAATTTTGTGATTTTCATATAAAATTTCTTGACCAGTCGCTTGCTTGGGATGTGGAAACATCATTAGTCGATCGATCATATTCTTACAATTGACCATGGAAAAAGCAGCTGCCACAAACACGCAATAATTGGACTTGACATTTGCTAAGTGACATTGCAGTTGCAAGCCGTAGCGGAAACTGCAAGCGTTTAAAATGTATTGTCATGTCATTCGAAACTTGTGGAATTCGTGGCTTCAAACCCTATTTTCCTTTACACTTTCCTTGTTGTTTTGATAACATTGTACATCAGTTTTTTGCATCGCAAGTTGAGTGCCATTGTACAGACGTGGTCAATTTTTAATTCGCATTCTTATGATTATCGATCCGATTTCACATTGCAAATTGTGGCAATCCAGATAATTACAGCAAATTTAAAAACCCGAAAGATTAGCTGGGAAGTACCGGAATCCACTGTTTTGTATTATACATAACCAATTCAGAAGCAATTTCGCTTTGAATCTGAAAAATCAAAGTTCATCCCTATTTTTCGCAGCCAATATAACACGTCTGCAAAACTAGACATGACTTTTATAATACAGGTTGGCTGATCATTTTGCTACATTAAGAAACTCAAATAGCTTTTTGCTAAGTTTATGTAATTTATGTTTTAGTAATTCATTTGAAAAATAATAGTTTTATTAAAGTAATTTATGAAGTTTTGAAAATAATTGAGTTCAAATGTACATACTTATTTGTATTTTAGTTATTTGTATGCATACGACGCTTGACGAAAAGAGGGCTCAATAAGAAAGTAGTGGTTACGCTTTTTTGTGCAAATATTTGAACAATGTGAAATGT